>LPNX010226999.1:36356-63467 GCA_001517045.1 Pseudotsuga menziesii | reverse complement strand
AGGAATGGCAGGGTTTACACCTCTGCAAGGCACAGGAAATTTTCCATTTGTTTGAATGAGGGCTAAGTCTGTTTTTTTAAGCCCTCGACCGAGGTATTTAGCTCGGTCGAGGGTTTTTAAAGCCCGCAATACCTCGGTCGAGGGCTTAACAAGCCCTCGGTCGAGATATTAAGACCTTGGTCGAGGGCTTAACAAGACCTCGACCGAGGTGCATTTTTATGTTTTTTCCGAAATGTGCTTGCCAAAAAGTGTTACCCAGGTCCGTGGAATCACCCTTAATTCATTGAGTTTAATTGTCTCTAACTGAGTTGTTAGCTGAATGAACTGAATGTAACTGAACAAAATTAAATGTAACTGAAGAAAACTAAATGTAACTAGTGTTTCTCCATCAATGCCATCTTCAACAACCACTTTCATAAATTAAGGGGTTTATTCCTTGATAACTGAACTTGTTTGATCACAACTAAGACTCAACTAATGTCTTATTAATTCGAGTTCATTTGGACACATGCATGGGCAATTCAAATTCTCTCTCTATCTTTGTGCTCATATTAATTTTCTCTAAATGGTCCATATGTGTTTCCATTAATTCTATATCATATCATACTCATAAGAATTGTTTTGAACCTATGATCATATGTATTTCCCCAGGTCATATAGTCACATGCTAAAGTAAATCACTCTAAAGGTAGTTAATCCCTAAAGGAGACTTGTAGCACATGTTGACCATGACTAGCCATACATCACATACTATGTCATCAAGACTTAATGCACCATAAGTCATGTGAACTTAATACACCATAAGTTTTGGACTTGATACAACACAAGTCTCAGAACTTAACATAAGGTCACAATCTTAACCATGAGATCCTAGTACAAGCATCTCTCTCGAATATGACAATGTCATGTGAACTTCATACAATATAAATTCCAGACTTTATACAACACAAGTCTCAGACCTTAATATAACATAAGTTCAAGGAGAAGATCTGAAGTTAATTACAACATAGATTATGGACTTGATTACAACACATGTCTTAGATATTAATACAACATAAGGTCATAGAGAATAAATCCTGAAGCTGTACTCTCAACAGGAAACATACTTAGCACTTAAAACAACCAACAACAATTGATACATATTGTAATGTACCAAAAGTGAGGGATAATATCCAGGAGAATCAAACCAAGTTTGCATGCTTATAAGTGATTCCACTCCTTAGATTTATCAAGGTTATATAATACCTCACATTATCCAAATTGTTTATCTTATAAGAACTTCAAGCAATTGTTTCACATGCGTAAGATTAATCACACTATACATAAATAGGACACATAATGGGAACTATTGTTGACCAAGTTGGGGGGATGGATTTAAGCTCTAGACAAAGTGTATGGTCATGTACAATGATCAAGGTTTTATTAAGCACGAGTTTCCAAAAATAAGCTTTTTAGTAGCACTAATGCCAATAAAAGTTTGTGTTAAGTATTACAATGCATTTTGGTTCCAATGAACATCAACAATAGCACCAATGGAAAGCTTTAAATTTGATGATGCACCAAGTAAGTGAAGAAACCCTAGGGAGTGTTTGAGAAGCATTAATGCTAGTGAAAACATACGTATATCAAATACTTTACATAGATCACTTAATGGGGAACACATGCAACCAAGGATGGAATAAGGGTTTCATCCCTAATATGGTCACCAATCTATTGTAAGTGTTTTAGCACCTATATTTACCAAAAGGTAGATACCTGAGGGCTATGTCAATTAGGGCACAAAAACCCAACTAAGGATTATATTTGATTTATGTAAACTCCTGGATGTATGTTTAAGAATTTTTATTTGGACACACCACCCATGGTACAAAGGTTGATGTGTTACAGTAGTTGACTTCGTCATGTCAAAATCACATAGTCTCTAACTAAGAAAAAATATGGTTTCAGATATCATTGAACAAGATGAGAACTAGGTGATAACCCACATGATAAAGGTTCCCCTCATTAGAATGCATTGTGATGATCCCAAAAAATTCAATGGTTCATCAATCTGAGCCACAATCACCATTCTATGCCAATTTGCAACTTTCATCCTTAATCCTTTCAGGGACACTTGGTGAATGACACTAGGGAAAAAAAACCCAAATAGAAAATTGGAATTGAGTTTTCTAAGATCTTGTTTTTGTGTTTGGACATGTTTTACATGGGAACACTTCCCATGCTGCCAAGTTTAATAATGTTCAATATTTCACCTCGTAATGCCAAAATTGCAGTCTCTTACTCAGCAAAACCCTAGTTTTTATTTCGCTGAACAAGACAAGAACCAAGCAATGGACACATGAGAGAGAGGTTCCCCTAGCTATAATGCATTGTCACAATCCCAATGAAGTCAAAATTTCATTGACCCAATCCATGATCATCATTTTATGGCTAGTTTGAACTCACCTCCTTACACCTTTCAAGGACACTTGGTGTATCTGTTAGTAGGAAAAAAACCAACCAAACATTAGAATTAAATTTTTTTAATTCCTCCATGTGTGTTTGGGAATTTTTTACATGCCCACACCACCCATGGTCTGAGGATCAAGGATTTTCATTAGTTGACCTAATCATGTAAAAAAATTCTAAGCCCTAGTTTCTCAGATCACTGAACAAGATGAGTATTGGATGATGGACCCATGGGAAAGAGGTTCCCCTAGTTGGAATGATGGGCCCAATGGTGTCAATATCTCATCAATCTCAACCACAATCATCATTTTATTCCAAGTTACAACTCACCTCCCTAATCCTTTCAACAACACTTGGTGAATTTGTCATTATGTTATAAAAACCCAATTGAGCATTGAAATTCAGTTATGAAATATCTTGCATGTGTTTTTAGGAATTTTTAACATAGGAACACTACCTGTGGTCCCAATAATAATGAGTTTCAGTAGTTAAACTTGTCATGCGAAAATTGCATAATCACTTATCAAGCAAAACCCTAGTTTCTGATATCACTGAATATAACAAACACTAGACAATCGAACCATGGGAGATATATTCCCATATCTATAATGTTTTCATGAGCTGAACATAGTCAATAGTTCATGGATCCAATCCACAGTCATCATTTTATGGTGAGTTGAAACACGCCTCCTTAATCCTTTTAGGGACACTTGGTGAATCTGTCATTAGGGCATAAAATGTTGATGTAATTGTAACTTCGGAATGTATTCACTTGTATTTCTTATCTATTGTAACCCGATTTTCATTCCGAGATGTATTGTAATGCACTTGAGTCATGCCATACCCCGATGATTATTCCAAGAAGTTTCTATAATGTGAAATTCATGTCAAGTCATTATGGGTAACCCTCCTATTGGTCAAGGGTTAAAGTCCCCACAGTTGTGGGGCCCTAGGGTTATTAGACTATCCTAGTGAATTCAACCCTAGGTGATTCATTGTAATTTAGGGAAATAGTCCCCAGCATTGTGTTACCCTCCTATTGGTCGGAGGAGGAAAAGTCCCGACAGGTGGTGGGGCACTAGGGTTATTAGACACTCCTAGAGATGTCGTCTCTAGTAAGTAATTGTTAAGTGAGGCTGACATGATGGAGTGGGTTCCAAGTGAACGGAAGAATATAAATAGAGAGTGAGTCTCTCTATTTATGACACACACTCACTCATTGGGGTGCATGAGTGAGAGAGGAGAAGCTCTCTCAGTGTGACAGAGAGAGACTGCTGCTCTCAGGAGACCATCTTTATGTTTTCGGGTTTTGCCTTTGGTGTTGATTCTATCTCTGAGAAAGTTTTAGGGTTTTTTCCTTTATGATTTCCCCAAGGAAAATTCTTTGTGTCTCATGTCTCTTGTTTTGTGCTTGTGTTTTATTGTTGTGCATGTTATTCTCTCAGTTAAAGATCCTAAGATCATAATGGTAGCTTGAATGATAAAAATCTAACATGGGATCAGAGCTAACCTGAGAAGAAGACATTGTGCAGCTGCAAAGGCTAGGGTTTCTTACTTTTTGGGTCTCTCTCCATAATCCATCAGCAAAAGTATGCTAGGATGACTCTCCATTGAAGGGCGCATCTTTCTGTCGAAGCGGAATTCCATTCCGAGCATTTTCAGTTTTGGTGTGGAAAATTAGGGTTTTCTACAGAAGAGGAATTTTTGAGTGATCCCAGCATAGGATTGTTCTCCTCATCAAAATCGAAGTTTAGAGACCTAAATCAATAAATTTGGTTGGGTGAAACTCCGGGAAAGTCAAACCCTAGTTTGACCCTAAGCTAGAAAAACCCTAAATACTAAAACATCTAAGTTTTGGTCAATTCGCTATATACCGAGCTCGGCAAAGGATCAGGAACTGAAAATTGCAGAGGCCGAATATATGATCTTGATTTACACTCTATCCAAAATTCAGCCTCATATTCTCTATATTCTGGGTGATATGATCCCTCCATGTTAGGGTTCCAACCTCTTCCAGAATTCATACCTAAACAGGACACCTGGGGAGAATTGCTATATCTTGGGCTACACAGATCCAAATGTGATTTATGAAAATGTTCCAGAAAGGGAACAGACTTTAAGTTCTGTGGTCCAAGTTTTAGACTCTGAAAATGAACCAGTGACACGTGGAGATCTATACAACTTTGATGTTCTGAATAATCATGTAACAGGTCACCTTGGGAAAAGGATCATAAATCCCAATTGGTGAAACCAATTCTGATGAAGCCTCTGGTGTTGGATCCAAGACATGCGAGGTTAACTCAGTGAAAAATTTTATACATAGAGGAATAGTAATTTTGGATATATCACAGAACCAGTGACATGAATTTTTGCAAAAGAAATTGGAAAACTAGGGCTTCCTGTTCCGGGAGCTTCCCTCCACTATTTTCAGAAAAGGAGTACATTGGATAGCTCCATTTGAAGAGATATATCATTATATCCAATGAGATATGAAAGATTCCAAGTTTTGAAAATTAGGGTTTCTCTGATAAACCCTATATCAGCCAGCTCCAGAACCAGGACGGACACCTCAAATCGATAAGATCTAATCTTTTGCTATTTTCATTTGAGATTCTCATTTCAAAGTGATCTATCACATCAGCTTGATGATAAGCTTGGTGAAGTTGAAAACTTCCATGCATGGAAGTATATGATCTCTCTGAAGAAAATGAATGGGACACCTACATGAGTAGAGAGGTTCTAGTTCTAGAGGGAGATGAGGCTAGAAGCCTTACACAAGAAGAACTTGGTTAAGGCCAAGAAGATCATTGCTGATTCAGTCACGAATTAACTTGTACTACAAGTGTCTTCCCTAAAGACACCGAAGATGTTTGATTCCTTGACCAAGCTATTTGAATGGAAGAACATACATCAGAAGATGACCTTAAGAAACCAATTGAAGAATGTGGATATTCAGAATGTAGAGACTATGCATTCATACTTTACAAGGGTCTCTCAAATCAAAGAACAACTCAAAGCGGTAAAAGAAGAAGTGGATAATGTAGAAGTGGTGATAGCCACCTTGAATGGCCTTCCAGGATCATGGGATTCATTCATTCAAGGAATGTGCACCAGAAGGAAGTGATTACTTTCAGCAAACTCTAGGAAGAAGCTTGACTCATAAGAAGAGAAGAGAAGATGGGAAATCAAGCTCTCACCATCCAAAGAAGATCCCTCAAGCAATGAGGAATATGAAAAACTCAACTATTGAAGTACCTTTTATTCATCTTATCATTTGGATAAGAAACGATGCTATTATGAATGAAGAAGACGATGAAGCTGGAGGCTCAAGAAGGAGTCTACCCATGAAACAAATAAAGATAAGTATTCAATTGTCATTTCATTGTTTTGTTATGCATTTGTTTATAGTCAGTTAAAGTATTATGCATGATAGAATGTTTGCATTAATGACAGTATACTACTAATATGCATGTGATGGGTAAGTAGCTCATGGTTCTATACAACTCTCCATTGCTACTTATCTAGAATGAAACCACTTTGCTGACCTATTGGATTAGTGCACAATCTCAATGTTGTCCTGGTAGAGGTGGAAGGCATCTAGAAAAGTTTATGTGAGATATGGATGAAGGTTGTATTGGCTAAAGTAGTTGCATGATCATATATTTATGCATAAGTATTTTCCAGTATGAATATTTTTTATGAAATGTTTCTAACCATACAAATGCATTTGACATGAAGGAAAGACTGCATACATAATCGCCTGCAAGCAAAGAAGAATGAGACTTGTTCTGAAGAACAACTGACGACAGTTCAAAGATTGAAAATAATATGACGAATACAGCGACATCATTCATGTAGAACCTTCCAAGAAGAAAGGGAAGACCAGTTCAAGAAGAATGATTTCTAGGATGCAGTATCGATACATGAAGGGAATTTCATAGTTCCATCATGCAGTAGATGGAAGCATCGTGAGATACAAAGCAAGATTCGTAGCACGAGACTTCTCACGAAAAGAAGGAATAGACTACGAAGAGATATTTGCAGCCAGTAAGAATTGAAACACATACATGATGAGCTTGATGAAGATATTAACCTTTGCTACAAGGTTGAAGATGAAACTCTATACACTAGATGGATACATAGAATACTAGTAGAATAGGAAGCTACTTGTCACTCCGGTATAGAATGTTTCAGTGCATAAAGTATGGAAGACAGAGGGAGTATGATGCTCTGCTTCAGAGGGAGTGACTACAAAATATCTAAGGTTCGACATGGTATGACAAGATGGCTAGATTACTGATGACTCTAGGCTTTACTGAGAGTAAAGAAAATTCCAACCTTTGCTTCAAGGTTGAAGGCGGAAGACCAGTGATGCTCCTGTTATGTGTCGATGCACTATTTTTCTACGCATGGAGGTGTGGAAGAATGTGAATGGAATCTTCCTTGGACAAAGGAAGTATGCAGTAGAGATCGTGAAGAGGTTCGGGACGATTGACTGCAAGGCCATGACCACACCTATGGCATCGAACCTGAAGCTATTGAATGATGCTTCATCAGAGTCAGTTTATGTTACGATGTATCATCAGATGATTGGGTCCTTGATGTACCTAACGAACACGAGACCAGATATTTGCTTTGCTGTGAACACCTTGAGCCAGTTCCTGACAGATCCGAGACATGTTCACTTGATTGCTGCAAAGCATATTCTTTGGTACCTAATAGGTACAGTTGATTATGGGCTCAAGTACGATGCGAATCATAAGATTAACCTAGAGGGTTATGTTGATTCAGATTGGGTAGGCAGTGCCATCGATAGGAAGAGCACTTCAGGGTGTTTCTTCAGTATGGGATCAGGTGTGATCTCTTGGTTTAGTAGGAAGCAATCCTGTGTGGCATTGAGTATAGCTAAAGTAGAGTATGTCACAGCTTGTTCAGCTAGTTGTGAGGAAGTATGGCTGAGGAAGCTACTGTCTGATTTATTTGATCTCCAGTTGGATGCTACTTGTATACATTGTGACAACTAGAGTTGCATGAAGTTGTCAGAGAATCCATTGTTCCATGACAAGTTGAAGCATATCGAGATCAAGTATCACTATATCAGGGATATGGTGCAGAGGGGAGCAGTGAAGCTCTAGTATGTTACCATGGAGGAACAAATAGCTGATGTATTGATGAAACCATTGGCTAGGATGAAGTTTGAGTACTTCAGGGAGAAGTTTGGTGTTCTCCAGATCGAGGTTTCCTCCAAGGGAAAGTGATGAGACCCATAGCCATTCTGACATGGTGAGAGGATTAGTTCCTTCCATGGTTAGTTGTAAGGGCTGAGCCATTCTGCCATGGTGAGAGGATTGGTTCCTTCCATGTCAGATATGAGTGCTAAGATCCATAGCCATTCTGACATGGTGAGATGATTGGTTCCTTCCATGGTCAGATGTAAGGGATGAGCCATTCTATCATGGTGAGAGGATTGGTTCCTTCCATGTCAGATATGAGTGCTTTCCATTCTGTCGAGTAGGATAGATGTAAGGGAAACTGCCATTCTAGGAATGGAGGCACCTGGTCAGTTACCAGGAAAACTCAGTCTAGGACTGAGAAGCCATTTTGATGTGATAGAGGGATGTGTTCCCACTTGATCAGATGTAAGGTCTGAACCATTCTATCATGGCTAAAGTATTAGGTTCCTTCCATGTCAGATGTGAGTGTTGAACATTCCGATGAGCAGGTTGGATGTAAGGGCAACTGCCATTCTCTACGAGAATGGAGGCACCTGGTCAATTACCAGGTAGCTCAGTCGAGGACTGGGGGCCATTCTGATATAACTATAGGATTGGTTCCTACAAGATTAGATATGAGTGCAAGCCCTTCCATCATTGTGAGTAGTATGTGTTCCCGCCTGGATGGATGTAAGTGCAGAGCCCTTCCAGCAGTATGAGCAGGATGTGTTCCCACCTAGATGGATGTAACTACAGAGCCTTTCCATAGATGATAGTAGGTGTGTCCTATCATGCTGGTGGATGTGAGTGTTGTTCCTTTTCACAGATGATAGTAGGTGTGTCCTATCATGCTGGTGATTGTAAGTGTAATGCCTTTTCATAGATGGTAGTAGGTGTGTCCTACCATGCTGGTGATTGTAAGTGCTGAGCCTTTCCACAGATGGTAGTAGGTGTGTCCTACCATGCTGGTGGATGTGAGTGCTATGCCTTTCCATAGATGATAGTAGGTGTGTCCTATCATGCTGGTGGTTGTAAGTGCTGATCCTTTTCATATATTATAGTAGGTGTGTCCTATCATGCTGGTGAATGTGAGTGCTGGGCATTTCTGATATGATTATAGGATTGGTTCCTACATGATCATATGTGAGTTCTGGGTGTGCCTTTCTGATGAGTAGTTCAGATGTAAGTGTTGGGCGGGCCATTCTGACGAGCAGGTCAAATATAAGTGCTTAAGAATACCTACATGGAGGCTAGGCCTACAACCAGCGTGAAAAAGGGTTGGTTCTGTAGAACTTCCTGTGACGAGAATAATCATGAGATAGCACCCATGGTACTGATCTAGATCAAGTGAGGATATAGATTCAGTGATGATGATTCAGCAGTGATGATCCAAATAGAGTGATGATCCAGATCCAGTGATGATGTCCAGTGATGATCCAGATCCAGTGATGATGTCGAGTGATTATCTAGATCCAACGATGATGTCCAGTGATGATCCAGATCTAGTGATGATATCCAGTGATGATGTCCGATGATGATCCAGATTGAGTAATGATCCAGATCTAGTGATAATGATATAGATTGAGTGATGATATAGATCCAGTGATGATGATCCAGATCAAGTGATGATCCATATCCAGTGATGATGATCTAGATCAAGTGATGATCCAGATCCAAATGAAGATGACTTGCAGATGAAGATGAATTGAAGATAAAGATGACTTGAAGATGACGAGGACCTGATGATGACCCAGATGATACAGAGAAGAAGACTTGTGCTAATAAATTGTGTCAAGAGAATACCTTCCTAGTTAAGAGGGAGTGTTGATGTACAGTGTAACTTTGGAATGTATTCACTTGTATTTCTTATCTATTGTAACCCGATTTTCATTTCGGGATGTATTGTAATGTACTTAAGTCATGTCATACCCCGATGTTTATTTCGGGAAGTTTCTATAATGTGAAAGTCATGTCAAGTCATTGTGGGTAACCCTCCTATTGGTCAAGGGTTAAAGTCCCCATAGTTATGGGGCCATAGGGTTATTAGACTATCCTAGTGAAGTTGACCCTAGGTGAGTCATTGTAAGTTAGGGAAATAGTCCCCACCATTGTGTTACCCTCCTATTGGTCGGAGGAGGCAAATTCCCCACAAGTGGTGGGGCACTAGGGTTATTAGACACTCCTAGAGATGCCGGCTCTAGTAAGTAATTGTTAAGTGAGTCCGACATGATGGAGTGGGTTCCAAGTGAATGGAAGAATATAAATAGAGAGTGAGTCTCTCTATTTAGAACACACACTCACTCATTTGGGTGCATGAGTGAGAGAGGAGAAGCTCTCTCTGTGTGAGAGAGAGAGACTGCTGCTGTCAGGAGATCATCTTTATGTTTTCAGGTTTTACCTTTGGTGCCGATTCTATCTCTGAGAAAGTTGCGGGGTTTTCTCCTTTATGGTTTCCTCGAGCAAAATTATTTGTGTATCATGTCTCTTGTGTTATGCTTGCATTTTATTGTTGTGCATGTTATTCTCTTAGTTAAAGATCCTAAGATCATAATGGTAGCTTGAATGATAAAAATCTAACATAAAATCTAGTATTTTTGGAATCAGCTAGTATAGATGGACAAGAGAAGAGAACTAGGATCTTCTTAGCTAGAAACTTATGTTGCACCTTTTTTTTCACTTTCTTTTTTTGCTTTCAGCATTATCGAGGAGTTGATTTTGCACTCCCATATTGTAATCGTTGGATGTATCTTTTAGTACAATTGACCTACTTTTGTGGTCATTTGTTGGAAATTAATAAAATCATCTATCTTATTTAGTCAAAATAATTGTATTCTCCATTGATCAATAGAAATGCTTGACCTGAAACAAGAATCCACTAGGTTTTTCATAGGATCAAAAGAGTAGTAGACAAAAGGTATACCTTTCTCCATCTGCAATTGTCTTTTCAATAAGTGGAATATATCAAATGAGGAAGGCATATACTTTGCTCTAACCAAAGAATTAGAGTTATGACAGTTATGATATTTATGAATTGTATGGAGCTTTCCAATGGATCAAGGGAGTCTGGCACAGCCATACACAGTAATTTTTTATCAAGTTTGTATCAGTATGTCACTTAACAAAGTACTTTAGTGTTGGGTTAAATAACATGACTTGATGCATTTTAATTAAGCCATGTGTCCTTTAAGTTATATAATAGCAATTGTCACAAACTTATGCCTCTCACAATGCATATCATTTTGGCGAAACTCATTATTATACACATTGCATACCATTATCAAGTTTCTCTTCTCTCTCGACAAATTGTGTGCATAGTGTATTGCAATATAAGTTTATATTGTTTCCTTTTGAGCTAATACTGAACAGGATCTTGCCTTGTTGATCTAAATTGTTTACCATATCCCTTTGGCTGCTCATTAGCAAGCCAAAGCACACTTTTCCTTGCTGTTCTGTTGTGATTTATTGCAGGTTTCAGGTCTTAGAACAGCCCCAAAAAACTTAGAGATGCCCCCCTGAGGTTGGCAATCACCAACACAAACGAAGAGTGGTTTTTGCCAGTGACATTTCAGGCATTTTCTCCTACAAATTACACAATCCCAGCTGTTGATATTCAGATTTATTATCAATCATTTGGTGCAAAAAATCTTGCTAACAGTAATAACCACCTCAAATTATCTGAGAAAATACTTACTGGTTTCAATAGAAACATCACAAGCATAATATGTCAAAAGCCTCCGATACATGCTAAAACAATCTGCACTAATATTCTATATTGTTAAAGGACAAATCAACAAAATTTTAAAATAATAGTTGTGCAAAGGCATGCACCAAAATATCTATATGTAAACAAACTGCATCAAAAATAACCGATACTTACTACACAAGAAAAGTGCAAGACTATCTGAGCAACCTTGTCAAGATGGGGGACCAATCGGCTAAGTAACTTCTCAAAATGAGGAGGTTGTAAGTACCAATCGATATCCTCCGTGCTCTTTACCCCTAGCAAAGTTCCAACTCTTACCGTCTTCAAAGCATTGATAGAAGATGTACCATTCTTCCAAAGCCAAATTCCCTCTTCTGGAAACAGTTCCCCTATCAACATGAAATGTTAAAATGCTTTAAAGTTCAAACATTTCAACAGCAATCAAAAATAAACACAGAGTGTGCAGGAGCATAAATACAGATGGAAACAGTTAAGACTAACCAATTAGTATCTCATTCAGTAAAAATAAAAAAGATGGATTTCTTTGGCCTCTACTTTTTCATGCTGCCAACAGTTTTTAAAGAGTATATTGTACATCTACTAGAAATCATGTTAAAGAAATTAAATTTAAAATTAAAGATTCTGAACTAAAGACTCGCCAATAGACAAAGTACACTACATGCTTCTTTGGGGCCCAAAGCTAAAGAAGTTGGAGCTGGCACATTCTCTAAAAGGCACTGGAATAATCCTGGTGTCCATCCAAAAATAGGCCAATAGGCTAGAGATGATACAAGAAGATGGCAAATAGCTCCCAGTGCTAGTGTTGAGCTAGCATAAATAAATGGTAGAAATTCTGTACGAGCAGCTAATTTTGGACTGTAACAACATCGATAACAATTAGTATGCTTAGCATTACCATAAGAATGAACAATTTCAACAAAAATGATGGAGGAAACTGAGTTAACTAACTGTAAGGCTTGCCTCCATATAAAATGTTTGGTTAGAGATTTTTCCAATAAGGTACTAATCATATAATAAGGTCTTCCATTCCCACCTCCTCACCCAAGACCAGCCTTACCTTATCCTTTCATGTTCTGATACACTTCCACTTCCTTATCCTTTCATGTTCTGACCTTATTGATCTTTGGAAAAACCTCTAACAGGTAGAAGTGAAGGTGATTAATCATATTCATATACTTTGGATTTTGATACTTCAAGTTAGTAGATCCTCCATCTGAGCTCATAGAGTGTGACTTGAGATAATACTCCTTCATAGATGCGGACTCAAGTTGCTTAAAAATTGGAGAATAATTGGAATTCAACCATGTGAATTCATCAATATTCTGAACTTGAATTGTAGCATTACCAGGAGGATTTTCTAAAAACCACATTCGTATGGCCACATAGTTTAACTTGTCAGTAACTAGGTGAAACACAACTTTTTCTGTTTCCTGTAAACATTCAAAATGCAAAAAATTAGCACATAACTCATCATGTTAATAATATTAGGTACAAGTAGAAGGTAATCCCATTTACAATGCAGAAAATCCATAAAAATAATGAATTCCCTTCTTATACCTTAGAATGAAATACCGTAGAGTTCACAACAACTGCTGCTGCAAGTATATTGTCAGAAAATATTGCAAGGTGGTAAAGGCTTGGGTCATCCAACTTCAATTTGTTTGGAAATTCCTATTCATTTGGACTCAATGCATAGTACTCAGCAGTCAAGTGCACTGGTAGACAATGAAGACCTTTAGGAAAGCTTCTAGCAGCAAGCTGAGTCAAAAATGTGCTTTGCTTCTTGTGCACTCGAAGTTGTTCTTTTGTTGAGTGCATCATAGCTCGAAGCTTCTTGCGAGCTGGTGCAAGGTTCAAGTATGCCTTCATAAGCCATAAGATCAACAACAAATAATTGATGAAAAAACACAATCCACCCCATAATGCCTGGCCAGTGAGGATTGAAAAATTCCTTAGCTTACCTGAGCTCCAGTTAGGGTTGGTTATGAAAGGTCTTACTCAGTTCTACATAAGCAAGGTCCTAGTCTTTCAACCTTAATTCTAAAACTAAATGTGTAGTTTTTATTAACCAATGAAAACAGTTTGCCCGTAGGGGAAAACTATTACTAAGAATAACAAGTCCTTAAACCCCAACATTGGACAATGATATTTCAGATTAGTTGATGCAACAACGTAATGGATCTTATGCTCAATATGTACTTGCCACCTTTTCATGTCATACTAATTATTTAAACATATTTGCAGTGTAAAAAATCCCATCTTCTTGATTGTACTAATCTTTAGTATTGATACTAAGTGTAAGCGGTAAAAACTACTTTGTCGGTCCAAATACTGTTAGGGCCAAAGCATTTTAAAAACCCTAAAAGGGATACCTTGGTAGGACAGTAAAATATCTAGAGAGACATCTGTTTACGTAAAGAGTTGATTCCTGGAAGATCAATATTAGGGAGGAAGCTATTATGTGGTATGATTCCTGTAATCGTATCCACCTGCACTTTGGTAGGACAGTAAAAAATCTAGAGAGACATCTGTTTATTTAAAGAGTTAATTACTGGAAGATCGACAATAGGGAGGAAGCTATTATTTGGTATAACTCCTGTAATCGCTATCCACCTTTATTATTCCATGTCACTGCAAGAAGTGATGAACTTTTGCAAGAAAATGCAAAATAATAACTCTGGTGCAGACCACCTAAACCCCAATGAGAACATGGATGCTTAGTAAGAATGGAGCTGTAATTGAGGCTTTGAGCCCTGAGCTTCACTATCGAAAAGTTAGTTAAAAATAAATAAGATAAAAGTCAATATGCAAATCAGTCAATGTGGCATCTCATGGCTATGCATCTCAGATAAGCCGGTAATTTAGACAAGGCTTTGGTGAGCAAGAACAATTTGCCAAAGAATAGAATAGAGACTGCCTCTTTTGGATCCCAATAAACATATAACACACATGCACACCCTCACCCCCAGGGAAGTTGGGTAGTTGAGGACTGAGGGTGTGTTGAGGTTGGCTATCGAGCGACCTTAGAAGAAAGCATTCCCATCCAAAAGAAATGTTATGGGGAAAAATATTGTAGCCTATTTGATGATCGAAAATAGTGGCCTTCATTTGCACAAATAAGACTTCAATAGGACAAGTTACAGAAAAGAGACCTCTAATGGGCCCAGCAGGGGTTGTTTGAACAAAGAGAAAGAAAAAACTATTTCTCATTTTTTAAATGCTCATAAAGGAACGGATGGAGTTTGGTTTGCAATTATTTTAAAAATATAGTAGTCACTTGGACATGATAGAAAATGACAAATTGTTTTCTGCTGGAAATTTAGACTAAGAAATGTATTTTGAAGGCTCTAATCCAGATCCCCTTGAGCTTTGTTTGATGAAGAATCTGGATTCATATGGATACAATCATTTTGACATAGTCTAAAGGATCTCCTCATAAAGTTTGGAATAGAACCCAATATTCAGTTAGAAATAGCAAGGGTTAGTTATTGCAAGTTCAGTTTGGATTCAGATATCTCAAGAGAGGACCTAGGTGTTAAAGTCAACTCAGGACATGGTAAAATTCCGCAATAACAAAGCAAATTATATATGCATTGAATAGTCATAATTTCATCAGAAATCAGGGAGTAAAAATTTATCAAATATCCATCATTTAGACATCAAAATAGACAAACATTAAATACAATTAAATATACAGTTTACAGGCTACCCATGGTCAAAATACATATAAGTTATAAAATCCAGATATATAATAGTATAAAGGTTGCAAAACTAATTAATTTAAAGAGGAAACAGTTTGCTTGTATACATTTTAGAGTCCAAAATCCACAGATGTTGCCAAATGGACCACAGTATGATAGTAAGTACAAGGTCAAGTATAATTAGTGGCAACTTCTAGCTACATGAATGGGAAGAGCCTGCAACTGACTCTGATGATGTTAATGACTTTCTATCTGACTTGTTATCTATGTCTCCATCACTGTCTATCCAGCTGAGGTCCTCGTTCATAAAGTTCAACTCCTCTGTCTCAACAATCCACTCTGAAGTTGGATCTACCTCAAACAGTGGGATGGCTTCAATGTTGTTACACCCTTCCAATTGTTTGCTATGGAGTTGAAGATTGTACTGCACAAACACTAAATCTTCCATATGTTTTTGTGCCAACATGTTGCACTTATTAGAGTGTAGATCCTCAAGCGTAGTACAGCTATGTTCACATCTGGAAACATTGCATATCTGGCTCAATACTCTGACCGCGAACCTTTGGAGTTCAGGTGTTTCACTGCCAAAGTTCTCCCACCATAAACCTAGTATATGCCATACGACAATTGTAAAATAATTGTTAAATGAATTTGTTTAAGAACTTAAATCAAAATGAATTTCCATGAAATTAGAATATGCAGATCAAATCATAAAGCAAAGAAAGTTACTTGGTGAAATTCTCTTTCGAAATCGGATAACCACAGCAGAACCAAATAAACCACTGTCATCCCTATACTCCTGAAGTTGTTGTACAATGGAAGCTCGAGTTACATCATCAGGGTACATTCTCTCAATGCATTGGAATACACTTTCTGTCAACCTACTATTAACATGTAAGGACTTATCATAAAAGAAAGCTGGGTTAAGATAGTACCCAGCTACATGCAAGGGTTCATAAAACTCAAGCTGCCACCCGAAGTCCATATTTTCACTTACATGTAGGTATTTGTCCTCCATGCCCTAAAATTTAGCTCAAATGGACTCTTTTGCCGCATCCAGAGCCTCATATATATAGCCCATTTGGGCTTTATCTGCATCCAGAGCGTCATATATATAGCCCATTAGGGATTTATCCGCATCCACCATCCTAAGCACCTTCACCAAAAGCTCTAAAATAGCGACCACCTCACTAGCATCCCTCCAAAAAGAAAATTGGAAGATAACCTTCTCGACAACTTTGACTTCCACAGTTTTACTGTAATGTGAGTTATTCCACTCATCGCTCAGAACCATTCTCTTAAGGTTATACTCATAGGCACAAAGGGATTGTAAGAGGATGAAATTGGTTGCAAAATGACTAATAACAGGGGGAACAAGCTGGGCAATATCTTTGTTCTCGATATGTTCCCTCATTAAGTTATAAAGCCTTGCATGATTATAAATGTATCTTGTTATAGATTTTTGCTTATCTAGAACAACTTTCACCCATTCGATTTTCCCAACATTCTCTAGCATTAGATCCAGATAATTAGCTACACAAGGAGTCCAAAAAAGAGTGGGGTATTTGTCCATTAGGAGTTTTCCAGCAGCAGCAAAAATAGAAGAAGCATTGTCTAACACAAATTGAACAACATGCTCAACCCCCACCTCCAACACAATCGACTCAAACAATTCAAATAGCAATGAGGCACTCTTAACTTGGTCGTAAGCATCCACGGATTTAAGAAAGGCAATGCCTCTTGGACAATAAACAAGAATATCCAAAATGGTCATGTCCTCGCTATCACTCCACCTATGAGACATAATCGTGTAGCCTGTCTTCGCGCAAGAAGTGCGGAGCTCGGAAATATTGTCCTTCTCCTCCTGGACAGCCTCTGCTAATATCCTGCCTTTAAGAGCCTCAGGAGAAGGGCCTATGTAACCAGGGCCACATAGGGAAATTGGATCAATCATGGCTTGAAAATAAGGAGACCTAACAATATTGAAGTCTAGGCCTGAATAAACGTAAAAGTTGAATATGGCTTCATGGGCTTTTTGTTCTGGTGCCTTATCGTCGTCGGCTTTAATGTGTTTCATTTTGAAAAAACTTATGGCTTAGTTTAAGGCAATTCCGATCTTCTGTTCATCTGGGTGTAACTCAGATGTAATTTGCATCTTTTTTTCTCTACAGATTCCTCTGTACCTCCATTTATTTTAATGTTATTCCCTTCTCTATGTTATAGAATTTTTTTTTTAGCATGAAACAATATAAGCATTTAGATTTGCAGGAGGGAAAAGAAGAAAGGAACAATTACCCTTCAGCTTAGTTTGCAGTGCATGTAGCAACCAGGTTGGTTTTGATCATGTTCCTTCGGTTGTGGGTGATCTCCTCTGCAATAAAACGTTGTGCTGTTGATATAGAAATGTGGTCTTCACCACTGGAGAGCTCCTCTCCCAACGAAAAATAATGACGGTTCAGACAAACTAGAGTACGCTGAAGGCCTTTTTCTACTCAATCCTTCATTTAATCGAGCCCAAAAAAGGAACTCACAAAAGTTCTTAAAGAATTGACACATGAAAAATGAGCAACCAAAAAAAACGCGTGCCATTTTGAGAGAAATTTTCACTTTTGAGAGAAAGGTGTCGTCGCTTAAGCGACGCTTACCAATGCGTCATCGCTTAACTGACGGTTATGAGAATAGCCGTCACTTAACCGACACTTGTGGCCACATTTACAAAAAAAAAATGTATCCTTGTGATTTTTGGTAAGTTTAAAAAGAGAAATCCACGCGCCGTCAAATATTTCCATCAGATTTTGAATTGAAATGTAGTAGTGTCCAATGTAAGGCACCAACTTCTAGATTATCTTGTGTTCTTTGGGATACATGTGATACAATTTTTTCTTCTTATTTGGGAAAAATTATAATCATCATTGTTCTCTGAGTGAGCTCTTCAAATGTAAGAAACAAGCCATGTTTAAAATATGAAGTGAACCACTTTCTTTTCTAACATTAATTTAATAGAGAAATTTTGTGACTTTCATGAATGGTTTTTTATGGTTTCCACACTCCTTTTAGGTGAATAAGCCAAAGAAATACAAAACTCCAAGGAAAATGATGTCTAAATAACTTGCGGGATCTTTGCTCGTAGAAGGAACACTTCCAGATCAATTCTTTGATTCAAGACTGCTTGCTATTGAGAAAACATTACTAATTTCACCTAGGAATATCTTACTAGGGAAGAATTGAAATTATTTATAACAAAACCTCAATCTATTATAATAAGTTATTTCAAACAGATGGATACCCTATGCATTCTGCCATGATGCCTTTTTTATAAGCCCTTTCTCCACAACCACATGCAAACAGTTCATAACTTCATAGTGTATAAGGGGGGGAATTTCATGGAAAGCATGTAGTTCCACAACCATATACGGTTATAACATTTTAACATTTTCCACCATTAAACTCGTTTGAAAAGGACGAATTGTAAAGATACAAGCAAACCTACCTCTTCATCAGATTTTTCATTTTCAAACTTGGGATAGAAAGTAGCATGAATTTGAGAACCAGCAATAGCCTGCTTTTCTACTACAAAATATCCCACAATAGGGTCCTTCAGTGTCTTATCTTCTTCAATTGTCTGATTTCTGTTCAAAACAGTGTCCACAATATGCCAAAAATTTGCTAATAATGGATTTGTCTAAATAAACAATTATTTATTGTTTCTAGAAAGGCGTCAGTTTAGACACAATATTTGAGACAATACATAAGGGTATTCTTGTCTTAACCTGAGAAAAAATATTCATTTATCATCTTAGATGTCATCTCAAAACCCCTCTCTATGTAGTACTAGTGAGGCTAAATTTTGTATATGTTATGGTAGCATTCAAAAAAATTCAGTAGGTATGACTTCCCTAAAATTGGCAATTAATCATAATAAGAGGCATGCAATCAACCATTTACTTAAGATACTAACCAATAAAATTGAACAAAGTGTTTCATGGAATAATGAGGAAAATAATCCCCAACTCCCTCCTTTCTTACCCTTTATTCTTTTTAGCCTCAATCCACCCTCTAGAGAAGGCTCTACATGGAATAACTATAGATTAGAATTCAAATTTCCAGGATCTATATGAATAAGAGTTGATGGATTTATGAAGTCTCTTCCTTTCTGGTGATGGGGATTCATTTACAACTACCACCCTCTTAGAGAAGATTGATTCCTCAATCAATAGTTCTGGTCAAGGATTGATATCCTTATTAGTAATTGCTTTTCATTGATTTTATGCATTCTAATCATCTACATCCTCCGAGAATGCTTACTCACATGACTTTTGATTATGTTCCTTTTTCCCTTTTGGATGACCTTTCTCTTGAAAAATATAATCTTGAAGATGTCCATTTGTTGGGAGATCCAACAATGATAGTGGTATTCTCATAATCTAAACCCTGAGTCTATCTAAAAGCTTCCTTTGTAGTATTACCTTGTACGATAAACCCTTGTTGAAGATCTCAACACATATCCAATCTTATGTGAAAAAACCAACTTTATTTGATCAAATATTTGTTTTTAATTTTTTTTGCAAGGTATTCCTAATATCTTCATAGATTGATAAAAGACTTTGTTACATAGGAAGGCTCTCTTACACATTTGAATTTTTAGGAACAACCCAAGAAATCTAGATTGTGTGGCCCTTAATTAGAAATGTCTTGTGTCTCTATTAGAAATTTTTGTGTCCCAATTCAATGGAATGATTTAAAAAATCATTCGATGCTAATAATTTGAATTATAAATAATAATTTGAATTCGATGATTTTTGTGTTTTTATTAATCGATTTTATTAACCATGACTATATGTCAAACATGATCACTATGGAAATGGGCTTAATAAGAGTGATAACTTTTTCAGGATGAGGAATGGCTTGTTCGGGATAAAAAAATGGGTATACCTATGGAAACAACACAAATTGACATCAGAAAGGGGGGCACACGATAAATATATTCAGCTATTTTTTTCCTGTCCTCAAAAACTTTCTATGGGCTAAACTACGTTAGTTCGATGATGCTTGTTTTGATGTTTATAGGAAATATAAAGTAGAGATGGTTTGATACAAGGTGGTCACTCATTCTTCAAGTCGAACATGTACAGAGACATTTGAGACAAGGACGCCTAATACCACACCTACATCTACTGAAATACCATCAAATGTTCTCTCTCAAAGATGGTATGAATGATCTAGAGATTATAGCGTATTATAGCGAGACACAGTAGGTATGTGTTTGAATATTTATATTTGTTTATGAGTATGCATGAATGTTTATATTTTTTTTTAACTCTTGTTAATTAATTTTACTAAGTTTCATTATCATTTTTCTTTGTAGATACACAGCGTAATAGATTGTCTCATGAGAGTGGCTAAGCGTCTGTGTCTGGTCGATTGTTTGATTCATCATCTCTTGAATGTTTGCCCTCTTCTGGTTGTTATTTTAGAGAACGACCAATGGACCATCCACACTTTATTGGTAATATGTTACATATATATATAATCTATTTAAATAAATCACTAATTTGCATATGCATATATATATGCTTGGGTCTTTATGTACTAAATTATACATTATTACATGTGTAAATGTAGAGGATCGTGGTTCTGTTGAGGTTTATGATGATGAATTCAGAGAGGCTGGGGGTGATGATGCATTCATAGAAAATGAGGGTTATGCATTTGGATAAAATGAGGGTGGAGATGTTAAGGATATTGCAAGGGACCAAGAGCAAGGTCATGCAAATACTCTAAGAAAGGGTCAAGGTTGGTGAAGGGATAATTTTGAACAAGAACATGGTTTTCAACCCATGAACATTTATCCTTTAGATATACCCTATTCTCTTCCTTGGGAAAATGAAGATATTTCTATCGCCCTTGAAAAATCTACAGCCCACCATAAAAATATGAGGGATGATCTTGCTAGCTTGGAACTCCAAATAAAGAGTGAACAAAGTTTGCAAATACTTTTGGAATCTTTAGGAAAGTTTATTGGTGCCTATAGAACTGTTGGGCCAACGAAATATTGTTTTATACACTTGATGCAAATGCAAAGGGCTTAGGTGATGGGTCTTGACAGTGGGTTGATGTAGAGAAGAGAGTATCAAAAGTAGATTCCATTTCAGTGTTTAATTTTAAAGAAGGACCGAAGCAGAAGAGGTTAAAGGCGCAATATTTCAAGCACCCCGAGATTGCACACCATGTATATGATAGATTCTTGGCTTCCTATGGTAGATTTCCATGGAATGATAAAGTGCCACATTATTTTGCGAGATTTTTTTATGCATATTTTTTTTGAAACATGAAGCTAGATTACATAGATGTGTCCGAATTTTATGGGGTGGAAAAAGGTAGGACGTATGAACGATAAGGAGCCTATCGCGATCCATTGTTTCCTAAGCCTACACCTTGTTTTGTGCCTCAGACACACAGAGTTGTTACATTACGATCAGAGATGGAGGCGACCTCTCAGATTGGTCCAGAGGTTAGAACCGTCATAGGAGACAACTTACCATCTGCTCTAGTGGGGGTTGATGTGGGAATGGATCGACATAGAGCATGTGCTCGTTCTCGTGCACATTTTTCTTATAAAATAGATAGTGAGGTAGATTCAATCATCCTTGAAGATGCCAAGGCATATGCAAAACATTGCCGAGATGGATTGTTTGATTTACTCCATCGCGAGGAAGGAGGGAGGGGGGAGGTATGTGAGAACTTTTATGTTTTCCTCATAATTGTTAAATCATGTTTTGTTAGTTTATCTAAATATATAATGAACTCCTTTGATTTGCATTTTACCCAAATGTTCGATGAACGTGATTTGATGGTCGAATCTAGTGTTAAGCTAGGGACATTGAAAGAGGTACATTTGCATAAATATCTATAAACTTATATGTTCTCATTATTGTCATGACACATTTTTCCAAGATTGAAATTTTGTTTGTGTTCATAGGTTCCAATCACTTCGCCTAGGACCATGGGTTTTGGGCCCCTCTCATCATCAATATTGGGAGACATTCCCTGTGTCTCCCAAGATTTGGAGGTAAATCAAGCACCTTTCAAATGTTTTAGTAATGATTAAAAACAATTGACATTTTGTTTAACTTTAATTTAAGTTACATTTAAATTACATGTTTTAAATGTTTAAGTTTAATGATCAAGACATCTTAAATTCTAATTTATTGTATACCTATGTACATGAAAATTTTAAGTAATGATATTTTAATTGTAGGTGGGTAAACTTATTGTACAACCTTCCATGGCTATGGATGTGGTGACCTCTTTGGGTGTTGGGATCACTGAGGTATATTTATTCATTTTTATTATTTTAAATTCAGATTGTATTTTTATTAAAGTTTATTTACAGTATAAAATTTATATATTTAATCTTAATTATATGTTGCATGCGTTATATAGGTCAATCGCCAGGAGAATGTGGAGAGCGATATCCATATAATGGATATTACATAGTTATATATGTTTTTATACATGTGAACTTGTTGATTTGATATATTCCATGTCAAAACTTTAAACTTGTCAGTTTAACTTATATATTTTAAACATATATATAATTTTGGACCATTCATATATATATAGTTTTTGGATGAAGTTCAAATATAATTTAATTAAATGTTTAAATGATTTAATTTCATCAATTTTGTTTAAATGATTTAATTTGGTCATGCGATTAATGTATTTGATGTTAACATACATAGATTTTTCTAAACAACCACTTTATTAATGTTAGGAATATTCAATATGTTAGTTGATGTTTATATACAATATGATGTACTTGTGTTTAAATGATTTTCAATCATAATTAATGTTCAATATTCAATTCTCTTTAGGAATGTTAGTTAGGAATGTTTTCAATCATTTCTAGGTGGAATAATATATGTATGATATATGTAGATTTTCAATAAAATGCACATTTCGAATGAACTAGTTAGGAATGTTTTCAATGATTTAAGTGGAATAATATATGATATCTTTTGAATATTCATTAAAATGCATTTTAGGAATGTTTTCAATCATAAAGAATGTTAGTTATGAATGTTTGTATGTTATGAATTTATATATGCATAGATTTTTCTAAAGAACCACTTTAGGAATGTTCAATATGCTAGTTGATGTTTATATACAATATGATGTACTTGTGTTTAAATTTTTTTCAATCATTAGGAATGTTAGTTAGAATGTTTTCAATCATTTTTAGGTGGAATAATATATGATAGATCTGTATAATTTTCAATAAAATGCACTTTATGAATGTTTCCAATCATTATGAATGTTAGGAATGAACTAGTTAGGAATGTTTTAAATTATTTAAGTAAGTGCAATAATATATGATATCTGTTGAATATTCATTAAAATGCATTTTAGGAATGTTTTCAATCATAAAGAATGTTAGTACATATATTTTCCTAAAGAACCACTTTAGGAATGTTAGGAATGTTCATTAATATGTTAGTTGATGTTTATATACAATATGATGTACTTGTGTTTAAATGGTTTTCAATCAATAGTAATGTTCAATATCTAATGCTCTTTAGGAATGTTAGTTAGAAATGTTTTCAATCATTTTCAATCAGTAGTAATGTTCAATATTTAATTCTCTTTAGGAATGTTAGTTATGAATGTTTTCAATCATTTTGGTGGAATAATATATAATAGCTACAGAATAATCATTAAAATGCACTTTAGAAATTCGTTTTGAATTATAATGAGTGTTCAATAAAATGCACTTTTGGAATGAACTAGTTAGGAATGTTTTCAATGATTTAAGTAAGTGGAATAATATATTAGGAATGTTAGGAATGTTTAATAATATAATAAAATTTATATAGATCATTTTGATGTACATATGTTCAACAATTCAGGAACAATAAATCATAATTTACATCAATTTGATATATACATATGCTAAATAATCTAAGAGCATTGAGCTATAAGCTCAACAATGTCAGAACTTGATATCATATTTAAGTAAAAATAATCAATTTGACATGTACATAAGTTCAACAATATACTCTAACAGTATATCATATTTAAGTTTCAAGAAGGAACAGATCTCATAATTGACAATTGCATAACACATACTCAAGAGAAGAACAATAATTTCAAGAACAATACATTTTTCAGGAATGTGCTTAAGTAATCATTATATTTTAGTGTCACAATTATAAAACCAATGAATATGTTGTTCATGTCAAAAGTATGTATCATGTTCAACATGATTCAAATTAGAAATAAGATCGTAAAGGAATGTTGCCTTCAATTATGCTTTCATGATCAACTTTTGACATCTTCCATCTTCTAGATTTCAATTTTTTATTTGATTTAACTTCTATCAACTTTATGCGAGTTGCGCATACCAAATGACTAAATTGGCAGCATATGACATCAAGTTGATAGTGTTTAAAGTGAATGTCACTTTCAGTTTAATATGTTTCTTGAAAAAAATAACCTTTTAATAGAATTGACCCTCTTTCATATATAAAACCTTTTTCATCATACTCCTCCAATAATTTCATCTTTCTCTCTGTGCATCACATCAATTTATATATTACATTTCCATTGTTGTCTATGGGTGCAACCATAGCAAATACATCTCCTGCTCATAGTTAAGAAAATAGAATTTGTCAAATTAATCTTCATTAAATCAAACCACTTTCATATATATATAATTAAAAATTTAGTAAAGTATACATAAAATTACCTTCTCTAACTAGATCAAAAATTCTATCACCATTAGTTGATATTGCAATGTCCTCTGATTCCAACTCTTCAAAGCTTGCAAGTGGCATTTTTCCTTTTAAATCAATTTTGTTGTGTTTCCAAGGTTTAACATAATTGTCATTGATGTTTTCACAATTCTCTATTGATTATGTGTCCTCCATGCAAATAGGACAAAATCATGTTAGCTTCCTACTATCAAATGAAAACACATTTTGAAAGGTTTTTTAATCGATTGAGTGTAAATCTCGAGTTCCATGAATAGTGCTAGCATTATATGGGATTGATATATCTATATCTTGGATTCCAATATGCCAAAAAAGCATGTCCAACATAAACAATTTTACATGTACATGTGATTAAAATGTTAGTAGATATACATATTAAAGTAATTCTAAGTTGAATAATTTTGTTTTCAAAACAAAGTTCTTACCTACGCACATCTTTTAATTGTTGATTGTAATCATGACTGAGATTTAAATGACACCATTGAAAAACTTGATTAGCACACACAAATCAATCAGCAGAATGGTTCATTTGAAACCTTCGAAGTTCTCATTTTACACACACCCTAGTACCATCGTGCTCCCCTTTTCCATGACCAGTTTCAAAAAAAATCCAACGATGTTTAATATTTTTTTTTATCAAGGCGACATGACCAGAAGAATGATCGTGAAGATTTAAGTTTCCCTGCACATCCATATGACCATATCCAATGTCCATTCATTACAACTCCACGTGTTTTCAATGCACCATAAATAATATCAAAACAATGTTGTACATAATGTGTATCATGTGTGCAGTCATCGCTGATATAGAAATGGTATTCCTTGATCACATATCGATTGTCATTCGTTCTTTCTATATCATCAACATTTTGTTGAGCATGTCTATATAGAACATGGACAAATATAGAAACTTGGTCAGAATGATAATATTCACTCTGTATTTCTTTTTGTGCTTCAAATGTGTAATTCTCAACGAAATCAACCACAGAAAAAATGGTCCCCTGTGGAAAAACATCATGTGATTGTTTGAATTGCAAGTTTTTCCATCATGCTCTATGTGAATTTTTATGTATTTATAAATTTCTTTTTCAAACTTCTTCAAAAATGCCATAACATTGATTCTATCTTCTTGTAAATCTATCATTTTCGAAAGAGTGTTTAAAGAACTTGTAGAATTGTGGAAATAAGTGACATATTCATATATATTCCAATCAACTATGATATTTGACAATGAATGATCGTTAATATAAATAGGATATTTATGGTGGAATAAAGCTATATTTCCACAATGATCACATTTCTTTCCATCGACACATCTTTTGTTGTAAAAAATATCGTCACTATCTCTTTCACATAGAATTTCATATATAAAAGCACAGATTGTGGAAGGAGGTGAGTTCAACCAAAATGTTTTACCAAACCGAAGGAATGTGTCATAATATAATTCAAACTCAACATGATAGTGAAAACAACATGTGTCATGAATAGTGATAGGTCTAACATACCATGGCTTATGTTGTACAAATGTATTGATTGACAAATTCAATTCGTTGTGTTCATCTTTGAATTTATTGAACAATTGTATTTGAGTAATCTCCAATATATGTTTTGGATGGCTTTCATACTGATTTCAAGATATTCTGCATCATATCACGTCTCTTTCGTTTGGTGAAACACGAGAATTTTCCACCCAATATTCATGCATCATAGCTTTAACTCTTTCACCGACCCTATCTTTATAGGTTTGTCTACAAATAATTGCCCAACAAGCAAGCTCATCATTTGCATCTATTTGTAATCGAAGTTTGTTATATTTGTACAATGTTTTCTGCAAAGTTCCCATAACCTTTGTGATCTACATTGTCAAATGTTTTTGTCTAGTACTAGATGAAATAATCGTTGTTTTTATTATTCTATGTGCAATAGTAGTATCTTTCTTTCTAGATTTTCCAATAGTTTTTAGTGCATTCGCTATATTTTCAAACACATTTTGCTTCACCTTTGAATCTTTTGTCTTCTTTTGATTACCCAATAATGACCAAGCTTCCTTCAACTTCTTGGAGACTAACAAGCACCTCAAAATTTGAGCTTGTGTTGCCACTGATTCTTTTTCCAGAAATTGTTCATGCATCTTTTCAACACAATATCGTACAATATGGTAAGGTTTCGTGTTTTTGAATTTTTATTTATCAACATTTTGTAACATGTCTTCATCAATGATGAAGCCACCTATATATATTTCAATTTCAATTTTA
>LPNX010226999.1:24686-35043 GCA_001517045.1 Pseudotsuga menziesii | reverse complement strand
TTGTATCTGCATTTGGAAATTATATTCAAAAATACATTATTTACAAAAACCAGTTAATGCATTTTAAACAAATTTACAATATTTGTACATACCTGGTTCAATTTCTTCTTGATTTTGATTTTGAGCATTCATATCATCAACATTTTGATCCAAGTCTCTAGTTACATCATCATTAGCGATGTCTTCAATATTTGTATTATTTTGTTTCTTTGTTTCATGGTATTTGAGTTTTTGCTTTTCATTATGTAAGGCATCATCTCGAGTGCGATCACATTTTCTCTTTCATGTTTTTTTGTTGCCCATGATTATTCATTGTATACCTTCAACTTATAATAAATTGCCCTCAAGAGAATCTTAATCATCAAAGAAATAAATTCACCTTAGAAAATACAATAAAAGTAAGAGTCATCCACCTCAAGCAATATGACTACAAGGAAGGTTATCAACCAAATTTGGCACTTCTAGGCCACGCGAATTACAAAAAAATTACAGTTTATTTAAATGTTATAAAAGTATAATTAACCAGTATAAAGCCGCATTCACTAAATATAAATTACCAGTTAAAAGGCCAAAACATCACTACTAAAAATTGATAATTAACCAGTTTAAGGCAAGGTTGTATATAAAGTAAATATGTCCATAAAATATTCTTCAAAATATTTTAAAAAAATGTACCATAGAATAAATTGGTGCAGAATTTTTAAGAAAATTTGTACCATAAAATATTTTCCAGAAACATCTTTCGTAAAGAAAAAAAGTCTCCACCTTGGAAGATAATTTCTAAAAACAATTTACTATAAAAAATTTACGAAAAGAATATTTACTATTAAAGAAAAATAGTAGGATAGTTTCTAAGAACAATTTACCATAACAAATTTTCCAAATTAATGATTGGTATCAAATAAAAATAGTCTTCACCTTAAAAGATAAGTTTTAAGAACAATTACAAGAAAAGAGAGCCTTCCTTCTTCTTTAACTATGTAAATTGTTGATCAAATATGTTGAGCCTTCATTCATATAAATAAATAATTGAAATGGTGTTTCGAAAAAACATAAAAACGTTTCAAGTTCATGAAACGAAACGGTGTTTCGAAGAAACGTTTCAAGTTTTTTTTCTGGCCGGGGAAAAAAATTCAATAGAGATTTTTGGTGGAATTATTAGTCTGGACGAACTATTTTTCGTCCATTAAATCTAACTTTTGGCCAAATATTTACTTCTTTTGGGCCGAAAGATTAATTTTTTTCGGCCTAAAGATTAGTTCGGCTAAAAACCTGTAAATTTTCAAAAATGGAGTTCCATCCCATATATAACTCTTCTTCCAATTTTGGAGAGATCGAATCATATCAAATACTTACAATTTCTCATCACAAATAATACCATTAGTTGCATAATTCAATCTACTTTCTATAGATGTGAATTTTGTTGAAATTGGTGTGATCCACTAATTTTATTTATTATATTTCATAGAAGGTGTCTGGATTGCTTCAAAATTAAATAGAATTCATTGAAATGAAAATTCAATAGCTTCTTAAAGACAATATGAAAAAACTTGGAAAAATCATTGTCCTCAACATTGATGTCTTGTCTTCAAAAGGGTAATTTTAGTTTTTTTTTGTTTTGAATTGGAAATTAGGGAAGATTTTGTGTCAACCTAAACATGTCAGTTTTATGCTACTTTTTTAGATTGGTCCACTTCAAAAAGTTCTAATAATTATTTCATGTTGTTTTTGGATACAAACGTATAAACATATGTTAGTACAATATGTCTAAATGATCATAACAGATTTTGTTTTTAATGAACAATAGTTGAATAATGAATTAACTTGTGTCTTAAAACATGAATAATTTTCAGAATTTCATTAATTAATAACATACTATCAAACACTTGCAAAAATGACATTTCAAATGCCAATAAAAAAAATCTAAAAAATATCCTATAGAAAGCTAACACAATTCTCTACAACTTTTGTTTTTACTACAAAATGAAATTCTAAATGCAAATCTAATTTTTCTTTGCTCAAAGTTAATAGAATTGAAAAACCAACACTCATTTTCTCATTACCCCCCCCCCCCAAAATAGACCCCCAAATTCATGATTTCACCCTAATAATAATGGGGAAACGGTGAAATAACACCAAGTTTAATAAGGAATGCATAATATGTGGGTGGTAGTCTAAGTTGCATAAGTTTTGGTGTGCATAATTTAATGGAAAATATTTATGCCTTAAATGTTGATTACATGTAAATGAACATTTATATTCGTCCACTTGAATATAAATGTACCCCTTTACACTAACTATGGCAGCAATAATGTAGTGTTTTACTATGGTTTAGGAGTAGCATGGCATAGTATAATATTCTTGCACGAAGGTGTCTCAATGTGTTTATCCTATTTCAACTCATAAATTCAAGACCACTACAATTGATCCATGTATCAACTATTCATCGATGTATTCCATGATTGTATGAAATGATCAAACATGGAAATTTTGTTGCAAAGTCTCTTATATTTCCATGCATGAATTATCATTTAAATCTTCTTGTTGCAAACATCAACTAGCATATGTAATAGAATATGAGCACTTCTTAGTATATAGACCTAAGTTTTATGAACTAGGATTTTCACCACTGCATGTGTTCAAGAACCTTAGGGATAATTACCATCATACAATAATTATTTATCTATATTGATTAAAAAACAAGTATGGGTTCATTATAATTGATTAAAAAACAAGTATGGGTCATGATGATTCCTTGGAATGATTGAAAAAAATATTTCAATTAAACATTAGGTCAATTGCCAACTACCAGTAGCTACTAACAAGAAAAAATCAATAATATTTTTATAGGGTGGATATCTTTCTCAAATGATCAAGGGTATTATATGACTTAAGAACCTCAAAAAAATTATAAAGTGGTTGAGAATAGTGTTACCAAACAAATCGATTAGGAGATTCTAATAAAAAATGCATATACATTAGATTCACATGGGCACACTATCGATTGCAAATACATGATATACAAGACCTTAAGGATATACAAATTATCGAGGATGTCATGGTGGTGTCTAAAGACATCAGTGTCTTTTTATCTCCTTCATGTTCTATCTCTAGATTCCTTTTAGAATATTATACTGCAAAAGGATGATACAATTAGTCTCCTCATACATCACATTCAAACTAGGAATTTGCAAACATTAAAATTTTGAACTTGCACTAGAAATTAATCAATGAACAAAACCCTTAAATAAAATGCATCATCATGTTAGCATACCTATTATCATATAAACCTAGTTTCATTCAAGTATACCATCTATATTTTCTCTATTTCTAATGGTATCCATCAATATCTCGTGCTCTAAATGAGGTAGGAAGCATAGCACCTTGTGTGAGCTATTTCTAGACATTGTCTGCAATTTGAAGTTTGTACCAATGACTAGGTTTGGAAACTGATATATCATTACACCTAGTCTGTAATCCATGAATACATAACCACCAATATTTATTGAATCTTTGTCCTATGTTATATATTCACCCTTAACAACCATCAAACCAATTGGAAAATAATTACCTTCTTCATTAGTTAAAAATGTATTGAGAAATTTCTTCCCTTGTATGCATCATGATAGCCAAGAATTAGTGCCCCATTCATTGTCTTTTGGGGAAACAACTACATATGTCTCCTACAAAAATGAAATGTATGGTAAAATGATAATGTATGATATTTTGTTAACATAGTTAAGTAAATAAATAAATAAATAAAAATTTTAGATACTATATAAGATATCTCTACCTTGCTGTACAAGATTGGAGATATGATCATAGTCTACCAAAATAGATGATTGGCCCTCCTCTAATTGGGTTATTTCAACAATTATTCATGTCTCTACCACAAGTGATACATGGTCCCATTCATAAACCCAATCTATTGATTCAAAATCATCCCATTCACCACTGCTACACGACCCACAAAAGAAAGCCAATTTTTGAGTCCATACTTTGAATAAAGGGTTGTTTGAGCTTCAAATTGAATGAAATCCATGATTTCCTTGTATTTTTTTATAATGATATGAATGTAATCAATATATATTGACCACTTCCTAGAAATTTCTCAGTAGATTCCATGTCCCTATTAATTTATGTTTCTCTTAAGCACTATTAGATTTGTATCATTTAAGTAATATGATATTAGGATATTATTTGAGAGAATAACATGCACAGCAATCAATCACAAGAGACAATAGACACACATATTTTCCTCAAGGAAACCATAAAGGAGAAAACCCTACAACTTCCTCAGAGATAGAATGAGAACCAATGGCAGCAGTAAAACCCAAAGATAGAAAGATGATCTCCAACATTTGTTCTCTCTCTCACTTGAGCAAGCTTCTTCTCTCTCACCTATGTGTTATTGTTGGGTGAGTGTGTGTTAAATAGAGAGGCTCACTCTCCATTTATACTAATTTCTGACTTGACAATTAATTACCAGGGTCGACATCTCTAGGAGATTCTAATAACCCTAGTGCCCCTAAACTGTGGGGAATTTACCCGTCGATCAACAAGGAGGGTTAACCTTAACTCAATTGTGGGGACTATTGCCCTGACTTACAATGGAGGGTTAACCTCATTGAATTTACATGACTTTATTATATTAAATGGTTCTCCTAATAGGAACATCAGGGTACAATATAAGATATACAAGTGAATACATTCTAAAGTTACAAATACATCAACACTCCCTCTTAACTAGGAAGGTATTCTCTTGACACAATTCATCAACACAATTTTTCTTCTCTAGATCATCATAAAAGATGGATCATCACTGGATCATCATCAAAGTTGGATCATCACTGGATCAAAATCAAGTCTGTATCATTGCTGGATCAACATCAAGTCTGGATCATCATCACTAGATCAACATCAAGTTTGGATCATCACTGGATCATCATCATCAATGCTTCCGCTATCTCAATCAAAGGTGCTATCTCTCAATTATACTCATCACAGGAAGTTCTACAGATCCAACGCTTTTTCATGCTGGTTTTAGGCCTAGTCTCCATGTAGGTCTTCATCAACAGAGTCGACCCTTTTTCATGCTAGATGTACTGCCTTTCCTTGTAAGTACTTCCCCTACAGATCCAGTCCTTTTTCATATTGGATGCAGCACCTTGCCTCTCGCAAGGATTTCCCCTACAGATCCAATCATTTTTCATACTGGATGCAGCACCTTTCCTCTCGCAAGGATTTCCCCTATAGAGCCAATCCTTTTTCATACTAGATGCAGCACCTTGCCTCTTGCAAGGATTTCCCCTATAGAGCCAATCCTTTTTCATATTGGATGCAGCACCTTACCTCTGCAAGGATTTCCACTACATAGCCATCCCTTTTTCATGCTGGATGTAGTACTCAACACTTACATATGACCATGGGAGGAGCCAATCCTACCACCATGTCAGAAAGGCATGTCACTTATATATGACCATGGGATACCCCACCTACCACAATGTCAGAAAGGCACAACACTTACATATGAGCATGGGAGGCTCCACCTACCACCATGTCAGAAAGGCACAGCACTTATATCTGACCATGGGAGGAACACATCCTGCCACCATGTCATAAAGGCTTAGCACTTAAATTTTACCATGGTAGGAACCAATCCTTCCACCATGTCATAAAGGCTCACGAACTCATCACTTCTCCTTGGAAGGAACCTTGATCTGGAGAAAACCAAGCTTCTCCCTAAAATACTCAAACTTCACTCTGGCCATTTCTAGCATAGAATCACATCAGGGTTGATTACGTCCAAGGATAACCTACAAGATTTTTCAGGATTGATTACATCCGAGGACAATCTACAAGATTTTTTATGTCTGAGCAACCTACGAGCTTCGCCAAGATTTTATGCTCACACAACCTGACTCGCCAGCTAGTATAGAACTCCCTCTTTCAAGAGATCTCGATTTGGATCACATACTGGAGCTTCATTGCTCCTCTCTGTATCATACAAAAATGCAAGTCAGATCAATTAAATCAAACAGTAATTTTCAACAAAAACATACTACCTCCCAGATAGTCAAGCAAGTGGCAATATATTTTTCCTTGGCTATTCTCAGTGCCATGCGGGACTCCTTCCTACTAAACCAAGAGATCACACCTGATCTCATAGTGACGCAGCACCCCGAAGTGATCTTCCTATCAGTGGCACTGCTTGCCCAATTTGAATCTACATAACCCTTCAGTTTGATCTACTGATTCGCCTCATACTTAAGCCCATACTCAACTGTACCCTTCAGGTACCTCACTGCATGCTTTGAAACCATCAGGTGAACATGTCTCAATGTGTTCACAACAAAGAAAATATCTAGTCTCGTATTCGTCAAGTACATCAATGACCCAATCATCTGACAACACATCATAGCATAAATAAATAGCTTCACATTCAATGCCATAGGTGTGGCCATGGCCTTGCATTCCATCATCTCAAACCTCTTCAAGATATATACTGCATACTTCCCTTTTCCTAGGGATATTCCATCCACATTCTGCCATGCATCCATGCCTAGAAAGTAGTGCATCATCCCCAAGTCCTTAATCTCAAACTCGGAAGTAGGTCTCCTTCTTGCAAATTTAATGAGTTCCTCTTTTCTGTCAGGAACAAGTCATTGACATACAATAGGAGCATCACTAGTGTTCTGCCTTCAACCTTGAAACAAAGGTTGAAATATGTTTTACTCTCAGTAAATCCTAGAGCCATCAATAAGCTTTCCATCCTATCGTACCATGTCAAACCTCAGGATATTCTGCAGTCACTCCCTCTGAAGTGGAGCACCATTCTCCCTCTTCCTTTCGTACTCTATGCATTGAAACATTCTGTACTGGAGTGACAAGTAGCTTCCTCCGCTACTAATATTTTATGTATCCATCTAGGGTCACTAGATACCAATATCCTCTATATTGAACCTTTTCGAAATTTCTTCTTGTACCCATCTGTGAGCTTGTCATCCTCTATAGGATTTCATTTTAAACCTTATAGCAAAGGTTAAGATCTTCATCACTCTAGGTGATCTTCAAGCTCCTCATATATGTGTTATTCCATCGGTGCTTTCTGAGCTCGTACAAGGCCTTCTTTAATTTGCACACATGAGTATGCAAGTCATATGTCTTAACTCCCAGTGGCTGCAAATGTCTCTCCATAGTCTATGCCTTACTTCCGTGAGAAGCCTCGTGCTACGAATCTTTCCTTGTATCCCACGATATTGCCATCTACTACATTTTGGATCTTGTAGATCCATATGGAAGACACTGTGGACTTCCCTTCAGGTCTTTATACCACATCCTAGACATCATTCTTCTTAAACTTGTACTCTCCTTCCCTTTCTTCTTAGCTACTTCTTCATAGCTGGAAGGCTATGCATCAATGATGTCGCTCAACAGTGTCACATAGTATACACTATGTTTGAGACCTCTTTCTTTCTTTGAAAGTATCATCATATTATTCTTCATCTTGTATCGTTTCTCGAACTATAGTCACTTGTTCTTTGGAACAAGTCTCATCCTTCTTTTCTTGTAGGCGAGCGATCTTTCCTACAAGTCAAATGCATCAGTTGTATAATTAGAAACATTTCATAAGGCATATTTATAATGGAAAATTCTTATGCATAAAGATATAATCATGCAACTATTTTATCCAACACAACATTCATCCATATCTCATGAAAACTTTCTAGATGCCTTCCATCTATACCAAGATCATTGAGATTGTGCACTAATCCAATATGTCAGCAAAGAGGTTTCATTCTAAATAAGTAGCAATGGAGAGTTGTATGGAACCATGAGCTACTTACCCATTACATGCATATTAATAGTATACTGTCATTAATGCAAACATTCTATCATGCATAACACATCAATTGAATGTAAACAAATGCATAACAAAACAATGACAATTGAATACTTATCTTTATATGTTTCGTGGGTAGACTCCTTCTTTCAACTTCATTGTCTTCTTAATTCATAACTGCATCATTTCTTATCCAAATTCTTAATATGGATAAGAGGTTCTTCAAGAATTGATTTCTTCATATTCCTCATCGCTTGAGGGATCTTCTTTGAATTGTGAGTGCTTGATCTTCAGTTTCTCCCATCTTCTCTTCTCTCATTATGGGTTGAGCTTCATCTTGTGTGTGCTCTTCCTAGATTCTGTTGAAAGTAGTCACTTCCTTCTAGCACACATTCCTCGAATGAATGAATCCCATGATCCTGGGAGGCCATTCAAGGCGGTTATCACAACTTCTACATTCTCCACTTCTTCTTCTACTGCTTCAAGTTATTCTTTGATTTGAGAGACCCTTGTAAAGTATGACTATATGGTCTCTGCATTCTGGATCTTCACATTCTTCAACTGGTTTCTCAAAGTAATATTTTGATTTATGTTCTTCCCTTCAAATAGCTTGGTCAAGGAATCAAACATCTCTTTAGTTGTCTTTAGGGAAGCCACTTATGGTATAAGGTGATCCTTGATTGAATCAGCAATGATATTCTTGTCCTTGACCAAGTTTTTCTTGTGTAAGTATTTTAGCCTCATCTCCCTCTGGAACTGGAACCTCTCCACTTATGTAGGTGTCCAATTCATTTTCGATTTGAGGTGTCCGTCCTGGTTCCAGATCTGGCTGATCTAGGGTTTGTCAGAGAAACCCTAATTTTCAAAAACATGGAATCTTTTAGATTTGACTAGATAGAAAGATGGGCCTTTTCAAGGAGAGCTGTCCAATGTACTCCTTTTATGAAAACAGTGGATTGAAGCTCCCAAAATAGGAAGCCCTAGTTTTCCAATTTCCTTTGCATAAATTTTTTATATTGTTTCTGAGTTATCTCCGAAAGTATTTCTCCTCTATGTCTGAAATTTCGTACTAAGGTATCCTCGTCTATCCTATTTACAACACCATAGGTTTGAGTATAATTTGTTTCACCAATTGGGACTTATGATATTTTTCCCAATATGACTTATTTCAGGACTGTTCAGCATAGAAAACTTGTACAGACTTCCACGTGTCCATGTTTCATCATCAAGGTCTAAAATGCTTGCCATAGAAATTCAAGTTCGTTCCCTATCTGCAACATCTTGTGAAATTTCGTTTGCACCTTCATAGCTCGAGATATAGAAATTGTCCCTAGGTTTCTTGTTTAGGGATGAATTTTGGAAGAGGATAGAACCCTAATTTGGAGGAATCATATCTCCCAGAATATAGCAAATCTAAGTCTAAAAGTTTTTAAAAGAGTACATCAGGATTTTATCTTCGGCCTGTGAAAATATCAGCCCCTGATACTTCTTAAATCCTGAGATATAGCAAATGTACCAAAACTACCTGTTTTAGTATTTTAGGGTTTTTCAGGCCCGGGGTCAAACTAGGGTTTGACTTTCCCAGAGTTTTAATCAACCAAAAAATTTTACCTTGGTCTCTAAAATTCTATTTTGATGAGGAGAGAAATCCTATGCTAGGCTTACTCAAAAATTCCTCTTCTCTAAAAATACCTAATTTCTCGCAGCAAAAATTGAAAATGCCCGGAATCAAATTCTGCTTCGACAGAAAGATGCACCCTTCAATGGAGAGTTAGACTAGCCTCCTTTTGTTGATGGATTGTGGAGAGAGACCCAAAAATTAAGAATCGCTAGCTTCTATAGCTGCACAGTGTCTTCTTCTCAGGTTAGCTCTGATACCATGTTAGATTTTTATCGTTTAAGTAATATGATATTAGGATCTTATCTAAGAGAATAACATACACAACAATAAATCATAAGAGACAATAGACACAAAGATTTTCCTTAGGGAAACCATAAAGGAGAAAACACCACAACTTCCTCAGAGATAGAATGAGCACCAATGCAACAGTAAAACCCAAAGACAGAAAGATGATCTTCAATAGCTTTTCTCTCTCTCACTTGAGCGAGCTTCTTCTCTCTCACCTATGCGCTATCGCTGGGTGAGTGTGTGTGTCAAATAGAGAGGCTAACTCTCTATTTATACTAATTTCTGACTTGACAATTAATTACCAGGGCCAACATCTCTAGGAGAGTCTAATAACCCTATTTCCCCTCAACTGTGGGGACTTTTGCCCCGAATTACAATGGAGGGTTAACCTCATTGAATTTAAATGAATTTATTATATTAAATGAATCTTTCGATAGGAACATCAGGGTACAATATAATATATACAAGTGAATACATTCCAAAGTTACAAATACATCAACAAGCACCACTTGACATTATTGTACAACACCATTGAACCATAGATTTTGCATCTAGAATATAATGATTTGTTGTAAAATTCATATCTTCCATTTGTAGTGTAGTTT
>LPNX010226999.1:0-18927 GCA_001517045.1 Pseudotsuga menziesii | reverse complement strand
GAGAGAGAGAGAGGGGGGGGGTGTATAGGTAGGATGGGAGAGAGAGATAGGTGAGGGTTATGGGTGGGAAAATGAGAGATAAAGAGATAGGGAGCGTGGTTAGGGGGAGGGGGAGGAGGGGGAAAAGATAAATAGATGGGAAGATTAGTGGTTAGGGGGAGAAGGATAGGGTTTAGATAGTGAGAAAGAGAGAGAGAAAGGGGTTTAGATAGGATAGGTGTTAGGGAGAATGGTAGAGAGAGGTGGAGTTAGAGAGGTATATTAATAGAGAGATAGAGAAGGAATTAAAAGATAAGAAAAATAGCATACATGTGTTTATTAACGTGTTTGCGTTATTTTTCAAAAGAAAATGTGTACACGTTATTAAGGCATGCACATTTTCAATTTGAAAAAATATTGGTGCAAATGAAATTTTCCACCTACATGGTGGATGAGTTGTCCTCTTTGGTTTTAGGTTCAGATTGTTAAACATGTGGATTTGGCCTACAACCAGGGTAATTTTTAGGGGCGAAATTTCACCAATTGGCTATTTTTGGGCTTTTTTTTCAAACAATAAATTTGTTATTTGGCCATTTTTAGTGTCTAATATTGCATATATTTACATAAAATATGTTTTTTTGTCATAGTATTCGCCAAAATTTACACGTTTTAGTAGTAAATTGTACGTTTCATATTTAATATTCTCCTACCTATCTATATACATGTTTTTTTGAGCAACCGTAAACGCCTAGGATACTATAGTTAAGTATAATATTAGAATCCTTAAAAAATACCCTACCTGCAACTAATAAAACACATCCATTTTTTCATTTCCTTGTTTTTCAACCTCAAATATACATATTCTTTACGCATTTATTGTTATTTAAATTGCACGCATATATAGAAATTTGTGTGCATATTTCAAATATATATACATTTTTTTAGAAAGGAAAAATTATTTTATATTTTATTGATTTTTATTTGTTCATATGTCAAATTTATAAAAAAAAACATAGGTCTCTTATTCTCTTTGTAACTTTTTATTTGTTCACCTATTTTTAAAACAAAAAATAGCATGCACAAGTAGAGTCAAATAATACACACTAAAAAAAGTCCATTGATTGTGTTAATACCCTCATACTTGGGCCTAACGCTTCACCTAGTCATTCCAAAGCTTCACTAACTTTCTTCATTTAAAAAAATTATAAAATTAAAATTAAAAACTATGGAAAAACAATGTTGCACAAGAACCCTCTGTTAAGTACAACAATGAAAATTGTTTTTTGAAAAAAATAGTGTTTACATACAAAACCCTAGGCCTAATGCAAACATATGTATTATGTTTTTAAAAAAATAACATACCAATCTTAGGATAACACCATTTTCTTGAATTTATACTGTTTTTCTATAAATAAAATTTATATATTACAAAAGGTAGTTTGATTGTCTATGTTTCGTATTTTTCCACCGTGTTCTAAAATTTTGTGCAAGTACCTCTAATATTTATTTTTAGTGATCACATTTTAGTTTTTAAAGGCTTCCATTTTAACTAATGTGTCATAATTGGGTATAATTATCTTGCACCAACCCATGTAGCAAAGAATACAATGTCCCATGCAATGTAAAAATCTCTAGTGGGTTTTTTCTAGAGCGACAACAATAAAAATAATATGTTCTTAAGAAACAAGCTCAGAGATGTTTGTATGTTAATATTTGACAATGTTATGAGATATCTCATGAATATAACTTAGATACATGATCAATTTGTAGTTGTTGTGGAGAGAGTATCCAATTAATAACATGTTAGTGTGACATTGAATGGATTAACCAAGCCTCAAAAACCATTCATAAAAGGACTCTACACTCAAGAGAAGCTCCCCACTGAGACAGACTTTGGGGTGATTGCATCCAAGAAGAGACTCGAGAGGAGTCCAAGTATCACAATAAGCAGTTATGGTCTCCAAAATATCAAGCAAGGGAAAGAATAAAACTACTAGGGAACCTACAGTAGCAGAAGTGGTTACGCCCCCTGAATTTCCAAATAAGGAAGAGTTGGAAACTGATTTTGCACCCATGACAGAAGACAATGGAATCAAGGAAGAACTTGTAGCAAGATCAGACCCCAAAGAATTTATTGCTCAAATCAAGCCAAGGTTGAGAGAAAATAATGAAGAAGCGTATGAAGAAGTGGTTACCATCTCCAAAGTCTCAAGCAAGGGAAAGATGGAAACTAAATTTGTACACACAACAAAAGAAACAAATATGACTCCCAAGTTCATACGTAAAGAGGAACAAGGTATAGTGATAACTCCTAAATATTCAAGTAGGAAATAGTTAGAAGTCACTACTTCAACCAAAACGGAAGGGAGGTCATGATTCAGGATACCAAAATTCGTGAAGGATAATAAAATACACCCCAACTACAAACCTAAAAATACGATAATAAGTAAAAAATATGTACATCTACCAGAATTTTGTTGCGACTTCTTACAAGGTAAGGAAGTAAGGCACATTAATATGCCAAGTGAAAAATCTATAAAATTTTCTAGAAAAACTCTAGAACAAGGACTTGTTAATTAAGATGATAACAAGGATGATGAAACAAAAGAGTTAGAAGACAAGGATATGAAAATTCAAGATGATATTGACAATCACAATGTCATAGATTGTAATGGTAAAGCACAAAATACTCTTAAAAATGAAGTTAATGTTAATGACAATTATGAGAGAATTGAAGTTGTAGAAGAATGCAGTGATGAAAATAAAAGCATCAAAGATCACCTTAATCATGATAATGTAGAAGAACGAAACACATAAGATGTTGCAAAAAAATGAAGAGATGAACATTCTATTAGTGGACACAACTCAAGCTGTTCTAGAATCTCAACATCAAAAGGTTCCCAGGGAACAACTAAAGATAAGCTCGTAAAAAAAAGTAAGTGCAGTATTAGTAGTTGCCGCTATAGATAAGAAAACCATATCAAAGAATACATAAATATAAAAAATCTACGTCAAGTTAGAAGATCAAAAGAACACCATAAGATTAAGCTTAGAAGAATACCCCATATAGTTTTTATGCGTTTATCTACAAAATCATATGCATGAAATGATTTGAATGTAAATGCGACCAATTATTTCAAGAACTTCAAAACCATGGTACCATTATTTGTGGCAAGACTTCTAGTTGAAGCACGCTTACAAAATATTCGTGGATGAATCATTTCACAACGGGATGGCTTGTAATATACCAAACAGATATTACATTTATTAATCAATTACTAATTAGTAGATTAGGTTATTATTTATCTAATTATTAAAGATGTCGGTTTCCTAATGAGAGGACGCAACTATTTGACTTATGTTCATATAAAACAATTTACCATTTCATTGTAAAGATCATCAATTCAATTATAAAAATATACTATATTTATCTAATACAATAAGTATGTAAGGTGTTACCTTACAACCCCCTTCCCAATACATATTTTTCAATTTAAAAAAAAAACTATTTTTACGAGATATCCCCTATTTTTACTAGATAATCCTTTTATACCCCCCCCCCATCCCCCAACACAAATACATATAAACCTCCCATACCCTACTCCTCAGACCCCAAATACCTAAAATATGCTGACCTTAATTTTCACAATTTAAAAACCCCCTTTTATGAATGAAAGTGATAATATATTGTTCAACAAGCTAGTGAATCCCTTGTGGTCTATGGAAACACTTTATTATCCAAAAATATGTTGCACCAAGCTCTAATATAGATTGAATTTAGCATGAACCAAAGTGTTTGCAAAATGCCTCCAACCATTGGAAAGCACTTTCTTTATCCTTTCCTCTTGTGGGAAACTTCTTAGCATGTGTTGCAGTTGCAACATTTTCCCAAATTTATAAAAAACAATTTGGACCCTCCTTGTTGATTTTGTTGAAGACCGTTTTGTTTCCACTCTACTACATGTTTGGATTGTTTGAGGCCAGTTGGTTTCTTGCTTTTTGGGAAATTATTTGTGTCTACAAATGCCTTAGACTGTGGAACTTAGCAAGTTTCATGTTGTTTTATCATTGTTGAAGTTTGGTCGAGGTTTGAAATGGAATTTTAGTTACCGCTATTTCAAAGGACAAATAGAGATTGGACCGATGATTAGTTGTTTCTTTCACTGATCACGCAGTTTTATTATTTCAAATTTTTGCTTTGTGATGTTTTTTCCAGAATGTTTTGACTCTGATTGAAGGCCATGGGCTGATTGTGTTCCGCCATTGCAGCTCCAGAGTAGACTAACCGTCCACCACACTGATTTTTCTTTCGCCGATGTTTTGTTCTATTTTTCTCTGATGTTGATTGGTCTATGGAATTTTTGGACCGTATAACTTCCACCGTTGCGGCTATGTAGTAGACTAACCATCCGATGATGTAGTAGATCCGACCTCCGACGTTTAAATGCCCTCTTCTAAATTTTTATCTCACCGACGTTTGGTTTTGCTCCGAAACCCTTAGAACAATAATCACCCACTGTAGTTGTGGTTTAGTGAGCTAAACATACGACGTTTGGTTTTTAGTTTCGTCGATGAGGGTTTATCTTCCTATTGCTTAGTTTTCTCGCCGTGGGTGGCCGATAATTCTCTGTTTTGACCAAGTTAAGGTTTCCACGTTGAAAACACAGTCCCGAGTATTACTTTCAATACTCATTTTATTGGTATTATGGTTATGTATTATTGAAAGTAGTTGGGATAAATGATGAGTTTTCGTTTGATTGCAGACAAACATAGGAAATTTTCTCAGATCCATTTGATGATTACTACGAAGAAGAAGATGTAGCTGGAGGACAAAGCAGCTAAAGCATAAAGAAGCAGAGTTGTTTCTCAAGGAAAAGAAGATAATGAAGGTCTAATATCAACCAGATCTAAAGGAACCAACGGATTACCGAGCCTAATCATTAAGAACAGAGTCCCAGGTGTGGGGATTTTATCAGTTACCAAGCTGGCCCCTTTTCATAAAAGTGTTTATCTAAAACGTAACGTTTGAATCATGAGCATTCACAAAATGACAAAACTATGAGATTAAAATGGTTGGGGGGAAACTCAAAGGATTTGGCTGGTTTTTGTATAAATATAGGAAAGTTAGAGGGAAGAAAGGGATTTTTCCTAGTGAGACTTGTGAAAAACTTTTTGTAAGAGGAACTATTTCATTTTGCAATAATATAATTACAATTTTTCCTATTGGAGAAAGTTTTGTGTGGAATGTTCAAATGTAGTGAAATGAACAATGTTGAAGGGGAACTATTTCGTTTTCAGCTGTGTTTCATTAACTGTGAGATCGTTCTAAATTTATGAACCTATGTTCTTGTATGAATGTTCTCTGGTTTATTTTATGATAATTTCCACTATGAGTAATGAATGTTTTAACAAACGACGAGCTATCTTGTTGTGCATATCTCTATTCATGTTTATGTGTTTTGATTCTAAGAACAGCTATCTGCGATTTATCTTAATACATGAACAGTAATACATTACTCATTAAATGATAATCTCGCTCCCTAAGGACAGCTTAGTTAGTTTGTTTTCTGTTGTGTGTGATTTATATGCGAGAGATTTTAAGACAAGAGGTAAGAACCTACACATCACATTGTGACCGCTCCTCGCATTCTTTATCAATCTGCATGTTAGATAGGCACTTGCATACCATACGTAAAGTTAAAAAATACAAAAAAATATACACAATGGGCTGGGCCACCACTGGTAAAACCCTTTATTTTTGTTACTTGACCTACGGTAGTCGGACCACAAACCGGATGGATTCCCCATACCAAACAGTCACGGGCTAGTTGGGAACGTTGACTGGGGAGAATCCCTTGCTGTTGTTTCCTGCGATTTTTCAGGCCTCAACAGTTTTTGGCACTAGAAGAAGGGCCACCAATGCATGGCTGGCTGGGGAAATCCATTTCCTCGAAGTTACTCCACCAGTGATAGTTTTGAAAGCAGTGTATTTCATAATATGAATACTGAAGAGAATAGAGAACATTTGTTTTATGTGGACAATGAAGTTGTTAATAATCTGAGGAGACACACTAGAGAATATGTGGAGAGTATTGGAGGATTACCCACTCTCCCTGATTTACCCTGAAGAGAATACAAGAAGAAATACCGTCCTATTTTGGAAGATTCAATGTTGGTTGGAGATTTGGAAGAATTAGTGGAAGTAGCATTATAGGAATTTGTTCAGCCTTTGAATCAAGTAGGCCCAAACACACCTTACTGTTCTCCTGTGTATACTCTTGTTCCATCACCACCTCACTCTCCACCCAGACTCATGGTAGGAGTAAATGCAAATCAGCCACCTAACCCACCAAATCCACCACCTACTTGGAAAGCCAATTCACCTCTAAACTTAGCACCTCCGTTGCATGAATTACCTCAAGCTTTTGAGAAGATGCTACCCAAGTTTGACCCGAATGAGAATATTTTAGTAGATGACCATTTGCAAAGTTTCTACTTGGCCATAGAAGGACTAAAAGCTGGAGAACACGAGGATGTAGTCTATAGACCTTTTCCACATACCCTTAAAGGAGCAGCAACCTCATGGTATTTTGGTTTGCCTGCAAAATCAATCCCAGATTGGGATACCTTTGAAAGGATATTTAAAAGAAAATATGACACCCAAAAAACTCATGAGGCTCTCATGAAAGGATTGTGTGCTTTAAAGAAAGAAAGGAAAGAAAAGGTGCATAGTTTTACCCAAATATTTGCATCTTATGTTAAGAATTTTTCTGAAATTGATAAGCCCTCAGATAAAGTTTTGATTGAGTATTATACTTCAGCTCTAGGGCTTGATTGGTCCATGTTTGCCAAAATGAAAGCCAAACCTACGCTAGTAGATACTTATGAAGAAGCGGAGACAGTAGAGGCTGAAAAGGAAAGCATCGAATATTATCCTGAGTAGTCAGGGGAGAAAAATGTTGGGAAGAAAGCTTTGTTATTTACTAATCCTAAAGAGGAACAATCAAATCATTTCGAAGGAATGGCAAAGATGGTGCAGAATCTCTCTAACAGAATAATAGACTTGGAAAAGGAAAAGGAAGCCCAGAAGTTCTATAAGCCTTATTACAAGAAAAAAGAGGATAATAATCAATCCCAACCCCCTCCACACGGTCCTGCATCGATGAACTTAACAGAGGTAGGATGGATAACTTTTGCACTTTCCATCAACAACCCCATTCTGAAAAAAATTGTCCTCAATGGATAAATTCAATGACATTGGTAATGAATTAGCTGTTAGATTCCAAATTAACTGAGGATAATGATGAAGAGGGAAAAGATAACAACAAATTAACAAAAAACAAGAGGATGATTCCATGGTTTTATGGGACTGTGTATCATTTTTTGATACCGAAGAAGAAAAGGATCTAAGACATGAAGATATCTCAGAAACGAATGTGACAACGAGAATCCAAGGGTTGATTAAAGAAAATATTCTTATACTCCCGAAGATTAAGAGACTTCAAAAGAATGTAAAGAAATTTCAAAACAACACCTCAGCTAATAAAATTCTGGAGTTTACCATTACCAGTCAAAATCCGAAGTAGATCAACATGCCTACTAAGCCCATTGAAGAGAAGATCAATAATGTGAAAACAAATCTCACAGAACATAATATGGATTATGAAATCGTGGAGGATATAAAAAAGGTAAAGGAAAATATTTTGTTATTTAAGATGTGTAATGTGCCGCAGCAAAAAGAAAAGTTATTGAAAGCACTTGAAATACCAGAGGAGAAGCTTCCCACTGACAATCAGCCCCAAGAAGAAGAAATTGGTGAAGCAAGTCTGGGAGGTAAGCCTAAATGCAAGACTCCACCTTTTCTCCTTACTTTTGAAATTTTCAACCACAACGTGAACAACTGTCTAGTGACTCAAGGGCATCAGTAAATGTTATGCCACTGTCCATTTGCAAGAAGATAAATGGACAGCCTAAACCATCTACTTGGCAAGTTATTCAGTTAGGCAGAACAAATGTGTAGGTAATTGGGGAATTGGAGGAATTTTTGATTCGGTTGTCTTCAAATGAAAAGGTATGTCAATTCATTGATATTATAGTAGCAGACATACCTGAAGCTTATGGACTTGTTTTGAGTAGGGATTGGTCAACAAAGCTGAATGGATATTTTGCATCAGACTGGTCACACCTATGGTTACCTTATAAAGGAAGTCCAAATCAAATTAAAGTTTTAAGAGAGCCCCACATGAAACATAATTTCACTCAGTTAGAAGGTAAGAATGAACCAGTGAATTATGTTTTGTGGAATTACTTCATCGAGCTAGAACTAGGAAACTATCAAGTGGAAGAATCCAGCGGTACATCAGATACTCAGCCTGATCTCCTTCGATTTTCACAGGTTGATGAAATTGATTGTAAAATACTAGACTTAGCTGTAGATGTAGATGTTGATTCATGTACAGTAGTAGTAGGTACTTTTTGGACACTTTTTTTTGATGGATCTAAGACTTTGGAGGGATCATGAGCTGACTGTGTCCTAATTGATCCAAAGAAAAATAAACATTTTCTTTCATGTTGATTAGAATTTGAATGTACCAATAACACGGCCGAATACGAAGCATTAGTTCAGGGACTAAGGAAAGCAATTGAATTAAAAGTAGAAAATCTGAAAGTGTATGGGGATTTTGAAATAATTGTAAAACAGATTCAAAATCAAATACATTGTATTTCACCTCATTTAAAAGCTTATCAGAACGAAGTGTGGGATTTGCTTAAAAGTTTCTATGCATTTAATATTGTATCGATTCCTAGACTAAAAAATGTAGCAGCTGAATTGTTAGCTACCTCAGCTACAAGGCTTGTACCCTCTAATAACAGGTTTTCTATTGAATTACTTTTCAGGCCTTCAGTTCCGAACACTATTACCAATTTACGAGTTTTTGATAATGATCAGCAAATTCTGGAATGTTTGACAAATGATGAGATTTTCAAAGGGGAAATCATTGATGATGAAGAGCATCAAGCTGAGCTAAAATTCGATAATTTTATTCCTAAAGGAGTCAGGACTTTAGAGTGGATGTTTGATCTAAACAACAAATTCAGAAGACTAGCAAATGTCAAGACTCATAGCTCGTCTTTACAATTCGAGGTCATAAATTTAGGAACTCAAGTTGAGCCCAAATATGTGAATTTGGGAAAGAGTTGTTCTCTAGGTGAAAGAAATAAGTTCATCAATCTGTTTAAACAATAAAAATATGTTTTTCCCTGGACATATGAATATCTGAAGACATATGACACCAATATTATTCAGTATGTTATCCCTATCAGATCTAGAGTCAAGCCTTATCAACAGCCTTTGAGGAAAATGCATCCAAAACTGGAGCCTCTAATTCAGAATGAAGTAAAGAATTTTTTGGATGCTAAAATTATCTTCAAAGTTATACACTCGGAATGGGTTTCAAATTTGGTACCAGTAAGAAAGAAATCTGGTGAAATTAGACTATGTGTGGATTTCAGAAACTTAAATCGTTCTTCGGATAAAGACAATTATCCAGTCCCACCCATGGAATAGATATTGCAAATGGTTTTAGGTTTTGAGTTATTTTATTTATTAGATGGATTCTCTGGCTACAATCAAGTGTTAGTAGCTGAAGAAGACAGACTTAAAACTACATTCAGAACAAGATGGGGGACTTTTTCTTACAGAAGGATGCCCTTTGGACTCATAAACGCTGGAGCTACTTTCCAGAGGGCTATGGACATAGCTTTTTGTGGTCTTATTGGCTGTAGTGTTGTAGTATACCTTGATGACATCACAATCTTTTCAAAGAAGAGAGACGAACACGCATTTCATCTAAAACAGATTTTTGAGCGTTGCCGAAAATATGGTATCTCACTGAACCCCAAAAAGTGTGTGTTTGTTGTTACAGAAGTAAATCTACTAGGTCATGTGGTTTATAAGAAGGGGATCTCCATAGACCCAGAGAAGAACAAAGCTATCAAACAGATTCCCTTACCCCATAATAAAAAAGGCATGCAATCATTTATGGGGACAATAAATTTCGTGCGAAGGTTTGTGCCGGATTTCGCTCAAATTGTTAAACCTTTGGAGAAAATGGTGAAACAAAGTGTACAATTTAAGTGGACTGATGTAGAGAAGAATGCATTCAGTAAAATAAAGACATCTGTTGTGCATGCACCCTCCCTCAAAGGTCCGGATTTTGAGAAAGATTTATTTTGTACACTTTCGTATCTGACAATTCACTAGCAGCGGTGCTTACTCAGAAGGAAGATGGGGGAGATGAGTTCCCCATATCATTTATGAGCACTGGTCTATAGGCACGGGGTCTTCACTTGTTGACCAATATCCTATCACGTTAGTTCATATTTTGGGTTTTAAAATTATCAAAAATTTAACCAATATATTGCAGGTATTGGGGGGATGAGGGGTTTAAGGTGGGGGTGGGTAGGGTAGTTTATAAGGATTGAGGTATAAAAAGGGGTGGGGAGGAGGTTTTAAGTATTGGGAGGGGGTTTCAACAAAAAGAGTTTGGGTCAATATCTCTAGAAATTAAGGGTATTCTTTAATATCCCACGATCGTACGTGCTATGTGAGAGGTTCACTAAGTGAAGTCCCCGTGTCTGTAGAGGGTTGAATTGAATTACCCAGCTGTGGATAAACAAGCTTACACAGTCTTCAAAGCAGTAAAACAATCCAGGACATATATACTTAAGAACCGGACAAAGGTAATAGTTCCACACCCAGCTATAAGGTCTTTTTTTGTACAAAAGGAATTAGGAGAAAGAAGAGGCAACTGGGTAACAGCTTTACAAGAGTATGACCTCGAATTCAAGATAGCCTCCATAGATAAAGGGTAAGGATTGTGCAAACTAATGAATGAAAGTAAAGACAATGAAGAAAATAACTGGGAAAATGAAGCTGAGTTACATTTGATGGATGTATGTCCTCTTTTCATAGCTCCAGATTCCTGGTATCAAGACCTTGTGCATTACCCTCAGGAGGGATTTTTACCATAGAATTGGAATTCTAAGCAAAGAAGAGCACTGCGTATTAAATCAGCTTCATATCAGATCGTTGAAGAAATATTATTCAGGAAGAATTATGATGGAGTTCTTGTTAGATGCTTAGAGAAAGAATATGCGAGGAAGGTCATGATAGAGTTACATGATGGGCCTGCTGGAGGGCATTTTTCCAGAGATACGACAGCCCATAAAATTCTCAGAGCCAGATACTATTGTCCCACACTGTTCAAGGATGCACATGCCCATGTCAGAAAATGCGATATCTGCCAAAGGTGTGGAGGAATACAAGATAAACCAACAAGACCATTAAAGACTGTGATGATAACAGAACCATTTGAGCAATGGGGAATTGATATCATTGGAGAGATAAAACCAAATTCTTCCTTTCAACACAAGTATATTCTGACGCCAACCGATTACTTCACTCGATGGGTCAAAGCCATTCCATTGCGTAAAGTGAATGAAGACGCGGTCATGGACTTCTTGCAAGATCATATTATGACCAGGTTTGGGGTTCCAATTTCTCTAGTTTTTTATAATGCTACTTATTTTCCCTTTATTAGATTAACTGCATTTGCTCATGAAAAAGGAATTAAGTTGCATTATTCTGCAAATTATTATCCACAAGGAAATGGTTTGGTAGAATCTACAAACAAGAATCTGATTACAATCTTAAAAAAGACTATGATAGAAAACCAGAGAAGTTGGCATTCATCATTACCAAATGCTCTTTGGGCTGATAGGGTCACACCCAAGAATTCCTTAGGTGTGTCACCATATACCCTTGTTTATGGAAAAGAGGCCATTCTGCCCCCCAATATTATGCTACCCTCTTGCGTAATAGCTCAGGAGTCAAGAGGCTCAGATAATGAAGTCTTGCAAATAAGAATCTATAATTTTTTGGAGGTGGAAGAGTCTAGATCCAAGGCCAAAGAACTTTTTAAGCATCAACAGGAAATATTAAAGCGGTGGTTTGATAAGTATAAAGCGGGAAAAAGGGAATTTGAAGTGGGAGACTTGGTTCTTAAGTGGGATCACCCACATGATGAAAAGGGAAAGCACACTAAGTTCCAACAATTATGGGTTGGCCCTTTCCAGATTGCAGCAAAACTTGGCCCCTCAACCTATAAATTGCAATATTTATAGGGGTGGGAGGAGAACTTACCAGTAAATGGTTTAGTTCTTAAACCTCATTTTTCTTGATTTTTTGTTTTGATTTTTGTTTTGTACATAAATAAATTGATTTGTTTGTCCACTTTGATTTATTTCATTCCGGTTTTATTTTTAGTTTAGATTTCTTTTTTATTTCAATATAAGAGGCAAATTTTTGGTTGCATGGAAAGCATCAAAGTTCTGGATTAATTGAGATCTTTGGGTATTAGATTGTATCTCATTGTTTGAATCTGATGGAATTTCTTCTAGTAAGTAGTTGTCCTAAATGGCTTTGAACACATTGAACTCCGGCGTAATCCCTGAAAAATAAATCAGAATCAAAAGGTCTAGAATACTATTTCGAGGCTCCATCCATTTCACATCTAAAATGTCCTAGGGGGTGACAACAAAAGACCCATGGAAAGGAAGCAGGGTAAACAGTATATTATATATAAATGATCCCATGCCAAGAATTGAAAGCTAAAAGGCTAATAAGATTCAAAACTCCTAACAAAGAAATATCTATCAAAACAAAGTACTGAATCATATGAGTACAGATTGCCAAAAGTTCTTCTCTGTCCATGAGCTAAAAATTAAATGCATCTCTCACACAAAAGGACACTATGGATAGAAGAGCCTAAATAAAAATTCAGAAAGAAAGGCATGAGGAGGACTCATAAGGACAAAAAATTCCACAAACACACAAAAGTGCCAAATGGCATGGGAATGGGGAACAAATGAATATTTCTACTTACCATGTGTTACAATCCTGTGGTGTCTAAGATGGATGCTACCCAAAGACAGAGGTAAAATGAAACTCATCTACTTGGCCTCAAAAGAGTTATATGAATTTGAGATTTTGGGTTCCATTTTCCTAAAATTGGACTATCATCAATGATTAAAAGTACATATATTTTCCATTAGGGAAATCCAGACATCTAGAAGAATTCAACATGTCGGTTTTATTGCTAAACAGTATGTTACTTAAGGAAGAGTTTGTTCAGAGATCTGGGTTCACCAGTTAGCCGCTAATTGTTGCAGCTGCAACGTTTTCCCAAATTTCTAAAAAAAAATTTGGACCCTCCTTGTTGATTTTGTTGAAGACCATTTTGTTTCCACTCTGCTACATGTTTGGATTGTTTGAGGCCAACTGTTTTCTTCCTTTTTGGGAAATTGTTTATGTCTGCAAATGCCCTAGCCTGTGGAACTTAGCAAGTTTCATGCTGTTTTATCATTGTCGAAGTTTGGTCAAGGTTTGAAATGGAATTTTAGTTGCCGCCATTTTGGAGGACAAATAGAGATTGGACCGATGATTAGTTGTTTCTTTCACTGATCACGCGGTTTTCTTGTTTCAATTTTTTGCTTTGTGATGTTTTTTCCAGAATTTTGACTTTGATTGAAGGCCATGGGTTGATTGTGTTCCACCATTGCAGGTCCAGAGTAGACTAACCGTCCGCCACACTGCTTTTTCTTTCGTCGATGTTTTGTTCTATTTTTCTCCGATGTTGACTAGTATGCGGAATTTTTGGACCGTATAACTTCTGTCATTGTGGCTATGTAGTGGACTAACCATCTGATGTTGTAGTAGATCCGACCTCCAACATTTAGACGCCCTCTTCTAATGTTTTATCTCGCTGACATTTGGTTTTGCTCCAGAACCCTTAGAACATTAATCGCCCACCGTAGCGGTGGTTTAGTGAGCTAAACATCCGACGTTTGGTTTTTCATTTCGTCAATGAGGGTTTATCCACCTGTTGCTTAGTTTTCCCACCGTGGGCGGCCGAGAATTCTTGGTTTTGACCAATTTAAGGTTTCCACGTTGAAAACACAGTACCAGGTTTTACTTTCAATACTCATTTTATTGGTATTATGGTTATGTTTTGTTGAAAGTAGTCGGGATAAATGATGAGTTTTCATTTGATCACAGACAGACATAGGAAATTTTCTCAGATCCATTTGATGATTACTGTTACGAAGAAGATGTAGCTAGAGGACAAAGCAGTTAAAGCATAAAGAAGTAGAGTTGTTTCTCAAGGAAAAGAAGATAATGAAGATCTGAGATCAACCAGATCTCAAAGGAACCAACGGATTACCGAGCCTAATCATTAAGAACAGAGTCCCAGGCATGGGGATTTTGTCAGTTATCAAGGTGGCCCCTTTTCATAAAAGTGTTTATCTGAAACGTAATGTTTGAATCATGAGCATTCACAAAATGACAAAACTATGAGATTAAAACGGTTGGGGGGAAACTCAAAGGTTTTGGCTGGTTTTTGTATAAATATAGGAAAGTTAGAGGGAAGAAAAGGATTTTTCCCAGTGAGACTTGTGAAAAACTTGTTGTAAGAGGAACTATTTCGTTTTTCAATAATATAATTACAATTTTGCCTGTTGGAGAAAGTGTTGTGTGGAATGTTCAAATGTAGTGAAATGAACAATGTTGAAGGGGAACTATTTCGTTTTCAGTTGTGTTTCATTAACTATGAGATCGTTCTAACTTTCTGAACCTATGTTCTTATATGAATGTTCTCTAGTTTATTTTATGATAATTTCCACTATGATTAGTGAATTTTTTAACAAACGAAGAGCTATCTTGTTGTGCATATCTCTATTCATGTTTATGTGTTTTGATTCTAAGAACAGATATCTGTGATTTATCTTAGTACATGAACAGTAATACATTACTCATTAAATGATAATCTCGCTCCCTAGGGACATGTTATTTGTTTGTTTTTTGTTGTGTGTGATTCAGATGCGAGAGAGTTTAAGACGAGAGGTAAGAACCTGTGCATCACATTGTGACCGCTCCTCGTATTCTTTATCAATCTGCATGTTATATTGGCACTTGCATATCATACTTAAAGTTAAAAAATACAAAAATATACACGGTGGGCCAGGCCACAATCGGTAAAACCCTTAATTTTTGTTACTTGACCTATGGTAGCCGGACCGCAAATCGGATGGATTTCCCATACCAAACAGTCACGGGCTAGTTGGGAACATGCACTGGGGAGAATCCCTTGCTATTGTTGCCTGCAATTTTTCAGGCCTCAACAGCATGGAAAGTTGGTGATGGATCCTTATGTTTCTAGGAGTGATGTCCAAGTGTTATCTTACCAAATCATATAGTTCTTATTCTTTGGGAATCTAGGTTCCATTTTGTTAATCATATTAGCAAGCTAAGAATCTCAATCCCATTGATTCAAGGTTGTCTTTCAAGAGCATAGGTTGGCATAAAATAAGCACGCATTAATCACATATTAAGCTTTGGCAAGATTTTATCGATGAACTTGTTAAATCCCATATTAGATTATCCTTGGAAGTGGATTCCCTTGTTTGGATATATAATGAAGATAGAGGATGTGTTATCGATATTGGTGCTTCCAAATGGTGGTGGAAATGTCTATGGAAGATCTTGAGCTCCACCAAAGACAAAAATTTTATGTGACTTTCACTCTACAAGAAAGTGTTAACTTGGAATCATATTTTCAAACGAGGGAAAGATGGTCTCAACGTTTGCTTATTCTATAGCTTTGTAGAGGGGGAAAATGAGCACTTATTTATATCCTTCCTATATTCCAAAGTGGTTGATTTGGAAAAAAATGGTTGGTTAGTCTCCTTTATGGATAAAAAATTTAGTGGAGCATTTCTTACAAAGTTGGTTTACTGATCAGAGTTTAAAATAGTGTATGGCCCTAGCATTAATTTGTTTATGGGGAATTTGGATTGCTTGTACTGAAAAAATGTTTGAAAATACTTTCTTCTCTTCATTCAAAATTGCTCTACAAAATGGATCTACATTACCACTTTTAATTGTTGAGGATCTACCAAAAATCCCTCACACGCCAAAATACTTACATTTCAATAAGGGAGGTTTGTGGGCCTCTTTCGATGGGGCATGCCAATTGCGTGACTCTATGGTGGGATTGGTATTTTCTCTTTATTTATCTAAGACTCATGGATATCATTTTAAAGGTAATTTGAGACATGGTACTAACAACTAGGGTGTCCTCAACTCACTATATCATTTACTACGTGTAGCCATTTCTATTCACAATAATACTTTACAAGTGAGAGGATACTCCCTCCTATCTATCAATTGTATGAATGATGCAGTGCAAATGGTAAACTACTCCCTTTTCGATATGGTGAAACAATTGTAGGGCCTAAGGTCACTCTTCCAACAAATTGAATTATGACATGTGTTTAGGGAGCATAACACTGAATCCGATGCACTTTCTAAAGATAGATTGGAGTTGGAGGTTTTTTTTTCTTTGAATAAAATGGAAATAGTATTCTATTTTCTAGTAGAACACATTGTTTGCAGCCATTTGATCTCTATATGATGTGTCTTTGTGCACAATTTTTTGAACTATATCTTGAATTGTTTTGTGTGGATAGATTAGATACCATAGGCTTGACTAAAAGGTCTCAATTCTAGTGGACAAATTTTGGGAAGTCGATAAGTAACATGTGTTTTTGCATGTGATAAATGTATCTTGGTTCTTTTTGAGTAAAAATATGTTTTTCCTCTAGAAATATATATGGAAACACACACACACACATATTATAGACATGAGAAATATCACCCACTTGAGCTGAGGAAACATGCATTATGGACATGACACATCTCACCAACTAGGGTTGTAGAAAGTGCCTCTCACAATAAATAAATAAAGTACTTGATATAAAACATTTTTTCCCAAAAAAAAAATCTTTGAATGAAAAATACATTTTGTGTATTCATACTACCTTTACAAATTTAATATTACACATTAATGTGCATTTCATTTCCATCCCATTGAAAAATAGTTCTTCATCTTGTCTTTTTTCCATTTCTTCTTTTTGACATCATGCCACTCTCCTTGGGAAGGTTCCACAATGACCAATGATAACTTAGAAATCATATGGTTAGAATTTGTATGTGAAATTGATTGTCTAGAATTTGGATGGTGTGCCAACTCCTTATTAGAATTAGAGTCGTCATATTCATAAAGTTCCCTGACAAATAGTAGAAGAGGACACCAAGTTTCTCTTCCACATCAATATTGACTCAAAAACACTGAAAAGAGACACTTCACTAAGGGATGTTTGCTACTTTCCTTGAATAAAGGGGTGATTGTTCACTAGTTTAGGCCCTAAAGGGGCGACAAAGGTCATATGGTCACTATTTTGGAGCTAAAATGTGTGACCATGGCTTAAATTAGGGTAAAACGCATGGAAAAGTGTGTCAACAATGAAACTAAAGCTCAAGTATGCATGGAAGAGACTTGTTTAACATGCAATGCATGCACCTTAGGCAAGGAAAATTTTAGGGGTAAAATTTAGGCCATGGGCTAATTTTCAATCTTTTTTCAAAAGGTATTTCTTATATTTACAAGCCCATATTTACAATCATACCCACTTAGGGATATGAACCCATGTCTCCATGTTAATACAAGCCCAATCACCTTGCTACTTATCTTAAAAAAATTATGACAACAATATTTATTTTTAAGGTCATGGATACAAAAAAATTGCAATTTTAACCCCATAAAAAAGAAGGTGTTACTGACATAACATCAATTTTCAATTTCGGGGTTGATTTTTAAGATTTTTGTTGCAATAGTACTAGTTTTTAAGGACATGGTTTCAAACAAATGGTAATTTTAACCCTGAAAAAAAGTGTGGTATTGGTAGCACCACTTTTTGATTTGAGGGTCAAATTTAAGGTTGTTCTTATAAAAAAATATGGAGTTTTAAGGCCATGTTTGCAAAAGGTTGTAATTTTAACCTTGAACCAAAAAGGGTCACTGGTAGTACCACTTTTTTATTCAAAGGTTGACTTTGGTGCAAAAATATAGGTTTTTAGGGATAGTGTTCTCATTTTAGGTCATCGTATTCATCAAGTTGGTAACTACAATATATGTGTGTGTGTGTAAAAAGACCAAGCCGCTAATTTGATCCATCTCTATTTTTAAATATCCGCCCAAGGTATTCTAGATGTCTTAAAAAATGGATGACTACATAAGTGTATTGACAAATTTGGAAGATGTATGCAAGCATGCATTTTGATGAAAATATATTAGATGGATTAAATTCTCAGAACCATGGGGTAATGAAAGGACCCACTCTTCCCCAAAACTAAGGACCCTCTTCGATTTTTTTGTTATAGTAAATAGAAAAGTGAAGTTGAACTATACAAAATATTTCATAAAAACCAGTTATATATCACAAATCTTTGTCTAGTTTGAATAAAATTATAAAAAAAAAATTCATAAAAAAACAAGATATATGTCACAACTCTTTGTCTAATTTGAATAGAATCACTAGTACAAAATCTAATATAGGAAATTAAAAACCATTAAACCAACAAATTACCACCTTGGATTTGCAATACAAAAAGAGGTCGTAAATTATTTTTTCCCTAACCTCGAATTCTAGAACCTTCTTTCATTTCTCAACAACCATATATGTATCCATTAAGTGGATGAATCGATGTTGAAATCATCCTTAAAATATAAATACTTGAATGAGGATGGTATGTCTTTACTTATGCCACCTCAACGAAGAGCTGAACTTCTTACTAGGAAATAGAAAAGGAGGGGAAAGAGGGCACCATGGTTGGGATGGGATGGATGGAAATCCCATGGAATCGCTCCCTGCCCCCTCCACGGTGAGCAATACTTGTTATGCTATGGAGCATTCAATGCGACGGCGGTCGCACTGTTCGCCGTCGGATCACTCTTTGGAACGGATCCGACGGCGGACAGTGCGACC
>LPNX010226996.1:66886-98095 GCA_001517045.1 Pseudotsuga menziesii | reverse complement strand
TAGTCACTCACAAACTGAAATCATGATAGAAATTGATTTGAAAATCGAAAAAACAAAGGGCCGCGATATTCTTGTAGCGCGCCCTTTGTTAAATTTTTGTCCAACGCTACAAGAATATGTCCAGTGTTAAAATTTCTTTATTTTTCAACTTTCTACTAATTTGTAGGAGGTTTTAAAGCTGCTAGGGTGAAAATTAAGTCTAAGTACTCTCTAAATAAACGTTAATGAATCAAAAATTTGATATAATGACCTTTCTTTAAACCCCTTTGAAATGCAAAGAACCAAAAAAATCAAATAAACCTATAAAAAGTAAGTTCAAAAAGACCATGTAATCATCCAAAGAGTTCCTAAAGGAAACTAACACTAATACTTAAAACCAAAACCTTAACTGAAATAAAATGAAAAAACAAACCAAAAATGGAGTAATTAAACCAAAAAATGAAGAAAAAATTACTGACTTAACAAGTTCATTAGTGTCAAAGGAAGTGATGATGTGGTTGTTGAGTATGGTTGTCATTGATGTCAAAGAAGTTCACTAATGTGAAAGGAAGTGATGATGTGGTTGTTGAATATGGTTGTCATTGATCTCAAAAAATTCCATTAATGTCAAAGGAAGTGATGATGTGACATGTGTGATGAGAGAAACTTCCTATGGCTTGGGGTGTACCACAACAGACTAAATGACATTGGAATTCAATCCTTTCCAAGATGCAAGAGCAATAAAGACATCTAACACTAAGGGATATGAATCGTACATTATTCCATATGGTTGATGTAGATCCCCATTGAGCTTTTCCAACCACACTCGTATTCACAATTCGCTCTCAACAACAACAAACAAGACAAGAATGCTATATTTTCAAGTGTTAGGCCTACTCTAGCATATATAATCAATCATGTATAAGCAAATAAATACATCCATGGATACAATACTCATATTTATGCACATGTATTGGATAGAAAATGGATATTTCTATTAATAAAAACAAAGATACAATAGTGACAACCTCTATCGGCACTTCTTCAAACCCGAGAAACTGATTCCTCCACCCGGGCCTCCACCACTTCAATTCTCCATCTCTCAATGGCAAGCTTACAAAGAAAAGGAAAGCTTGGGAAGAGTAGCATTGTGTGCTCCAAAGGGACAAAGGGATGAAGACTCAAGCATAACAAGTGAGGTAACAATAGACTATAGTTTCCTTGCTCTCAATTTTATATTCCTTCAATGTATACAAGAGGCTCAATATATAACACTCCAAAGAGGCAATGGAGGGTCGAGTCTGAGCGTTCTAAAGGAATATGGAAGGCCAAGAATCAATATATTTAGAACTCTATGAGGAAAACTCCAAAAAAAATTGGATTTATGTATATTTCCCGATGTATGTGGGTTTTGGATCAAAAGCAGCGTATACAAGTGAGTATAGCTTTAAAAGTCGCATGTAGGCATAAACAGGTGTTTTTGGGGGATAATATTGGAACATAAAAGTATAATATGGGAAAAGGGGGTCCAAGGAGTTTGCAGAGGGACATGGAAGGCCATAAATATGTGATAAACCAGGTGTGGTAAAATCAGCTATAACAGATGCCCCCTAATGTGTGAGGTCAGAGGGGTAACAAAATAGTCGTAATACATTATATACATCCCAGAAGTGGAGTAATGAATACCCAGGTGGAAGAACCAGCCACTCATCAATACAATACAATGATCAATCTTTGCATATGACTGCAAATATACATATAACAATCCCAGATACATAAGAGTATAATGGCCATGAATAGGAATGATATAGAAAGGGCATGTGTGGTCATCACCATATACAATATACAATGAATCAAGATCTCCATAATGGATGAAGATATCTGATATACACTGGATTATGGTCACGAAAGCTGGCATCTCATGAATACTGGGATGATCAAGGAGGTAGCATATATGGAATGCCACCAATCTTGGAGGTCTTCTATGCAAAACGCTACGAGTACATGTCCTACTATGTGAATAGATGTGTCGAGGTCGAACATAGTAGTCCATCATCTGATTATTGGTCATTGATGTATACCATTAATAGACACGAGATAACCCACCGATAATGATAATGGGATCAAGGTACAGAGTATAATATAACAAGTGTGAATAGATGTGTTGAGGTCGAACACTTGAAAGAATCCATCGATTAGTGGACATTGATGTCTTCCCAAAACTATCGATGGTGAGAGAACCTACCACTGATGATTGTAAGTATCAAGGCACTCAAATAGACTCTAGAATCCTATTCCAGAATAAATTATCTGAAGTCGATGGAATGGAATCCTCTGGAAGGACGGCATTAAGGCACTCCCCATCAACCAACACGAGGTACTCAACAACGCTATATAATGTGGAAGAACTCAAACAAACAAGATGTGCACGAACAAATAATTGTACCAAAAACGGCCGACATGCAAAGTCAAGATACTAAGGAATGGCTGAAGCAGGATTCAACTTCCTTCAAACAAGAGTATAAGGTGAATGGTGACTGAAGGTAGGCAACATGGACTCGATATGAAAAATGGGACATCTTTTCAACACAGCAGTCATTGACAAAGGCTCCACAGGGACTGGAATCATAACCAGTCGGTGGAGATAAACTCAGAGTAACGAGCACAACTCCTAATGTCAAACTAACAACCCAACCAATGGATGTGATATACAGTGCTCTATTTGAAGGCGATACGACTCAATAACTTCCAAAGATAATATCATTTCTCGTTCGACTTTTTAAGTTTTCTAAGTTTTTTTGACTTTTTTCAGATGTTGAAAAGCTTGAAAAAAAAAGTGCTTTATAGTGTATAGCTAGGAGGAGATGAGTGTCGCAGGCAAGCAAACTAGTTCCAAGCAGTGGAACATACCTATTCTCAATGAAAGGAAGCATGTGCAGGATAAGGACACTCGAGTGAAGGTCTCCTCCCGGTAAAGGGTGATCAAGCTGCGAAGGATATGTAAAAGGCTCTACTTAGCTAGAATTGAGACAAGATAGGGCTACATGGCTTATAACTCGGAAGCAGGGAGTCGACGTAAATCTCAATAAGGCAAGAAAAACTCATGAAATGAAATCACAACTTGATATACAAGGGAGTCCCTGTGGGGAATGGCCAGCATAAAGTTCAATAGGAGTATGAAACTCTTGCTCAAGGACATGGCGGGACTCTAAGGGACTCCGTAAACCTAAAGGAGAAATCTCAGCATGGGCACCAAGTGCAAACAGGGATCTAACTAGGGTGCCCATGTATAGGAAATGTCTACCACTTACATAATGTAACTTCTAAATATCAGTATGAAGGTTTTGTGAAATCACGAAGTGGGTTCGTACCTAAGGTCAAGATTAAATGGTCATAAGGCAATGCATAAATGCAAGGGGATGTGAAATCCTAACCTATATGCCAGTTCGACATTATACCTATGATATGCATGAACGGGTCAAAGTCTTGATCAAAATTTGTTCAAATAGGTCCCATTTGGAATTTCACCCCACATAGTGTTTTTGAACCAAAATATTTGAGAAGCTGATTCTGAGAGCCACAATCCATGAAATCATAAACCGCTTGGATCAGGTAAATCCTCATTCCCTGCTCATTCATTTTAATATTTTTATTTTGATTTTTCATGGTCAATTTTTTCTTTTATTCCATCTCAAAAAAGGCGGTTTCAGCCCACGCAAAAAATTAGCTAATTTATGTGTATAGGGCTCGACATACGTAGAAAATCCTTTAACTCTTGCTTATATACGTAGTTGTTTTCAAAATAGTCGCATATAGGGCCGTGTTTATCATTTTTAAAGGCAAAGACTGATGCAACTCTAAATTTCTTGTGCAAGATGGTTATTGAGTGGCGTGAATGTGAGCATGAGGACGTTGACAGGGTTGTGCAAGGCAATTTACTAGCCCAAAAAGCTTTGAGGGCTTATGTTTTGTACAAATTCTGGCATCTTGGTAGCTTGAGAGAAAAAACAAGACTACTTCAAATGCTGGTAGACTATTGGGATCCTGATATGGAGACATTCTAGTTGGATGGGATGCCCCTTAGCCTAGAGGTTGAGGATATATACTTCATCACAGGACTCTCCCACATAGGGGAAGTGGTCAACCTACAAGCTCGTGGGTTAGGAGGTGGACTCACAATAGAGGAATACATTGCAGTGTATTGCTTCCCTGATACAGAAGAGGTTGGGAGTCATATCCTGACGAACTTGAACCGAGACCTAGGGATAAAGGCCATATTATTGGTACTTGGCAGGATTACAGGACTGGAATCCCTCCATCGAGCATCTAGACCCTATATGTACTATGCAATGGAATGCATGAGGCCCACCATATATGATTGGAGCACCTCACTATTGGGAAACATGAAACAACAGCTGATAGACGGAAAGATGGGAAGGGTAAGAAACTTCAGCTTTGCAAGCATATTGTGTAACTTTTTCTTTGAGCATGTACCAGGGCTAATCCCAAGAGTGGAGATCACTCCTCACGGTGCTTGAGATCTAGCTCAGCTACGCTGAGCGAATGTGATGCGGAGACTAGGAGGGGGACAAGTGGCCAACCCTTACCTAGAAGAATTCTTCCTCTAGTAGTGCAGTAAAATCATTGCCATAGATGACTACCCCTATGAGGGGATAGACTTCCGTGGAGACCCTGATATGGCCATACCACTGGAATCCACATAAAGATACATAGGAAACAATCCCGACTCAATATTGTTTTTGAATTATTAATTTTTTTGTGTTTTTTGATATAATGAAATAAAAAAGACATGTTTTTGTGTGATGACATATATTAATACTTGGTCATATATACGCAGATGTGGGTCCTAGATGGCCAAACAATTTCCCTCATCATCGTCGGAGGGGGAGGGGTGATGACATCATAGGTGTGGATACAGAGCGTACACTCCAAAACATCCATACAGAATTCATTTAGCTAACACACAGAGTACCCATGGCCCAAGTTGAGGACTTTCCTAAGGCCATGCAGTGACAGGTAGTGGGAGTACCACACGCATGATTTTGCTTATTTCAACAGCTAGCTAGACCTGTCATGTGTTATCATGATCAACACCCTCCACAGGATTAGAAGCCTATATGTACTTTTTGTTATGTTGACCGTGTAGTATATTTTGGTGGCTTGAAAGCCCCAATTTTGTATTATGAAACCACGTTTTGGACTCTATTTTAATGAAAAAGACTTATGATGATCAGTTATTTATATTTACATGTGTAAATGTGTTGTGCATGCTTTAATGTATGTGTATCAAATGCCAATCTAGTAATTAATTTGCATATGAATCAACAACTTGATTAAAATTTATTGGAATATCAATATATGTAATGTTCTCAAACTGTCGTTCAAATAGCCTTACTCTCAAGAATCTTTGTAATAAAGTCAGATCTCTAATATGATACACACCATTTAACTGTAAGACCATTAACTAAGAGTCAATACATACCTCAAGAGACTGAATACCATGTGAGATGGCATCACGTAACGACTCAATCACGACACTATACTTAGCAATATTGTTCAATGAAGGTCATACACATACACCTCCTAAAGACAAAACCTAACCCGTGGGAGTATAAATCAACTAAGCGTCCGAAGCTGAGTTTTGAGTGTGGCGGCTGGCACCATCAGCAAATCCTACATATATCGAAGACTCTTTTGACATCTCCCACAACAAACGAAAGCAAGTTAACCAACTCGATCACCACATGGGAACCAAAAATAAACTATGGAACTGTACAATAATATACAACGTATCAGCCCTGGCTGAGAATTACGCATAGTATTTTTTGAGATAGAGCCCATTTCTAGGATCCTCCAAGGTTGTCCCTTCATAATCCGCCAGCTCATAAGCACCTTTCTCTAATACCCGCTTAACCATGTAAGGCCCATGCCACATAGGTTTGAATTTTCACACACCTAACTGTTCACTAGCTTGATCCCACAAAAGGACCAAGTCACCTTCACTAAATTTCCTAGGACGAACAAATTTATCATACTGGGCCTTAACGCAACGCTTATTAACCTCAAGAGCCACTAAAGCATCCTGATGTTGCTCATCAAGTTGCTCTAAGTGGGCTAGACGTTCCTCTAATGCAGAAGTCTCTGGTAAAAGTTCCACGACTAGCTTCAAAGAAGGGATTTCGCATTCAATAGGTAAAATTGACTCCACCCCATGCACCAACTGACATGGGGAAAAACTAGTGGCAGTATTAACTGCGGTTCGATATGCCCACAAAGCAGGATATAACATGATATGCCAATTGGTCTTGCTTTGTATGATGGTTTGTTGGAGAATGGACTTATGTGACTTGTTCACCACTTCAACCTGTCCATTCGCTTGAGGATAGTAAGAAGAGGAGTGCTCTTGCTTATACCCTAACTTCAAAGACAACTCAACCATCATCTTATTTTGAAAGTGCCTTCCATGGTCAATGACAATCTCCTTCGGGATACCAAACCGGGTTATAATATGATTGAATATGAAATGTGCGGTTGTCTCATTGTTGACTTTGACTGTGGGCATAGCCTCTGCCCATTTCATGAAATAATCAACAACCACTATGATGTGATGATGCCTCCCAGCCGATGTTGGGTTGTAATCCATAAAATCAACCCCCCACTTAGTGAAGGGACCGACGTTGATAATCGAATGTAAAGGGGACGGCTGCGAGTACATGTTCCGTGCAAACACCTAGAAAGGGTGGCACCATTTGACTGCATAAATAAAATCCTTAAATATGGATGACCAAAAAGATCCTGCTCTCAAAATATTCTGAGCTATAGAAAGCCTAGATAAATGACCATTACACGCCCCACCGTGGCAATCATTCAACATGGACTTGGCCTCTTCATGGGTTAAGCACTGATGCAAAATGGAATCAACCCCACGACAATACAAAGTGTCATCAACAATGAGGTAATTCTTTGCTACATGACGTAGACGTCGACGCTTATCTCATGAGAGGTGAGAAGGAACCTTCAAAGTTTGCAAATAAACGATAATGTCCCCATACCATGGGTCCATAGTTGAACTGACAAAAATGTGCTCATCAACAAAAGATTCCTCATGACCCTCCCCTTCATCCAAACTAGGAAAATCAAATATGAGCTCAACAAAAATTAACGACTTCTTCGATTTCACAGAAACAAACTCGAGATTGAATTCTTGCAATATCACAATCCATTTATTATACTTCCCCCCTATCATCCTTTTGGTGGGCACTGGGGATGAATTGAAATGGATTAATGTGATCCACAACCAAAGTTTGGCAAAGAATGATATAATGCCTCAAACGTTGGACTGCATGGACGATAGCCATGATTAACTTCTAGACATGAGTGTAATGAAGTTTCGCATCAATAAGGTTTCGGCTAAGATAATAGATGAGATGCTGTTGGAGATCCTCGTCCTCTTGAACCAAGACCATACCAATCATCTCTTGAGATGTGACCATATATATCAAAAAGTCATGGCTATAGTCGGGTGGACTAATCATGGGTGTCGATGCCAAGGCTTTCTTTAAAGCATCAAAATACTCTCGGGTTTGCTCATCCCAGATAAATGGTGTGTCTTTCTTTAATAAGTGCATGAAACCCTTGGTCAAATTGGAAAAATTAACCACGAATATTCTCAAGAATTTTGCCATCCCTTGCAAACTCTGAAGATGTCTAATATTACGCGGGGGAGACAATTGAAGTATTGACTCAACCTTTAAAGGGTTGACTCTAATTCCCTCCTTGGAAATGAGAACCCTAGCAAACGACCTACCGTCATGCAAAAGACGCACTTATGAGGATTTAAACGAATTTGATAATGATGGAATCTTTCAAAAAACAAGTGAAGATGATCAAGATGACGCACCCTCAAACAAGAGTGAGCAACTAATTCATCAAGATAAACTTCAATTATGCTTTTAAGGTCATGAAACACGAAGGTCATAGCCCATTTACAAGTAGCTCTGGCGTTTTTAAGGCCAAAAGGCATCTTTCGCTATGCAAACATACCCCAAGGACAAATGAAAGTAGTTTTATGTTGATCCTCGGGTTTAATTTGGATCTGATTATATCCTGAAAAGCCATCCATAAACGATAAAACCTCGCTCCCCACACACTCATCCAAAATATGATCAATAAATGGTGTGGGGAAGTTATCCTTAGGACAGGCTCGGTTCAAGTATATGAAATCAATGAATACACTGATCATTCCCTGCTTCTTATCAACCAGAACGAGATTTGACACCCATTCAGTCAAGGGAATGGGATAGATGAAGCCAGCCTTAAGAAACTTCTCTATCTATTCCTTAATAGCGGGCGCTTTCCTAGGATTCATTGTACACAAATGTTTCCGAACAGATTTAGCATCTTGATAGGTTTTAATTTCATGTTCAACAATGCGAGGGTCAATTCCCGATATCTCTTCATATGACCAATCGAAAACATCTCGAATTTCTTTAAAGATCTTGGTTTATGTTTCAATCTCATTGGGGGAACAATATGCCCCAATGTACACATTCTCAATCTTGCTAGGAATTAGAGAAATGTTGATAGATCTAGTAGGTGACAAGTTGGCCATGTTCCCTTTGGAATACTTACTAGGAGAGCCTAATGGGACCACGGGCCTACCAACTTTCTTGCTCAGAATCACCCTATAGTCATCACACTCTACACGATCAAGCTTAGGAAGAAAATAAGATCAATGATGCAACTGTCCCCAAGGTTGTTCTAAACCAGTCATAGCTTCGAGAATAGCCTCATCCATTGGAAAAATGTCATCGAAGTAGTCATGCGAGTGAGATGACGCAACCACCCAAGCAGGTAGTGCATAAGGGTCCTCCTCCTCCGTCCGCGGAGAGGAAGGACTAGAATCTACAACATGACCAAGATTAGCTTGATAAGCCACCAAAGCTATAGATAACAGCATGTTCACCTCGACAGATCGAGAGTCTTCATCCAAAGTACCCGAACAAGGGAGATTCCAAGGATCGTCCAAATGCGAAGTACGAAAAGGAACCGAATTCAACAATGATGAATCTCTACCAAGACTAGACCCTACCATAAGAAAGGGTGCAGGACAATTAAAAGTTCCCGTCAATGAAGGATACATGCCCACCCCAACATTCTCAGTTGTCAGCTGAGAATGACCAATGATCAGGATATTAGATCTCGACAATGCTTTTGTACCGGAATTATCAAAATATTTCTAATCGACCATAACAATCCTCCCATCGAAAGGAAAACAAACAACCCAGAAGAGAGACGACGCGATCGGTTGCATGTTATAAATTCAGTTACGTCCCAGTAAAACATTATAGTTGAGGTGTGCATCAACCACCTCAACCTCGATCGCTATGGTATTCCCCCAAATTGGACCTGAAGGGAAGGAAGTATACCATGCGGCCAAAAATATCTTCCATCAAATGCAATCAACATGGTTATAGATTTTAAAAATGTAGGAAAACCTAAGCCCTTCCAACAAGCTAAAGACATCACGAAAGCCATAGCGCCTTCATCAATCACTGTACGCTTGATGGTGTTGTTCATACACTCTACATGCACTAGAAGATACACATAGTAAGGCAAGCGAGGCTAGACTCCATGAGTTTTGAATTTAATCTTAGTCGAAGAACTCCCATCAACAACCCCAAGAGTAGACAATAAGGATTTCCTTTCGGAAGGGAAAGTCTGAATAACTTCTAAAACAGACATCACACAAGGAGTCTGGCCCAAATCCTCGACAACAAAATAGTTCTAGGCAACTCGAGCATTAGGATTGTGCCCCAAACACTTTAATACTCCCTTAGTAATGCAAGGTGAAGCTTTAGGCTTGTCACTAGGTTTCTCAATACGCAAAGAGCTCTCGGGTGGAGCAATTTCTTTTCCTAGGCCAGGTTACGACATACCATAATCCTTAGCATGCATCACACCATTTTTGGCAGACATAATGTTGATGAAACCATGGCCATTTATGGTGTTTGACGGGTTTTGACTCCCACCAGAAGCACTTCCAGGGTCCACAATCCTCGAGTTCATATTTTGGTTTTGTGGTAAAGGATCCGTCAACACAGTTGGGCTTTGTGCGATGAAATTCAAGGAATCTTCCATACGAGGGCACAAGTGAGTGAGGTGATATGCCCTGCAAAGCTTGCACGGGAACTTGACCTTACGTTTAACATTCTTGTCCCCCCCAGTATTACTATCGTTCTTGTCATCATTAGCATTTCCATTCCTATTCCTACCCTTTCTATTATTTCTACCTTTCTTCTTATTCTGTTCGGGTTGCTGGTTACCCTTCTGGTTCAACGATTACACAGAAAGTACATCCATCATTTGAGTGGGATGATACAAAGCCCTAGCTTGTCCCAATGTGGGATAGTTAATAGATAACTTATTCATTTGGTTTGTAACCTAGTCTGCAGGTTTAGAACTTGCAGAGCCAACAATGCCATCGGCATGTGGCCCAGGTTTGAACTTCGGATGGAAATTGGATCATGGTGCATTGAGAATAATCTCATACAAAATCTCAGACTGAGCATAAATCAAGTCTAATTGTTGGGATCGAAAGATAGCATGTTCCTCATTCTGCACTCTATATGTGGAAACATCCTTCACTATATAGGGCAATAATGATTTGAGGAACCACTCCAAAAGGAACTCTGGTGGAATGTGAGCCTTAATCAACCACTTTCATCTATGCCATGCTTGAATGTGATCATAGATATGGGTGGCTTTATCCTGCCAAAATGTCGACAAGATCTTAGTACTGGTGTCATAACGCATAGGTAGCTGAAAGTGATTGAGGAAGGTCATGGCTAAGTCATTAAAGGTCCGAAATGTGCTCACAGGAAACTCTATATACCACTTCACCGTAGGACCCGTGAGGGTGCATTGAAATAGTCTTAAACGAACAGAATCATGATTTAATGAATTCGAAGAGCAACATAGGTGGTGACGTGCTCACTAGGGTCCTCACAAGTCTTACCTTCGAATTTTGGAATGTTCGAAGGGATATTGGGAGGGACAACCATCCATGTTAGATCATGAGACACTAGATCATTAGTCAATCTTGATAAGCCAGGAAAATTTAACATTACTAGGAAAGGGAGCCTAGGTTGTTGTGGCATTTGGTTCCATGCTCCCTGATAAGACTGGTTCACATAGGTTTGCTTGTTGTAAAATCCATGGCCTTGGACAGTGGGATAGTAACCTCCTCCTATTTGACCCATAAAAGGGTGGATGGGAACATTGTAGTTCGGGATACCTTGAGACTGTGGTGCTACGAAGCCATAGTTATAAGACTGACAAGCATGTTGAGTCCCAAACCCGTAAGGTGGTGTATAAGGTGGTACATACCCTACTGACACATAACGAGGGACATAGCCTTGTGACACTATGATCTTAGTAGACGTGGGAACAACATCGCTAACGGTATAACTCTGGCCCAAAGGACCATGCAAGTTAGGGGGAGGATGTGTCATTATAAATGCATTTGAAGGAACAAGTACCGAAGACGATGGAACATGGGATGGGATATAACTTGTTTTCCCAATATTCACATGTCTAGGGTTACTTCCACGAACGGGAATACTAGTACTAGTGGTGCAGGTGGGTCAATCACAACCAGCCCCAACCAACATTTCCAGGATCTAGTGGCTCCTACACTTAGCAGGAATGCCAAATTTAGCTTAACAGCCAAATTCTACTCTAAAATTGCTTCCTCGCAATTCTATCTTCACAACAAGCCTTTTCTCAATAGGCATTCCGCAACAAGTGTTCCACAACTCTATTTCTGCAACAAAGTTTCTGCATGGGGGTTGCAGGATGTGAGATGCCTGATCACCCAACATTGTGCTCTGTAACTTTCTTTCCACAGGGGCCTTCCTGCAAGTGGATTATGGTGTGGGATTCCAACTTCCCAAAGTTTCTCCCTCGTAACTTCCTCTCCGCAACTTTTCCTCTGCAATTTTCCCAACCGTCAGATCTTTGCAGACTCCACTCCGACCGTCGATCTACTCTTTGGTGCAGACCTCTCAGATCTCCATGGATCTGTTAACTTCCTCGCAACTTCTATTGTGGGCTTCTTCTGGATCGTCAGATCTTTATCTGCGAACCTAATATCTACCGTTCATTCTCTACAAAACTTGTCAATGGTAGAAAATCTACGAGTTGCGCCGATTGATCATGAAATTGATAAATCCAGCCTACAATCTTCATGATTCTTTAGCATAACACTCTTATGCATGCATCTACACTCTATTTCATCTATTCAAGCAAGAAATTGATGTGTGAATTCAATAACTCCACTGAAATACACAAGTATTTAGGAAAACGCCGAAGTCGGCTCTGCAAAGATACACAGTTCAACACAACACATGCATAAAGGTTAACAACCCTATAAACACACAGTTAATCCTTATATTAAGTGAATAAAGGAAAATGCACACAGCTTGGATCTCTCTTCTTTCGATTCTTCAAAATATTTACAAGTAGGCACCACTTCTCTGCAAACTCAGAATTCTAATGCTGAAGAGTAGAAACCCCTCTACTTCTCTACTCTGCCTATTTAACCTAAAATGTTTACTCCTACTCTAAGTGGTCCTGTAATCAAAACACACCACTACCGTGCATGTTGAAACGTCCCTGTCCAAACAGCTTGTGGCTTGATCTCCACGCAGGGAGTCGTGATATTCCATCATGCCTATCACTTGCTAATAAAATATGCCTCATTAGACAACCAAAAAAGATTCCTCAGCATGTGACCAACTCATCACATTGCTGGCATGCCACTATACCCCTATAGCATCACTCATCTAGTACTGACACCTATCAGATTAGATATGCTATCCTATCTAGACTTGCTAGGAGATAAAATACTTTACATGAAAGTTTACAACGGTTTTACAATGAACCCCTCCTTGGGCAGATGTCAAGACCTTAGGGTCTTACTAGAAATTTAGTAGTTGGCCTTGAGAGCTAATGCTCCTACATCAGACTCCCAAAGTAGAAAGAAATCATGACATCCTGGTCATATGTCTTCAGATTCTATTCTTTTGGATCCCAAACTTTTGTCTGTTGTTGTCCAGAAGCTCCACTATCTTCAACTCTCTTTGGTTGTAATATTCCAGGCTTCCAAACCTTATGCTGTAGTACTCCATTGTATTTTCCTTCACTGTTCTTCACTTCCCAACCATCTCCACAGTGCACTGTTTTCCTCATTCTGTTGTAACTCTACTTAGGTATCTGCATTAACTTCCATAGTTCATATATGGCACCTTTCAACTCAGTCTGCTGCTGCAAACAACTCTTGTTCTTTTCACTATGCCATTGCACTTGGATGTACTTTTCCCATCCAGCTCTAAACTACTGAACATTTTCTTCAACTCTTCTTAACCCAATTCCTATTTTTACTTTCAGAATTGCTTCGAATCCTTCTCTTGATATTGCGTCCACCCTTACTTCCTTTATGCCTTTATAAGCATCTCCCTTTGTAATATCCCTCTCATGCTTTCTGTCTGCAAATTTACTTTCAAAAAGTAATTTGTCTCTCAGTTTTGTGATTGGAACAGCACAGTCCCTCACACTGCTCTGCATATTAGTTAACATACCATACTTTAGTTAACTAATATCTTCTTTTGTCTCAGTCAAAACTTGAGACATTTCCATCTCATTGACTGCAATCCTTTTTAGTAAACTCTTCAGCCATCCATCCTCTTCCCGACTTATCTCCAAAACATCATTAGTATTATGATCATTGACTTCAGCATAACTCTCTTCCTCTTGGTCCAATACTTCCAGAAATTACTTCAAACATTTATTCTCTACTTGATTCCCTTCAAGAAATTCTTCAGTATGTTGATTTTTTGTGTCAGCAAAACTCTCCTCTGGCTCTGTCTTGACAATCTTCAGTAATTTCCTTTTAACTTTGTGACCATTCCTATCAGTCAATTCACTCTTCCTCACTCCTGAGACTGTTTCCTCTTCAATCTGAGACATAGTAGCCTCACCTTCATCCTCATTTCTATCTTCTTCTTTGTTACAAGTCCAATTTCTCTGTAACACTTCTATTTCATTCTTTATCAGAATAGAATTTTGATTTCCCATATCTGTGATAACTTTAGAGGTCTGTCTCACAGTCTTCTCTTGGCCATTCAAACAAGCCAACTACTCCCTGTCCTTAACAACAAAAGGTTCTTTCATACCAGACATGATTGTCTCATCTTCTTCAATAAGATTGTTGCCTTCATTAATTAAGGACTCTGTATACTCCTTTTGCTGCAATAACTCATCTTCTCCTGTCTCATTTCCTGACAACACTTCCGGCTTGCCATCTAGAATAACTAGATCTTCCACACTTTCATCTTTGTCTATGCACTCCTCAAGGTACTTCATCTCTTCATCAAAATGATTGAAACATAGCTTATTTACATGAGGTTTCCATTCACAATTAGACTTGGGTTTTTCTAACAGGTTCTCCAGCAATAACATCTCCCTATCATCTTCTTCGAGCATAGTATCTTAATGCTTGACACCTTCCTCATATTTATTCCTTTCCTGGAAACCTTCAGTTTTCTTCAGTTCTAGGACTGATCCCTCTTTAGTCTGAGACACAGCTGTCTCACTTTCATCTTCACTACTATCTCTTGCTCTGTCACAAGCCCAATCTCTCTGTGGCACTGCTTCTTCATCTTCTATCAGAATAAAATTCTTACCCTTCATCACTGTGACAGTTATAGATGTTTGTCCAACCATCTTTTCTTGACCATGCGGACAGGTCAACTCCTCTTTATCTTCGTTAATATCAGGTTTCATCATAGGAAGCATAACCGCTTCATCTTCATTAGTGTTACCTTCATCTCTTGACAAGGAATTTTCAATTTCCTTCTGCTGTAACACTTCATCTTTGTCTTTTCCTGCAAGACACTCTTCATCACATCTTGCTTGCCAACCTCCAACTTCACTCAAGACAAATTCAAAATATAGATTGTCTTATGCATAACCTGCAAACACATTCACTTTGGTAGCAGTAAACTCACAAGACTCAATGGTCTTATTTGATGACTCAATCATCAAATCTTCCTCTGGTTGTTCCAAGTCTTCTACAAGAGTCGGAAAATCTTCAACATTCTTCTGTTCAGCCTCCTCAAGCATAACATCTGAATGCTTGATACCCACCTTTGTCTCTTCCAGTGCTTGGTCATCATCATATGCCAAGTTCTCCTTGGTCTCATCTTTCACAGTAAGCTGGAAATAATTACTTTCACTCAGCTATGTATGTGCATGTACATGAGATTCAGTTGTCTCATCTTCTCCCATAACAGAATTCAGAGTCTGTCCTCTTCCTTCATATTCTATGACAATATTAGCAGATTGTCCTTCTTCATTCTTTGTACCTGTAGACACACACAAAATATTAGTTTCCAAACATTGAGACCTCTTGGCCTCTCTTGAAGCGTCAGCCTTCAAGACTTCTCTTAGACACTCTCTCTCCTTGAGTATCTCTTCTTCACACTGAGCATTCATCAGTTTCTCTTCTCTCCTTTGTAGCTTATGCCACTTCACCTTTATTTTCACAAGAATACCACATCTCTAGTATTCTTCCTCCTTATGTAACAACTCAATCAGTACTTTAAGATGGACTTCTATCTCAACCTTCTCTCTCTCTTACTCTTCATCACTCAACTTCCTCCATATGCCATTTTTCCTTGGCATTTTCTTTCCTCTCTTTGTGGCTTCCCTATGAACCTCTACTATGACTCTCAATAATCATTTTCTTGAGTTTCTTTCACTCTCTATGATTTTCACTAGCCTCTGGAGTAGCAATTCTCCCTGCTACACCTCACCTCACAAACCTCCTCTATGCTTGGTCTTTTAGCAAGTAATGGTCCTCTTTCTAGAACCCTTCTAAGAAAATCTCTATGCTCCTTATAGGCTTTCTCTCACAACTCATCTGCATGAGAACATCACTGTCCTCTTGTACTTCAATCTTCACTTGAAATACTAGGTTCTAGCCACACTTCTGTTTTCCCTCAGAAATCTTCACTAGTTTCTTTCATCACCGCCCTCAATGACTATGATCTTCTTTGCTGAGATTCTTCACTTCTGTTGTTACCCCTTTGCATGCATATACTCCTCCCAAGTAGATATCTATTCCTATATATTACTGTTCAGGCTCCAAGCCTCTTCTTCTTTGGCATGCAAAACTCTTCCACTCACAGGTTCTCTTACAGAATTCTCGGCTATCTTCTATCTTCACAGAATATTGTCTTGTACCCCGTGTTTTTTTTTCTCAGAGTAAATTTACCCTCTTCCTTCATGCGTCACTATGCTTCTCCTCATTACCTTCATAACTTCTGCTTTCACCTCTAATCTACTTCTGCCGCGACCTCTTACTCGGTCTATGCATGTATCCATCTTCTTGCACTAAGCCTTCACTCACAGGATTATAAGTATCTTTGTGACCTTCAAAATATTTAGATTTAACTTATTTTATCTCGGCACTGTCAAATGGCCTGAGATCTTCCTTTTGTCTCAACTTTCTCAAAAATTCTACTCACAATCACAACCGTGGAATTTCTTCAACAAATTTTACCCAGTCAGATCTAGAATTTGCTTCTATTTTCCAACACATAGGAAATATTTTCTCGCTCTTATACCAAAACTGCTGCAAGTGGGTAGATCACAACTAGAACTTCCAGGATCTAGTGGATCCTACACTTAGTAGGACTACCGAATATAGCTTAACAACCAAATTCTGCTCTAAAATTTCCTCCCCGCAATTCTGTCTCCACAACAAGCCTTTCCGCGACTTCGTTTCTGCAACAGAGTTTTTGCATGTGGGTTGCAGGATGCCAAATTCCAGATCACTCAACGTTGTGCTCCACAACTTTATTTCCACAACGGCCTTCCCACAAGCAGATTATAGGATGCCAACTTTCCAAAGTTGCTCCCCCGCAACTTTCTCTCCGCAACTTTTTGTTACGGAGAGAAATTCCTATGGCTTGGGGTACCACAACAGACAGCTCGACTCCAGAAATCAATCCTTTCCATTATGCAATAGAAATTAAATGTCTAACACTAAAGGATCAGACCTCGTACCTTATTCCAGACGGTTGAAGTAGATCCCCGTTGAGCTTTCCAATCTTCAGCTTGAATTGATCTGTTACTTCCTCAACAACAAGTAAACAATACAAGCATTCTATATATCATGGTGTTAGATCTATTCTAGCATATATAATCAATAATGTAAAAGCATTTGACATGATCCCATGGATAAAATATTCATTCAAACACACATTATTGGACAGGAAAAGATATTTCTATTAATATAAATCAGAGATTACAAGATACAGCCTCTGATGGCACGTCTGCGAACCGGAGAAACTGAATCCCCCACTTGGGCCTCCACCACTTCAATCCTCCATCTCTCGATAGCAAGCTCACAAGCAAAAGGCAAGCTTGGGAAGAACACAAAAGTGCTCCAAGGGACAAAGGGATGCAAACTCAATCATAAGTTCCGGCAACAATGGACTATAGTTTCGTTGCTCTCAATTCTCTCTTATGCCTTCAATGTACCAAGGGGTTCCTTATATAGCTTTTCAAAGGGGTAATGAAAGGTCGAATCTGAGCGATCTCAAGGCATATGGAAGGCCAGGAGTCAAATGAGTCGGATCCATGTCAAGGAAAAATCCAAAAGGATTTGGATTATGCACACATCCTGATGTACGCGGTTTTAGTGGTCAAACCCGCGTATGTACGCGCTTATAGGTTTAAAAGTCGCGTATAGCATCTTTCATATGTTTTTAGGGATGATAAAGGAAACATCAAAGGACAAAAATTTGTCCATAGGGTCTAAGGAGTCTGCAGCGGGACAGGGGAAGGCCATACAAAGTGTGATTCACCTAGAGTGGTGAAATCCACTATAACAGATGCCCCCTAATGTGTGAGGTCAGAGGGGTCATACGATGGCCGAAATACATTATAAGTCCATCCCAGAAGTGGAGTGATGAAGGATCCCAAATGGAAGACCAGGCACCCAATCAGCATAGTAAAATAATACAACTCTGCATACAACTGCAAATACATATAGCAGTCCCGGATACATAAGAGTACAATGTCCATGAATAGGCATGATACATGATATCACATATGTGGTCATCGCCACGTACAATATACATAGATCAGAATCTTCATGATGAAGATATACAAAGGACCATGATCTCCAAAATGGCTGAAGATATATAATAGATCAAGATCTCCATAATGGCTGAAAATATCTGACATATACTGGAATCAAGTCACGAGAGCTGAAATCTCATGAACACTAGCACGATCAAGGAGGTAGCATATAACAGATGCCACCAATCTGGAAAGTATTCTACACAAACCGCTACGAGTACATGTACTACTATGCGAATAGAGGTGTCGAGGTTGAACATAGTAGTCCATCGTCTGATTACCGGTCATTAATGTATACCGTTAACAGACGCGAGATCACCCACTGATAATGAAAATGGGAATCAAGGTACTAGAGTGCAAACTAACAAGTGTGAATAGATGTGTTGAGGTTGAACACTTGAAAGGATCCATCGATCAGGGGACATTGATGTATTCCCAAGAAACTGTCGATGGCGAGAGAACCTGCCACTGATGACTGCAAGTCTCAAGGCACTCAAAATGACTCTAGACTCCAATCCCAAAATAAATGATCTGAAGTCGATGGGATGAAATCCACTGGAAGGAGGGCATTAAGGCATCCCCCATCATCCAACACGAGGTACTCAGCAAAGCTGTATAATGTGGAAGGACTTGATCATAAAGTGCACGAACCAATAACTGTATCGGGAATGGCTGACATGCAAAGTCAAGATAACTGAGGAATGGCCGACTCAGGCTTCAACTTCCTTCTAACAAGAGCATAACAGCATATGGTGACTGAATGAAGGCAGCATAGACTCAATATACAAACTGGGACATCTCTGTGACACAGGAGGCATCAACAGAGGCTCCATAGGGACTGGAAGCTTAACCAGTCGGTGGAGATAAACTCAGATAAATGAGTACAGTTCCTAAAGTCAAACTATAACCCAACCAATGGATGTGATATACAGTTCTCTGTTTGAAGGTGACACAACTCGACAGCTACCAAAGATAACATCTTTTCTTGTCCGGCTTTTTTGTTTTTTTATTTTTTTTTGGACTTTTTCAGTTATTTGAAAAGCTTGAAAAAAGAATAAACTAGCTTTATAGTTACAAACTAGGAGGATACAAGTGTCACAAGGGAAAACAAACTAGTTCCAAGCAGTGGAACATACCTATGCTCAATGCAAGGATACATGTGTAGGATATCGACACTCGGGGGAAAATCCCCTCCCGGTAAAAAGGGAATCAAGTTGCGAAGGATATAAAAAATGGCTCTGCATGGCTAGATATGAGACAAGCTCGGGCTATATGGATGAAACGCAATGTCAGGGGAGCTGGAATAAAGCTCAATAAGGTAGGAAAAGCTCATGATAATGCATTCACAACTTGACATGAGGGAGTCCTGAGGGAAATGGCCAGCATAAAGTTCAAGAGGAGTATGAAGTTCTTGCTCAAGGACATGGCGGGACTAAGAGGGACTCCCGGACCTAAGAGAGGACTCACAGCATGGGTACCAAATGCAAAAGGGAGCTAACTAGGACACCCATGTATAGGAAAGCTCTACCATTCACATAATATCACTTCTAATAGCAGCATGAAGGTTTCGTGATACCATGGAATGGGTTCGTACCTAAGGTTAAGATGGAATGGTCATAAGGCAATGCATAAGTGCAAGCGGATGTGAAATCCTAACCTATATGCCAGTTCAGACATAATACCTGTGATAGGAACGAACGGGTCGAAACCTCGGAGAGAGTGTACAAAAACTGGATCCTACATGACAACCATATTAGTTCAAAAACAACCCAAAATAGTCAATAAAGAATCCAAACTATAGGATATAGGGAGCAATGATCATGACAATAGCACCCAAAGGAAACAATGCGGTGAACAATGGGACATAAAAAGGAAAGTAAGGTGTATACCCAACGTTCACGCCTCCACTACCACCCCCATGAGGGTGACCACCGGTGTAAAGACTGAGCGAAGGGAATAAAAATCCTCCACAAATGGAGTAGAGGATGGAATATGACCATCCCCAAATCTATGAGCACAGTAAGGGGTTGTGATGCCCCCAAGTCTGACACCAGGGTCCGTACTAGGCCCAAGGATGGGTGATAAGATACCAAGCATGCTGAAAATAAAAGGACCCAAACTCAAGAGAGCATAAACATACTCAAGTAACCACGATCCCAAAGGCCAACTAGCGCACAAAGAGCACACTCCTAAGAAAATCTACAGCCAAAATACAAGCAAACCAAGGGGAGGATATGTGAGCTCCCGAATGCAGCAGGTATGTCTCGCCTAGGAGAGGCTTGAAACTCCCATACACTACAAGCGAAGGTGCGTAACCAATTATAGTGGCCCTCAGCTTCAACGCATATAGCGACTATGCTGTCCGACCTCTACTTGGCTGGGACACCTGCAGAGTACCCCCTCGATAACCTAGGTAAGGCAACTAAGGTCACCTCAATATAATCAATGCTCAGGCAGACAATCGCAGGCGGGATTGACCGTATGGGCAGGGTAGCAAAGCCCGAAACTCTCGAAGGAGCCCCCAGATATGAATACAATCCTGGAAATATCTCCGGTGCTACTCAGTTATGACTAGGGGTCATCCCAAACAATAACCGCTCACACTGCCTCGTGCTTAACTCCCTTTTGAGAGGAGGATCTTGAGAAACATTGGTTATACCAAAGATTTCACACACTCACCTGGACAGACACATACATGTTGTTGTTTAGTGATCTTGGAGAATTGACTTACAATGAACTATTCCAAGATCCTAAAACCTAAGCTTGTTGGTGCACCCTAGAAAAGAAAAGAGTGTAGTTCATTTTAATTTAGCGTTGATTTTAATTGGCTGTAATTACTCAAAGGGAAATGGCCGTGCAACTAGTGAAGTTATGACTCAGCAGTGAAGTAAATATGCACACCATAACAAACAATGCTAAGTGCAATCTTTGTCAAATGAAAAATAGGGTATGCCACTACATGAGATGCATAAATATATATTCCTTTCCGAATGTCAATGCAATCCTTCCTATATGAAAGCCTAAAAACAACTCTCATCGAAGCAATCCAATGCAAGTACCTCCTCAAATCCATATCTAAGATGCAACTAAAAGTGCAACTACTTTGTATTTATCAATATAAAAGAATGAAAAATGCAATAAAAGTCATCTAAAACTCTCGGTCTCTGCAACAAGTATAAAAGACAAGCCAGCAAGACACCGAGACAAAAAGAGTAATGCACTAATGGCAAAACAAAAAGGATAAATGACTAAAACTACTTTCAAAGAAAAATCAATGAAAATGCGGTCTCTGGTCACAAAAGAAGCATCCAACAGACAACAAAAAACCCAAGAAAGACCCAACCACACTCACAACCCACCCAACAACTTCCCACAACATCAAACTCACCAAAAGGGAGGATGTACGCGACTATTTAAAGAAAAGTTGCGTATATACGCGACTTTTGGCCAAAAACCTGAGTGTATACGCGGATTTTGGCCAAAACCTGCGTGTATACGTGACTTTTGGCCAAAAATCCGCGTATGTACGTGACTTTTTGCCAAAAACCTACGTATACAGATAAGGCAGTGGTAAAAAGTAGGCCAAGGGTCAAACCAATAAAGGGGAGTGTCAATGGATGAACATACTATAACATGCAACACAGAAACAGGGAGAAATAGAGAGCAAGTCAAGAATATCAATCCCATTATGCCCCCAACCCCAAAGAAAAACAAGGAACATCCCCAGCGGAGTCGCCAATTCTATTACGGAGAGAAATTCCTATGGCTTGGGGTACCACAACAGACAACTCGACTCCAGAAATCAATCCTTTCCAATATGCAATAGAAATTAAATGTCTAACACTAAAGGATCAGACCTCGTACCTTATTCCAGACGGTTGAAGTAGATCCCCGTTGAGCTTTCCAATCTTCAACTTGAATTGATCTGTTACTTCCTCAACAACAAGTAAACAATACAAGCATTCTATATATCATGGTGTTAGATCTATTCTAGCATATATAATCAATAATGTAAAAGCATTTGACATGATCCCATGGATAAAATATTCATTCAAACACACATTATTGGACAGGAAAGGATATTTCTATTAATATAAATCAGAGATTACAAGATACAACCTCTGACGGCACGTCTGCGAATCGGAGAAAATGAATCCCCCACTTGGGCCTCCACCACTTCAATCCTCCATCTCTTGATAGAAAGCTCACAAGCAAAAGGCAAGCTTGGGAAGAACACAAAAGTGCTCCAAGGGACAAAGGGATGCAGACTCAAGCATAAGTTCCGGCAACAATGGACTATAGTTTCGTTGCTCTCAATTCTCTCTTATGCCTTCAATGTACCAAGGGGTTCCTTATATAGCTTTTCAAAGGGGTAATGAAAGGTCGAATCTGAGCGATCTCAAGGCATATGGAAGGCCATGAGTCAAATGAGTCGGATCCATGTCAAGGAAAACTCCAAAAGGATTTGGATTATGCACACATCCCGATGTACGCGGTTTTAGTGGTTTAACCCGCGTATGTACGCGCCTATAGGTTTAAAAGTCGCGTATAGCATTTTTCATATGTTTTTAGGGATGATCAAGGAAACATCAAAGGACAAAAAGTGGTCCATAGGGTCTAAGGAGTCTGCAGCGGGACAGGGGAAGGCCATACAAAGGGTGATTCACCTAGAGTGGTGAAATCCGCTATAACACTTTTCCTCCGCAACTTTTCCCAGTCATCATATCTTTGTGGCCTCCACTCCATCCGTCAATCTACTCTTTGGTGCGAACCTCTTAGATTTCTATGGATCTGTTAACTTCATCGCAACTTTCGCTACGGGCTTCTTCTGGACCGTCAAATCTTTATCTGCAGACCCAATCTCGACCGTTCATTGTTTGCAAAACTTGTCAATGGCAGAAAATATGTGGGTTGCGTCGATTGATCATGAAATTGATCAATATAGCCTGCAATCTTCCCGAATTAGGGTATTTTTTAAGGAATCTAATATTATACTTAAGTAAAGTATTATAGGCGATTGTTTTGGATTGAAAAAACTATGTTTATCTATAGGTAGGTGAAAATTAAATATGAAACATGCAATTAACAATGAAATGTGTAAATTTTGGCAAATATTATGATAAAAAAAACATATTTTATGTAAATTTAGGCGATATTAGAAACTAAAAATGACCAAATAGTGAATTTATTTTTTGAAAAAAATCCAAAATATAGCCAATTGGCAAAATTTTGCCCCTAAAAATTACCCTGTTCCCGATCCTTTAGCCCAACACTCTTATGAATGCATCTACACTCTACTTCATCTATTCAAGCAAGAAATTGATGCGTGAATTCAATAACTCCACTAAAATACACAAATATTCAGGAAAACGCTGAAGTCGGCTTTGCAAAGATACACAGTTCAACACAACACATGCATAAAGGCTAATAACCCTATAAACACATGGTTAATCCTTCTATTAAGCAAATAAAGGAAAATGCACACAGCTTGGATCTCTCTTCTTTTGATTCTTCAAAATATTTACAAGTAGGCACCAGACACAAGTCTGTCCTCTTCTCTGCAAACTCGAAATTCTAATGTTGAAGAGTAGAACCCCCTCTACTTCTCTACTCTGTCTATTTAACCGAAAATGTTAACTCCTACTCTGAGTGGTCCTGCACTCAAAACAAACCAAGGGGAGGATATGTGAGCTCTCGAATGTAGCAGGTATGTCTCGCCTAGGAGAGGCTTGAGACTCCCATACACTAGAAGCAAAGGTGTGTAACCAAATATAGTGTCCCTCAGCTTCAACGTGTAAAGTGACTGCGTTGACCGATCCCTACCTGGCCAGGACACTCACATAATAACCTCTGCAAGTACCCCCATGCGATACCTAGGTAAGGAAACTAAGGTCACCCCAATATAACCAATGCTCAAGTGGAAAGTCATAGGCGGGATCGACCATATCGGAAGGATAGCAAATCCCAAAGCTCAAAAGCATCGACTGGTACCTCAAAAGCCCCTAGATATGAATACGATCCTGGAAATATCTTCGGCGCTCACTGAAAGTGGCCAAGGGCTATCCCAACCACAATAGAGTGCCTTACCTTGTGCTTAACTCCTGTGTAAGATGAGCCTCCTGAGAAACACTAATTATACCAAGGATTTCACTCTCTCACCTGGACAGACACCTACTTGTTTTGTTTAGTGGTCTTGGAGAATTAACTCATAATGAAATATTCCAAGACTCTAAATCCTAATCTTGTTGATGTACCCTAACAAAGAAAAATGTGTAATTCATTTTAATTTAAGCATTGTTTTTAATGGTTGTGATTAATCAAAGGGAAATGACCGTGCAACCAATGGTATTATGATTCGGCAGTGAAATAAATGTGCACACCTAACAAACAATTCCAAGTGCAATCTTATCTAAATGAAAAAACGGGGTATGCTTCTACATGAGATGCATGTTTTTTCCTTCAAATGATAATACAGTCATTCCTAAATGAAAACCTGAGTATAACTTTAGTAATAAAACCTAATGCAAGTACCATGTAAGTGCAAAGATGCAACAATGCATAAATATGCAAAAAATCAAATCTTTTTGTATTTTTTGAAATAAATGAGATGTAAAAGCAACAAAAGACTCTACAACTCCCAGACCCTGCAACCACTCACATACAACAACCAAGCAAGGAACCAAGATAAAAGAGACCTAATGCACTAACCTCAAAACAAAAAAATAAAAAGGTGACAAGAACAACATCTAATGAAAAATAAATCAAAAGGGGTCTCTGGTCAGAAACAAAGGCAGTATACAAACATCATCAACATCTAGGAAGACTCAAAAACATTCAAAACTCACCCAACAACTTCCAATCATCCCAATAAATCTCAAAACAAAGGCATACACCACTGTTCGCAAAAAACCTGCGTACATACACGGGAATTCAGAAGAAAACCACATGTATATGCAACTGTGAAGCAAAAAATCGTCTACATGAAGGAAAAGAGGGTAAAATGACAGGACAAGACCAAAATTACTTCAACCAGACACTAAAGGGTAAACCTGCTTCTAGACCTGACACAGAAACTCAGAGAACAAAGAGAAATTCAAGCATATTGTGCACCCAATCCCCAAAGAAAAAAAAACAAGGAACCTCCCTAGTGGAGTCGACAATTCTGTTACGGAGAGAAACTTCCTATGGCTTGGGGTGTACCACAATAGACTGAATGAAACTAGAAATCAATCCTTTCCAATATGCGAGAGAAATAAAGACATCTAACACTAAGGGATATGAATCGTTCCTTATTCCGGACGGTTGATGTAGATCCCCGTTGAGTTTTTCCAACCACGCTTGTATTCACAATTTGCTCTAAACAACAACAAACAAGACAAGCATGCTATATATTCAAGTGTTAGGCCTACTCTAGCATATATAATCAATCATGTATAATCAAATAAATACATCCATGGATATAATGTTCATATTTATGCACATGTATTGGACAGGAAATGGATATTTCTATTAATAAAAATAGAGATACAATAGTGAGAACCTCTGTCGGCACTTCTTCGAACCTGAGAAATTGAGTCCTCCTCCTGGGCCTCCACCACTTCAATCCTCCATCTCACAATGGCAAGCTTACAAAGCTAAGGCAAGCTTGGGAAGAGCAGCACTATGTGCTCCAAAGGGACAAAGCAATGTAGACTCAAGCATACGCAAGCAAACAATGGACTATAGTTTCCTTGCTCTCAATTTTCTCTTCCTTCAATGTATCCAGGAGGCTCAATATATAGCACTCCAAAGAGGAAATGGAGGGTCGAGTCTGAGCATTCTCAAGGCATATGGAAGGCTAAGAGTCAATATATTTAGAACTATATGAGGAAAACTCCAAAAACTTTTGTGTAATGTCCCGGTTTTGACCCTGTTTGCATTAAAGGATACATGATGTATATATTGTAATTAATCGTGGTGAGGAGCTAAAGGAAAAATCCCCACCATCGATTTGGTTGTGTATGTTTTGGCAATAGGGATCATTGCCGATGACATATCGTGCTATCCGACACATTATAGTTTTGGGCATCATGTAAATATGCACATCAATTAAAATAAACCTACATCCAGCTACGACGGTGCAACGTTAAATGAAAAGGGCATGATTTCCTGAGGTTAAGGGGGGTTGTCCAAACCATGGGGATCATTAGGATTTTTCCATGTGTCGACCACCCATTTAATTTCTGGTGCCTGGGAGTAGTTATTGTTGGGTAGTGGTGGGTGTGGCAGGACTATCAACCCTTGCCCACGTACCCACTCCACTAGTGGACTCTTCCTCTTCACATCGTATGGGGTAGAAGAAAACACTCATTCCACGATCCCACTTCTTCAGAGGTTTTGGGGTCTAGCTCACTCTCACGCAGAAGGGTGCTAGTTTTCCTCCCATCGCAAGTTGTTCTGGTAATCCTCACGCAGAGAGATTCTACTTCCTCACGCACCATTTGGGTTCTCCATCGTGATTCCTCACACACAGAGCAAGGGTGTGCCGATTTGGCCTTTAGCGTTCAGGCCGGGGCGGGTATTGTTCCTACAGTTGTGGTCGGTCTGTATGTTCTTCTTAGGAATGGTTGAGGGTCTGTTTATTCCTCCAATGTCGACTGTGTAGGTGTGTCATGGCTTCATTGTTGAGAATGGGCTATTGTTTCCCCACGTTGGTTGACTGTGTCTGCCCCTACGTTTTGGGGGTCTGCGTATGTGTTTCTCCTGTCCAGGCTAAGAATCAGACCTTTTCATTTCCATGTGGGATTTGCTGTGAGTTTGTGTTTCTCCCGTTGCTGTAGTGGTAAAAGCATGGCTATTTTCTTCCCTTGGTTTTTGGGTTGTTGTGTATGCAAGTACCTTTTTGGGCTACTGCCAAGTTGTTTTGGCCACGCTAGGGCCAAGAACAACTCTGAGTCGTCTTGTTGATTGGGCTGTGTTCACCTTGTCATTTGGGGTTGTCACCCTGTTGTATTTATCTCCTCACAGAGCTGTGGACTGTTTTTTTTACTGCGGTATGCAGTGGTTGGTCTTTGGACTATTGAGAGTAGGATTAGAGGCTGGGTATGCTTGAGAAAACTGGTGTTGGGAGCCACTCAGATAGAGTTAGACTACTGGCTTTCTTCTCCACAACCCTTGAAGAGTATTGGAAAGGGAAGTCAAGGCCTGAGGGACTGTGAAGCAGAGAAAGGAATGATTCCTATTGATGGGTGTGTGGATGTCTTAGAAGTTAGGTTAGCTCTGGTGTAGGCATCCTTAGCTCTCCATTGAAACCACCAGCTTAGCATTTAGCCTTTCCTAGCTCCTTGATGGCTTGATAAACCCTACTATGTGGGTTTGGCTGATTTGTGTACCTTGGCTATGTGTAAGCTTTCTTTGACCCTTATTCCTTGAGGAATCATGCCCAGCTCGGGGGTGGCAGTGTTGCTGAGAGAATGATGAGCACACTGGCCTATGGTTGGGTGGAACGTTGCAGCGACGTAGCTAGTTGTGGGATGAATTATTTTTAAGATGAGTATTCTTGACTATTCCGTCCCTGCATTTATATTTACTGATTAATGAATATGATAAACATGTGGTATGCTTGAATGAACGTATGTTTGCTTCCTCTATGTATATGAAGGATTTCGCATCTTAGTATGTTTTATGTTTTAAGCTTTATATTTCAACATTATATGCCTATTCATGTTCATGGGGCTATTTGCTTGGAGGTTTTTGTTTGTTTGGTAGCTTCCTCCTCGCCGGTCAGAGGGTAAGGGACGTTACATTTTGGCTTTATGCACATTTCCGGATGTATGTGTCTTTTCGCTCAAAAGCAACGTATACACACGAGTATAGCTTTAAAAGTCGCATATAGGCATAAACAAGTGTTTTTTGGGGATAATCTTGGAACATCAAAGTATAATATGGGAAAAGGGGGTGTTACGGAGAGAAATTCCTATGGCTTGGGGTACCACAACAGATAGCTTTGACTCCAGAAATCAATCTTTCCCAATATGCAATAGAAATAAAATGTCTAACACTAAGGATCAAACCTCGTACCTTATTCCGGACGGTTGAAGTAGATCCCCATTGAGCTTTCCAATCTTCAGCTTGAATTGATATAATACTTCCCCAACAACAAGCAAACAATACAAGCATACTATATATCATGGTGTTAGATCTATTCTAGCATATATAATCAATAATGTAAAAGCATTTGACATATTCCAATGGATACAATATTCAATCAAATACACATCATTGGAAAGGAAAAGATAGTTCTTATTAATATAAATCGGAGATTACAAGATAGATACAATCTCTGACGGCACGTCTGCGAACCGAAGAAACTGAATCCCCCACTTGGGCCTCCACCACCTCAATCCTCCATCTCATGATAGTAAGCTCACTAACAAAAGGAAAGCTTGGGAAGAACACAAAAGTGCTCCAAAGGGACAAAGGGATGCAGAATCAAGTATAAATTCCGGCAACAATGGACTATAGTTTCGTTGCTTTCAATCTATCTATCTTCCTTCAATGTACCAAGGGGTTCCTTATATAGCTTCACAAGGGATAATGAAGGGTCGAATCCGAGCGATCTCAAGGCATATGGAAGGCCAGGAGTCGAATGAGTCGGATCCATGTCAAGGAAAACTCCAAAAGGATTTGGACTATGCACACATCCTGATGTACACGGTTATAGGATTCAAACCCGCGTATGTACGCGGTTATCGGGTAAAAAGCCGTATATCATTTTTTATATAGTTTTAGGGATGATCAAGGAAACATCAAAGGATAAAATATGGTCCATGGGGTCTAAAGAGTCTGCAGTGGGACAGGGGAAGGCCATACAAAGTGGGATTCACTTAGAGTGGTGAAATCCGCTATAAAAGGGGGTCCAAGGAGTCTGCAGAGGGACATGGAAGGCCATAAATATGTGATCAACTAGGTGTGGTAAAATCATCTATAACAGCTAGGAAACCACATGATGGTGTTCTGGTGCTATTAGGAAGTCATTGTTGTAATCTGACATCATTCTGGAACACTATGACAATTTTGGAAATTGACTAAGTCTCTCTGAAATAGTCGTTTGAATCATCCATGTCAGCATAACTCATCCAGTCGCTTTGAAACGGTCGGCGTAACTCATCCAGTTTCTTTGAAACGGTCGACTAAATCATCCATGTCGGCGTAACTCATCCAGTCGCTGTGAAACGGTCAGCTGAATCATCCTTGTCGACGTAACTCATCCAGTATCGCCGAAACAATTAGAGAGGTTGGGAAAATATTGTTTCGGCACAACTAAAAGAAATTACTTGACATCCTCAGAGGTAACTCGTGAGTGGGCGTCGAAACGATCAGAGAGGTTGAGAAAACATTGCCGATAAACAAAGGTTGTCATGTGTTCGGCTCAACTCAGAGTTTTTCATTGAAACAGCTGCATGCCCCAAAATCAAAAGAAAAAGTACAAGGCAATTGATACAGTCGGTATGACTTAGACAATATCGTCAATACAATCGGCCAATATGCCGATACACCGAGAAAAGGTTACAATGTCATTAATACAATCGATCGATGCATCGATACGCTGAGAAAAGGTGACAATGTCACCAATACACTGATACAATCTTTTGGTCAGGTTACTAGACTTAGCAGTTCTGCTAAACATAGAACCTAACTAATAAGGATGAACGGCTAATGACGTGACTAACAAACAAAGTTTGTTTTTAATTACATAGACATATTATCTTTGAAAAGGCACGTTTATGAATGGATATGAATGTCCTGAATAATGTTTAATAAAGAGGCACATATTCAGAGAGAAAGGTTGTGAGTATTGAAAAAGTATGAGGTTGTAAAGGTATGGAGGAAGTATTTAAATGGAATTTCAAAGAGAAAAGAAGGGCGTCTCTAGTGTCCAGATCAATGTAGCAGCAGCAGAAGTCATAGACCAAGGAAGTGATGAAAGATCAGTAACAAAATTGAAGAACCAAGAAGATCTGGAAGTCTGAAGAAATCAAACTAGGGTGGTAGGGTGGCACTAGCGCAGGAAACACACCTACAGGGGGTCGTAGCCTTCTTCCAGTAGCTGCTGGTAAATAGGGAGTTGTAGCATCCTTTCATTAACAACTGATAAAACCAAAGGGTTGTAGCCTCCTTCCAGTAGTAGCTGGTAAATAGGGTGTTGTAGCATCCTTTCAGTAGCAACTGATAAAACCAGGGGTAGCCTCCTTCCATTAGTTGCTAGTAAATAGGGTGTAGTACCATCCTTGTTTGTAATATTAGGCAGAAACTATTTGTAAATACAATTTTGCAGTAATAGGAAGTATCGGTAGTTTACTCAATTAGGGATTCCACGCAATTTGTGGTCTGTGTGTTCAGTTTGATCTTATGTGTTAATGAATAAATTAAAAGTGGTTTAAATTGTTAAAAGTTATAAATACTGATTCACCCCCCCCCCCCCCCCCCCCCCCCCCTCTCAGTATTTTCCAATATTCCAACAATATTTATGTTGGTGTTGGTCTTGTTTCACAGAATAGGAAAATTCCCCATGAAATTGATTGGAGAGCAACAAAAAGGATACTCTAGTACATACAAGGTACAATTCAATTTGGGGTTCATTACAATTTAGGTGTACTCCTTTGTTGGTTGGTTTCACTAATTCTGATTGGTTTGGTGACCTTGATCGTCCATATTCTACTGCATGTTATTTTTTTAGTCTTATTTCTAGACATGTTACTTGGGATTGTAAGAAACAACAAGATCTTTCTCTTTTTTTTATCAAAAGCATAGTATCAAGCAATAATTAATGCAAGTTAAGAATCATTAGCAGTAGCATCTGACTACCCTCTGGTGTGAGAATAAGAGTTCCATCAAGATCACCAAAGATCCAATCCAACATCATTTCAAAAAACACATTGAGTTGTAGATGCACTTCATGAGAAAACTTATCCAGTATCACATTATTGAAGTGCCCCTTTTCCCTATAGATGAACAAGT
>LPNX010226996.1:0-66810 GCA_001517045.1 Pseudotsuga menziesii | reverse complement strand
TTAAGGGTTTTTTATTAAAGGGGGGGGGGGGGGGGTAGGCTCTAATGCCTCCTTCCTTGTATTGTGTCACCTTTATAAATCCTTTAATCCTATCCCAAGTTGTTTGTAGGGGGGTACTAGGATATGTAGATACTTATGAGTTAGTTAAGATCAACTTAGTCTAATGTGTCTTTAGGTACATTTTTCTTCTTTAGTATGCTTTTGCACTTATGTAATCCAACAATCATTATATGTTCTAGACATAAAGTGATCCGACAATTCATCTTGACGTTAATCTTAACAGTTATTGATCTATGGCTTAGCAATTGATTGGTCTATTATTTATATTTAAAGAGCGCATAGTGTCCTTTTCTTAATAATCGATTTTGAAAACTCACATGTACATTATTTTTTCATTCGCATTAATATATTGCCTCAAGTAGTTGTTGGTTAGGGTTGTGTATTTTTTCCCTCTTTGAGAATTTTAACCTTGTAAAACATCTGTGTGTTGATATGTGTTATGTTTGTGTGAGTTGTTGCTTAAGGTGTTTAGCCTATGTGGAAATACATATTTTAGTCAAACAAGTTGTGGATGAGTAGTTGACATAATCGTTGAGGTGTATATGACAAGTCAAACTTGGAAAAAGTGGTCTTCCCTATTGGGGATTTAACAATGAAATAAAATATCTAGATGGTTAATATAGTTAACATTATAGGTAATGAACTTAAAATGGAATTTAATGCATATTTGTTATATTTAATTCAAGACAAATTGGCCCAAATGAATATATTATTTTGAGGGTGTGGGATAAATAAATGTTGGTTATCATGGCATACCAACTACCTTGGGGGAGGGATATGCATTTTAGCAATGCCTAAAACTACATCGATAGACCTGAGAATTCCGCCCAAATGGGAGAATTAAACTATGGAGACATTTTAGTTGATAAATCCCCATACCATTTTGACAAAATGATCAAGGTATTACAACACACACAAGGACCACACATGAACAATTTTCCAACATGCTTGTCCTCCCTGAACATAAACATAAAATAATCATTTTTTTCTTCTTCCAATATTTTGGTAGTCATACATGCCCATCCATAAGGCTCCCATGCCTTTTTAGACCTAGACCTGATCATATTTTTTAGGAGGATCTTCCTGCAAAGTAGTTAACAAAGTGCAATGACTCAACCTATCACAAAAAACAACATTGTATTCATTAACAAGATTTTCAACAATAACATCACTTGAAGGAATTTCATAACCTCAAGGAATTCCTTTGGGACAAAATTCTATGTAGATTTTAGTGGCACCATGGTTGCTTTGTAGTGGACTTTGACAACAATACCTTTGAGGGGAAAATTGAGCATATGGGTGGCCATATGAACCCCTTAGGTATTATGATAAGAAAATCAGGGCATACAAGCTAGAGGGCGGTAGCAAATGTTATCAAATCTAGTGTGATCATTGATTAGATCTCTAGTGAATGTGGCCAGGATACACAATATTGTATATAATCTCATGAGTATGTGTAATATTTGTTGTCATTTTGTGATATAAAAAATGGACCACATACAAGTTGATAGGATTAATAAATTTATTTTATGTGAGATAAAGGAAATTCAACAATGGGTCATATTGAATGAGGACAAAAAGGACAAAATGGGAGAATTGTATGAATTAATTTAGAAGGTGGAATGGAAGGAACCCCTTTATCATATTATTTTGAAAGATAATATCATAACCAAATGTCCCAACAACTAGTGAAATAAAATATCGTGAACAAATATGAACCAATTGGTAAGATATCACGTGACCAAGAAAATTCACTATAGGGATCAATTGTAGTGACTATGTAATATATTCACTATATAGATCAATTGTAATGACTATGTAATAAATTCACAAATTATTTGTATGTCATATAGTGGGATAATCTTATTCCCATGAATCTTATATTTACAATACCACCCTTTATTCGCACTTGTACATGTACTTTACTTTCGATGAATGTTTTCATATGGACAACATTTTGACACCAGGAAACGTGATGATGACCATATCACATTGATTTTGGAGTGGAGGTTGCATTCAACCAACCTAGTCATGCTAGCCACCAACATGAACCTAATAGAGGGAAGATTAGGAAACACTAAATATATGCAAGAGATCATGCAAGTTGAATTTCATAGCATTGAATGTATTCTTTGTGTGTGTAAGTAGTGGGATACCTTTTGATTAGATTAATGTGAATATAGATTGTGGAATTCTACTACTTTAAATCAATTCCAAAAAAATCAAGGATATTGAAATAAAAGAGTTATACATTTTTCCAAAACACCACAATCAAATGTTTTTTCATTGAAGATGTATTGGACGAGGATTAGTGATTTGTCTTGGAACACAATCCTAGAGAGAATTTATTAATTAAAATTAAGACTATTGTCATGCCAATTGTGGAAGAAATTCAATATGATGGCAATAATTCATAAAATGTAATAAGTTCTCACTTATGCATTTAATGGTTTATTCTTACATAAATACTATTTTCTTCCATTTTTAGTTTATTCATGAGGTTAAATGGTGGGAGATTATTTTATTGATAAATCATATAACATAATGTCATCACATATGGCCCATTTGATGTCATGTCATTCGGAAAAATAAACAACAAAAACTCTTTTCCAATTGTGAACATATTTTATATGTTTTCTTTTTTTTTCATAAGATGGAATAAATTTCATCGATAATTATTGTTAAATTCTATTTACTTTATTATGAATAATTATAAATTATACCTAATTTATTTTGTGAAGGATGCTTTGATGTTGTAGAATACGTTGTGGTCACTGAGAGGAGGAGTGACATGGATCTAAAGAAGATGTCTAGGGTAGGAAGTCTTAGAAAAGAAAAATTGCATAAGAAGTGTAGTTGGATAGAGTTTGATTTGATAGAAAATTAGGGTTAAGCCTATTCACAAACATTGCTACTTTAAGAGTGTTTTGATAAGGATGTACTAAAATTTGAGTGCTCCTATGGTATATAATTAAACAATTTTTGTAGTAGACATGCGTTAGGGAGAAAGTTCTCAAATAGTTAGGGTTGGACTATTCCATAGCAAAGCAAATAACAACAAATATTTTAAAGATAATGTAGTTTCAAGACCCATTCTCTAGGAGGATGGTACCCTATTTAGTTAACTAGGGTTCCGGGTCAGTTTATTAGTCAGAGTAAGTCCCTAGAAGGTACCCTAGGGTCCCCACCAATCTCCTGGGGTTCTTGGTCTAGGATGAAGCAGGTTGATGCCATTGCAAAGTCCCTAGCATGTGGATAGGGCCCTTACATATCTCTTAGGTATTCTAGTATAAGACAAGACAGTTTCTTGGTCACTAGGACCAAGCAGATCCTACAAGTTGAGATAGATACTTCCTAGTACATGACTATGAAGATTCTTGGTCTGGGACCAAGTGGTTCCTATAGGTACATACTTGGTCAAATAACTAGGTGTTTCTTGGCCAATTGACCAAAATGATGATATTTGATGTCCTCTTCTCCTAAATGGTTATAACTAGGTTGTTTCTCAAGGGATTGGCCACACCTTGATGATTTCACTAGCACTTGACCTTTAGGAGCATCCAAGAGGACCATAGGATCACATCATCTAGTGTGGACCTTCCTTATATGGTGATGATGAACCTTTAGTTTTTGTTTGGAACACTTATAGATGACATAAATTGAGAGAGAGTTTGGTTTTCCCTCCATGTGGGTAAAATGGTCATTTCCACACCTTTTTGGTACACCTTAGTATTGTGGGTGAAAGGGTCATCTTCCCACCTTGATGTGACCTCTCTTGTTGACTTATAGTTTTATGTTTCCTTATTGGTCCTAGCACCATCTTGGTTGTGGTACCTTCACCCTTTTGCTATGATGAATTAACTTTATTGTTTTTATTTTGTATGACCACTTGACAATTGGTACCCTATTCTAAGTCAACATACTATTATTTTTTGTTTATTTTGTAACCTTCCTAAAATCTAAGTGACGCTTCTAGAAGTCTTGACAATATTATAAATTAAAGTCACAAAACTTCATTTGTGAGTTGTCTTAACAAGAGAATAAGAGATTTGATCTATTGTTTGTTGTAGGGTTCATTGCTACTCCATTATCTTGGTGTATAGGTTTTTTAGTGTTGTTTTGAACTACAACCACCATATCCAACATCATGCTAGAATTCTATATTCTTGTCTTATTTTTTGTTGTTGGTTTGGAGCTGTCATCTTCTCTTTCTTATCCATCTAAAGTTTCCACCCTTATNAACCACCATATCCAACATCATGCTAGAATTCTATATTCTTGTCTTATTTTTTGTTGTTGGTTTGGAGCTGTCATCTTCTCTTTCTTATCCATCTAAAGTTTCCCCCCTTATGTTCAAGCCGCTATTTTTGAACCATAACTATATTGTGGGTTGTCTTGAGATGGGCGTGACCTGTTTGGGTTACTTATGTTGAACCATGACCTTAGTGTGGGATACTAAAGCTGGTTGCAATCCTTGTTGGCTGCCCACACCTGATCCATGACCTTGTTGTTGTTCATTAGAATGGGTTGTGACTCTTGTTGACTAACTAGACTTGGGCCATGGCCTTGTTGTTGTTCATTAGAGTGGTTCGTGACCCTTGTGTGGCTACCCAGATTGAGTCGTGACCTACCTTGATCCTTCTCATGGATATCATAACCTACTAAGGGTTACCAAGGGTGCCTTGATCTTTTTTAAGGCTATTGATACTATGTGAAGGTGCATAAGGGTACCTCTTATCTTTGAAAGGGTGCCACTATTATGAGGTTGTCTTTGCTTATACCTATAGCATGTTGCTACACGTTTTCCTCTATTGGTCTAAATTCTATTAAGATGACCTTGAGAGTTTTGTAATATTTTAGGGCATTCTAAGTTTGAACTTGTTAAAGTTTCCTACCTCTCTCTCTCTTAGGTAAATATTTACCCTCGAATAAGGGTTAGTTGTTCCATTTTAGAGACTTGTCTCTTAGAAGAAAAGATTTGATCTGAAAGTACAAATATGAGTATAAGGAAGGACCTCACAATCAGATAAATCATATGACCTGATATTTGTTATGTTAATGGTTTACTTCTATTGTTCGTGATCTTTTATAGTATTGTTGCTATTGTTTATTGTCTATTTCTTGTACCTTGCAATTGATAAATTCTATCTCAAGGACCAAATTTAACATAGTTATCACTGGGGAGTGTTAAAGTTGAAAGAGATGAAAAATATATTTTAACTTGTCTTAAAATTACTTCTACTGCCACACTTCCTTTTTGTTATAGTACTAGTTTTGAATTATATTTTTTGATGCATTAAAGTACAAAATTATTTATTTTTTATGTCAAACCCTAACCTAATAAAATTTAACATGGTATCATATCTTAGGGTGTGTGGCTAACTCTATTTTGTAGTACAACAGAATCTACATATATCCTGAGGTAAGTGTTCATTCTCTAATCAACTTGGTTACAGGAGGTACTTGGCAAAACTCGTCAAGTTGGTATTGAAGGTTTGGAAGATGGATACTAATTTAGTCAAGTCTGAAGATATGCTTGAAGAAGCCTCAAAATTTAATGCATGGAAGGATAGGGTTCTAAATATCATAGAAGATAATGATCTAGATGACTTGGTTACTAGAGTTGTTGAAGAGCCCACAACATCTCAAGGAAGAGCAACATTCAAGAAGAAGCGATCCAAGGAAAATAGAGACATATTTAACCTAGTTAAAGACCACTTGATGCTTGTAATAGCTCCCTTAAGGACAACTAAAGAATGCTTTGATTCCCTAGCAAATCTTTATGACAAGAAAGCCCCTACTCGAAGGATGGATTTGAAAAAGCAACTCTGATCACTTAAGATGGAGAAGGATCAAATAGTTGTTACCTTCTTCTCCAATATCTTTTAAATAAGATATCAAATCATGGAAATTGGGTATAAAGTAGAACATGATGATCTGGTTCATAAAGTATTTGATGGTCTTCCTGTACTGACCCGGGAGACATTTTTGGCAGTGGTAAATGGAAGATAGTTCCAACCAAGATTTGATAGATTATGGCATCATTTCTTAGAAGAAGAAGGAAGGATCCAAAGTGTATATGGGCCTCCAGCTGAAAAGGATCATGCTCTAGATTCAAAGACAAAGAAAGGAAAAAGGTTCCCTCAGCACAAGGACAATGGTAAGGGACCCCAATGTAATCATTTTCATAAATAAAAGTTTAGGTGTTATAACTATAGCCCACTTGGTCATTATGCAAGATATTGTAAGAAACCACCTAATAAGAATTGGCATAGAAATAAGTATCATGCTTCAGCTGCTACAGAAGAAGAACAACCTCAGCAAAAGAAATCAAGGATTGATGCCAAGGATTAAGATCAAGGAAAAAAATTCTACTTGGATTCAGTACTCTCATGTTCTGTCTCCAACTTATCAGCTTCTTGGTGGATATATAGTGGAGCCACCAAGCATATGACTGGATTCAAGAAGGCCCTTGTTGTTTACAAGGCCAATAAGTTCCATAAGAAAGTGGAACTAGGAGATGGAAGTACCTATGCAATTAAAGGAGTTGGTTCAAATGCCTTTCAACTTGATTTAGGTACATTAAATAGTCTTGAGGAAATCGTTTATGTTACTATTTTAAAGAAGAATTCTCTTTCAGTGACAGTCTTAGAAGAAAAGGGGTTCTATGTAGCCTTCTCAAAAGGAAAGGATTTGGTATGGCCTAAGGGTGGAAATTTGAGCTCAACCATTGTGATTGGATTCCGTGAAGGTGACCTCTATAATTTCAGGACATGTTATTAAAGCTTTATACCCCTGTCAGGATTTAGAGATAAAGAGGGATCTAATTGTGCTCCTTAATCCCTAGCATAGTGGGATTGTAGAAAAGTAAAGTAAAGATGTAATATTCCATCACTCCAGAGAGTCTTCCAGTGACTCAAATATGGAAGTCTGTGTGACATCTCACTTAAAGAAGCAGAGGAAGAAGGCCAAGAAGCCTTCGGTTGATCTCATTGAGAAGCCTATTGAAAGTTTTCAAGGATGCTCCAGTGTGAGCCATGTCACCGATTTAGATTCCTACACTAATGAGGAGACAACCAAAAAACAAGCTTGGAAGGATGACATATGGAAAGTGTTTCTTAGCTATCTGTTATCACATCCATGTTAGCTGGAGCCACCATGATGCAGATGATTATCGGAGCATAGAGCCAGTCATTACAAGAGCATAATCATGAGGCATCCATCATTAGCATTGTTCCCCACATGCAAACATCACACAATACTCTATCCTCTCCTATCACAGTTATTCCCACATATACCCCATGGAGATGAGGTTGCTAGATCTTGGTTTTATGGGGCAGAAACATAGAGGTTATTGGTCTTTCCCTTTCCCATCATTTTCAAAGGTTGTCATCCAGATTCAGGCGGTACAATAGGTATATGGAAGAGCACGTATATGGTATTTTCACAGTTGAGGTCATGTTCTTGTCTTGTTTATTTATATTAGTAACCTGACTAAGCTTTGAGTAATAATGTGAATGATCCTTTGTTTATTGATTCCTATCACAAGCTGACACTCTTTATAGTCATGGTGCCTTGAATGCAAGTATCCTTTGTATGCACATTGGTTCCTTCCCTTACCTATTCTATAGACTTGGTCATATTTATCCTAGTATGCTATCTCTAGCATCACCTTACACTTGTCTCCACCCATATGACCCTTTCACACTGGATTCTCACCTTGACTTGCATTGAGATTTGTGATATAAAGGACCTCCACTTTTGACCCCTATGCATGTTGGACCCCATGTTATATGTTTCTCAACTTTGGAGTGTGTGGGAGTATATCTTAAATAGTGGATCTACTTCATTGTCAGTTGCCCCTGATGTTGTAGTGGCAAGTAGAGTTGTGCTTTCCATCGGTTGTCATCCCATTAGTCCTCAAAGAAATGTGTTACTACCATAATTACATTGTCTATGTGTATCATGTTGTATCCAAAGAAAGTGAAATGAAAAGCCAAAGTGGCTAATGTGAAATGAAAGTGAAAAGGCCAAGCATATGAGGAACAAATGCCAAATCAAAATGACTGCTTGGGCACATATAAACGAAATAAATGTAATGAGTATATGTCATGGAGCCTAAGGGGTGGGAAATGATATGGGGTAAGGGACCACTAATTCATAATGTCCCCTAGAACCTTCCCAAGTTACAGACACGTGTGTACTCAACACAAGAGGTTCTAGAAAATATTCTCACTGAGATTGAGGCAAGCTTGGATGTGAGTTGCAAAGCACCTTGTTAGAATCTAGTGGTGGTTTCCCAAGCACTTTATTCCATTTGTGAGAAAATTCCATTCCCTGTTGTTATCCAACATGTTTATGCCATTGTGGCCCCTGTATCCCCTTGCTTGTCCAAAGGATGTCAACAATAAAAGAACAAGTCCTCCCATTGCCTTAAGCATTGATTTGGTCTCTTCACTCATTGCTAGAAGGAATACCAAGGTTGTAAGTGTGCATACATTGGAGGCTTCATAAGAGGTAATAGGTATGTTCAAATTAAGCCTAGTTTACTTGTGTTTTAATTCTCAGATCATAGTCACTTATTGCTTACTGTTGTAGTTGGTTTACTAATATAAATAAGGGAGCACCATGGAATCTCTTGTGCTTGCAGGTCTTGATAGTTTATTTTCTACCATATTTTAACTAGTTTGACTTGGTCAAACCAATTTGACCTGGTCAAACCAATTTGACCAAGCCAAAAATGGGGTCCCAGGAAGTTTGGATCCAATATTGCAATTTTTGGTTTTTAGAGTCTACATGAACCCCCTTCATGCTTTCATGCCTTAGTTCATCATGAAATGGACCAGATGAAGAATTTTTTTATTATTAATGGTCATTAGGGTCATATTTTAATTGATTTGGCATAAAATGAGCCAAATTGAGTATACTTGATGGATTTTAGTGGTTCTTGTCACCACTATTAGTGGATTTTGGACCTACAAATTCATTGGAGTAGTTGTTTCATGAATATGGGCAAGGTAAGTGTCCATTTTGGGTCTACAAATTCATTGGAGCAGTTGTTTCAGGAATCCGAGCAAGGTAAGTGGTCATTTTGGGCCAATTACAACTTCAACAAATTACACTAACAATAATTAAATTTAAAACTAAACCATGGACTTAGTAACGTTATCAAAATTGAGTAATGTGGGGTAATATGTGATTTGAGAGTATATTGGGACATCATGAGCATGGTTTTAAACTAGGATATGAGGTTTTGTTTGAGGTTTGGGTCCACACTTCATGTTTGGTCATCCTAGAGGGCGCGCATTAGCTCCATGGGGGCAACTTGGGGCCCACTCTTGACATATTGTTTAGCCATGTAATGGGGGCACCTTACAGAGACTATATCCCCTAGGCGAACCCCCATATTTCCCTTATTTTTACACATTGTTACTTGCCATGTATTTGAGAGGGGGTTGCACCCATAGATGGGGACCCACTCTTTTGATTGGGATCGATTTGGACCCTTTATTTGTGATGGATGAGATTGAATCCTAGCCCTTCATCCTTATGAGGCTGGGGATTTTGATGAGAGAGATATACTTATATCCTCTCTTTCTCATTGTACCTTCTTCTTATCTCTTTGAGAAATAATAGAGAGATTTTTCCAATACTTGTCTTGTGAACCATTTATAAATTTGACTATGAAATATTTGTTGTCTATTCATCATCCATGATTTGAGTTTCCAATTAGAGAAATATCTACCATCAAATTTTTATGTAGGAGGGCATCCTTGGCTAGGCGAATCGGTGGTAACGCCACCCTTTTTTTGGCATCTGTGTTTTTCAGGGAGTTTGCTTAGATTTGGATCTGCAATTTCTTTGCTACCTTTGTCTTTGCATTCGATCTTTGTTCATTGCAATTATTTTTGGTTTTGTCATAACATTTGGATGTGTTTTGCATTTTGCTAACAATACTCACTCTTGTTGTGGCAGGGCGACTTGAACTCGAGGGAAATCAACTTGCTCATGATGGAGAATCAACCCATTTGAAATTGTTGATTGAAAACGGAGAGAATAACCTCAATCGAGCTTCATTTTTCCAAGTAAGTATCTCAACCTCTCTCTGGTTTATTTTTCATTTCATATTCAACATAAAAAAATAACGAAACCATCAAAATTAACATCTTAATTTTAAACCATCAAATTTAAAATCCGTCAAAACCTAAGTTAGAACTGCTCTAGAAACTCTAGGTACCAAGTTTCAGAACTTCCCAACTCCATTTACCCTTTCCAATCATTAGTCTCCTAGGCAGGGTTACACCCTCTTTGGGCTAACCACATCCTCTCTTTTTGAGTGACTTGGGTATGTTGGTTTTGAGCTTTCCTTTGATTGTATATCATCAAACTTGCATTTTGGTTGCTAGGGTTCGATAATCTTGCTATATCATGGCCTCATTCCTTCACTAGCTAAATTTTTCCTTAGCCACGACTTATAAATTTTACCCAGCACCGCTTCATCCCTATATTTGATCATTTCAATCACCGATATTGGGAAGTCAATTATTTGGCTGAATATTTCTTTGAATATTAATCCCACTGATATGTCTTGCACTTTCCACCATTGAGGTCAAATATATAGGAGTAGTGGATGCAACTACATAAGCAATTTAGTTTTGTAACTTAATTGATGCATAGGTTGGACTTACTTAGAAAGAATCACATATAGTTTATTGTGACGATAAAAGAACTATCCAGTGGCAAGTAGAATTGAGTTTCAAGCACATTAACTTAAGCATATTATACATGAAAGTATGATATCCCTTGAGTATCATAAGACAAATGATGAGGTTGTTGCTATATTTATGAAGTTGTTGACAAAATTCAAGTTAGTCAACTTCAATCTATGCTTGAGCTCCAAAACAAATATCATCAAGTGGGGTTGTGGTGGCGATGCCACCTTATTAGACCCTCCAAGTTGGGTTGTAGTGTAAACCCAACTTATCATGTAATTTGGGGTTAATGAAACCACTTGAATGGGACTTGACCATACTTTTTCATGCTAATTCAAAGGAGGTCTTTAAAACACTTAAGGAAGACCAAATTTGTAAATAAAGGGCTCATTTGGTCATTTGTAATGTATAAAATTGGTTTTCTCTCTATTCGAGGTATGTTAATATTTTTACCTCCTAAGTTCTTTAGTTTCATCCATATGTGATGTAATATTATTTGATTATATAATGAATTGGTTAGGGTATTTTTCTGTACACCCCATATTTCTTTTGCCATTGGAAACTTCTTATGTTGATCATAAAATTATAATACTTAATACTTATAAGTTTCATAACTTCAAGACTCTAAGGAAGACTTATTATGTTACTTAGAAATCACAAAAATATGCTTTTATTTATATATTTCTTTTGCTCTGTTCAACTAGATTATACAAAGTTTTATTTGTCCAAAACATGGCTACACTTTCATGTTGGTTAATTGAAATTTGACCACAAAATACAAAAACCAAGTTCTCCATATCTTAGAATTAGTTTTATTTGAGATTGAATTTCAATATTTTGTCCATATTTCTAAAATTTGCATTTCATTTCTATTTATTTAACTCTCATCTCTTACCTCATTCTTAACTTTTAGCATATATTTACTTCCACAATTTACTTTGTTGTACTTTGAACATGTTTTGCCTTTACAATTTCATTTATGTGAGTAGAACACTAGGAGTTGTATTTGAGAACTCAAGATGGAAAGACCCCTCTTAAGATGAACCATCATCCCTTTACTTAGTGTATATAGCTTGTGGGGCCTATGGAGTTGTAGAGTTAAAAGTCAGTGCACCTATTCACGTAAATTTTTAAAGCCTCTTGTTAGGCTTGATTTTGAAATATAACATGATTCCAAACTAAATAAATCATAGTTTCACTTAAATAAAGACACTAAATTTAATATGCAACTTGATTTATAACTACTAGCAAGACCTAACATCTCCTTGAACAATATTCTTGTCACCTTGAGTGTTTTAGAGGTGAGGTTCCACTTATCAGTACAAGGATTATTGCATGTCTCTAGTAACAACATAAAGAACCAACATCAACTCGATTGGAAACTCCACTGAGAAATTATGAACATTTCAAGTAGTTCATATGATAGTTTGAGATGAAAATAAATAAAATAAAAGTTATTTTCCAAGTTAGCTATTTCAAGGACTTTTAAAGATGTAACACCATGCTTATTGAGTGATTATCCTCCAATCATTCTCTAGTTAATATGGGATTCACTTAGATGCCTAACATGCCCTAGACTTTGGAATTATACATAACATGCTATAAGATGGTTTAGAATAGGCTACTAGATTTAAAGGGGATGGGTTTGTGATAGAAGGTAATCACATTCAATGATTTTTTTTATTCTTGTTCCACTATACAAGTATATCCTAAGACTATGACTATTAAGTTATTTATAATACCTTTAGAAGAAAATGTTGTTAGATGGTATATATGGTACCAACAACTTCCATAATTGGTTATGATTCAATGAAAATAAGATTTAGAAAAATATTTATAGGGAACTAAAGATGTAGTGATCCCTCTTGTTAGGTGCCACAACCTTAACATTATCTAGGAGCCTAAAATATAAATGTAAGACATCTTTAATTTGATTAAAATTCTGATGAACATGAAAAATCAATTGACTTCCATAGATAAGAAAGCAAATGATGATAACTTCAAGGAAAATTTGTTTTTCTCAAAGTCCATTACTATATTCATTGAGGTGTTTTGGTGTCCCTTTTGCTAAGAATACGATGATCCTAAATGATGTTACACTCACATAAGATATTTAAAGTTATTTCCTCCCAACAATACCCCTTTTATATCTAAAATCAAAGATCGGGGTTTCCCACAAACTAGGCATAATTATGTTAACATACAAAAATTCCCATCATGCGAAGATGAATTCATGGTACACACTAGGTAGAATATAGCAAGTCCAATATACTAAACACCTATTACTCATATATCCTCTTAATCTCCTATCAAGTAAAGGGCATCTTACAATTTATAAATAGAATATAAGATGGTTCATACTATCCTCTTGATATGTTTCCTACTGAGTATAAAATTTATGATGTAATTAGTTATTTAAGTAATACCCTAACCAATATGAATATGACATATGCTCATCACGTACAATTATACGCTAAAAATTGTTGAAGGTGATACAACCACCTCCCAATCCCTTTCAAACCATGCATAACAAACCCTTTTCATTGCATGAGCTTTTTACAACATTACTATAAACCTTAGCGTCCTACCTTTTGACATGCTCTATAACAAACCATCACCCAAAAAACCAAATGAGTTACCTTTGAAGAAGTTTTGACATGCTTCCTAACAAACCATCACCCAATCAACTAAGTGAGTTACCTTTGAAGAAGTTGGTCTTAGTGTTGTTGTGCTTGATAATTAATTGGAAATTAATTGAAAGCAATTTAAAGAATAATGTTTGATGTTTCATGCTTTTGATAGGGCATAAGTGTCTAAAATATCCAAGGATGGAATCACTCAATTTATCTAACAAAGGGAGATCACTTCTTCTACCTTAAAATAATCTGGGCCTCATGAATTTTCTATTTTCTCCTAATATGAGGTTTCCACTTGAGTTTCATCAAATGGGGATGATCCCTACATGGGTTTCTAGTTAATTAATGGAAGTGAGACATCACATACCTTTGCAACTTGGTTTCTAGAGAAAGTAGAAGAGGTGGTTAGTGATTTGTAAATTGCCATGAATATTCCACCGAAATAGTTTGTCACACTAGATCTTACAATTTTATGCAACTTATTATCATGTAGTGCTTTACTTAAGATTCGAATTTAATGTTACTAGGTTAATGAATAATATACCAAAATAAATTAACACTATTTAATGAAATCTAAGCTAAAAAAATAACACGCCATCCACACAATGAACATATGTACCTTAAGAAAACTCAATAGTGGAAAATCCCAAGTAGAAGGTGAGGTCTATGCCTTGCTATTTTCTTCTCGGTTATGAAATATAAATACAAAATAAGTGCACTCACTATGGAGTTGCAATGGACACTATGGCATGAATGGGAAATAAGGGATCTTCTACTCCATATGTTACACTTTAATATCACACTTCTAGATGCTCTAATAAAATATTGAACATTAAACAAGACAATGGGAGTGGAGCCCCTTTCCGGGCCTAGTAACCCACTATTTAACGTGGTTTGATAGACTCTAAAGTAAGGTTTAGGGTTTTTTCATGCCTCAAATCCTAATTCAAGTTAGGGTTTTGATCCCTCTAATTTTTTCTTGAAAGTTAACATGTGACTAACTCTGCATGTGCGAGTAATGAGAGTTAACATGGAATCCACTCGATATCATGATGATCAATCAGATATGTCGACTTAAAGGAGGCAAAACTTCCCCATACAAATTCCAATCGAGGTGATATTCACACCATTGGAAATCTCTTGATAGGTAGAATAATATCGAGAGGATAGATATTTGTTTTGCAAAATTTTGACCCCCAAAATAGTTGTTTAAGGCCTCAAACATGTTCTATATTTTTAGACTCCAAATCACCAAAGTGGCTCCTACCCATAAGATGAGCGCTTCTATCCAACAGCTCTAATTTTTCCACCCAAAAAGTACAAAAAAAAATACTATTATCCACTGTAAGTTAGTTGGCCATTTCAAAATTTATAACCCTTATATTGTCCCAATTGGAGAAGATTGTTCAAATTAACCTCTAGTTGTTCCATATATCTTCCTTGTTTCAATGGACATTAGTGGATAAATTATAAATGATGGCATTCTTGTTCATATTAATTTACATAAAAATACAATATTCCATAATATTAAGTAATGTAAGAACAATGATCAAATCACTTGCAACTCTTAAGTTCAAATACACGATCTCTTAGCCCAAAATTTCACTAATGCCTTCAAATATTTTGTCAAAGATTATCCCCCCAAAATCAATACCCTCAGTTGAAAATCTATAAAGGATATACTCTTACTTGTATTATGATTCAATGATTTATAATACCAATTTGAATCTATGCCCATTGGTGTTAACTCATACACTAATGTAGTTACATGTAGTCAACCAAGGTCTTGCAAACGTTTGGGTACAATGGATTGGGGAAATAATCAATCCAAGGTACACGATCCTAATGGCATACTTTTCTTGATCTTCTCATTTACTTTTTTTCTTCAGCAATAATTTACATTTTTTATTTGTCATTTATGTTTTCCATTTGATCTCATATGCTTGCTATATGGTTTTTATTTTCACTCATTTTCTTAGATTTTAATATTTCTTAGATAAAGCATATGCACATAACTTAGATTACCAAAACTAGTTCAAAAATTGGTTTCTTGATCTCGGATCTCGACTAGGATGTCACATTTCACAACTCCTTGTCTGGGTTTGTGTGTGGATAGGTATTCATTGAAGATTGTAAATGATTGTGACCTTCTATCAACATACCAAACTTTATATTGCGAATAATTATATTGACCTCCTAAAGCCACCCTTGAATGCATCAAAAGATGCACTATATCTACAAACAATATTTCATTTTATTTTTTAACTTAAATTACTTGGTTACATAATACATATATTTGTACTTCTTGTATGTGCCTTCCTTTGCAAAACCATCATCATGTCTTCCCAAATGTAGTGTCTCCTTTGGTGTTATGCTTGCTAACCTTATGCCAAGCTAGAATTTCTTGTACACCCTAATTTTAAAAATCAAATCATAAGTTGTTTGAGGTATCTATGTCTCTCAATATCTCAAGACAACTTGAGTAATTTCTCCCTTTCATATACCTCATGTTTTTTTTTCATAAAAAATTTACTTCTTCCTCTTTTTCTACATTTTTTCTTGCTCTCCCATTTCATATTGTTGTAAACTTGAGTAATTTCTCCCTTTCATATACCTCGTGTTTTTTTTCATAAAAAATCTACTCCTTCCTCTTTTTCTACATTTTTTCTTGCTCTCCCATTTCATATTGTTGTAATTGCCCTTGAATCTTAATTTTTACCCAACCTTGGTCCTTTACCCACTCAATTCATATTTCATAACCAAATTATCGATTTTTAGGTTTCACTTGTACATATAAGGCATTCCTTTAATGACGCAAGATAATGTTGTGTTCAAATTTCATTTACTTCTGTGTTTAATTACACAAGATAATGATTTGTTCAAATTTCATTTACTTTTATGATTTTTTTAACAGTAGCGAGAAGAGGATTTGTATTAATAAAAAGGAAAATAGATACAAAACTGCTACAAAGTTTTCAACTTGACAAAATTAGAGACTTCAATGTTCTATGTTGCTCCTTCACAAACAAGGACTATCACTAATGCAACATTACTAGTATGATATCCTATTCTACTATCTCGTGTAGAGTATATCCTAATATATTGCTCACATAGAAGAAGGCAAAAAAACATTCAAATAACAAAAAGAGGGGGCCTGGAACTTCATTCATGGAAATTAGCAGCTAGGTTCGCTGCGTCTTGTTGGTTTTCTGTTTCTTGAATCACTGAAGAGATCCTTCCATAGGAGATGCATGATTTGGTTGTTCCGGGGCTTCCAAAGTCCTTATCAGTCCGTGCAGGTTGACCATCAATCCATTCATTTACTCCTACATTCCTTCAATCGAGGCCTTGAGTTGGTTAACTCACATTTTAGACCATTCCTCGTTTTCCAGAACCATTCCCGCTAGAGCATTCCTCACATTCCCTAAGTAATTTTGTATCCCTCCAAAGTTCTTAGTGAGATTCTATTACATCTTGTGTAGAGTGTTTTTAACATGCTCCACCTTGTCGACTAGGAACCTGGTATTTGTTTCAACGTCCTCCAATCTACTATCAAAGTGAGTGATTTCAAGCTCGGTGTAGCGCTGACACTCCAGTATGGCGGTGGAAACCTCATGCTCACAATAAATAATCTTCTTATAATCTGACATGTAACCTTTAACCTCCCGAAAATCATCTGAAGTCATTTTCCTTTGCTCATAATCGTTGCCCTTCATCTCTTCGAACTCACAGCTTCTGATAGTGGGGGAAAGGAGGCATAGCAAATGAAGAATGTCGAAATATCGACAACTTTGTGCATCCCCATCAAAATGAAAGTTTAACTTCTCGATCCTTCCATAATGAAAGGGATCCAATTCGTGCGATCCATCTAGGAGAAGGCCCGCCATTATGTCGATCACATGGATCTGCAGCGGTTCCTTAAATGCGATGGGAGTGGATTTATTAGGACTCCCAACCATATTAGTTGGTATATTAATGAGCCTCCGCCATCTTTTCCCACGTTGCCAGCTCTAAGCTTGGACAAGATCTCTTGTCTATTTTTTGCTATGTTTATGGGAGGAGCAATAGCCCTTATCCTCCACTAGTGATGAAAAGTTGATATGAGCTAACTTAGGAAACATTCAACCCATTTGATAGTTTCCCTAGTGTTGTTAATCAACATCTCATCTTCTTGGAGATTACATCCAATATTGGAAAAACGATATGCTTCCACGTTGTGATGTCGATTGACATGGAAAAAAAGGAGATCATAGAGGTTGTTTACCTAGGCCTAAATTTTCCTATGCACCCTTCCTGTATCTTCTTTTAGATTTTCCTGGAGCTTTCTCATATTTTGTATAATGATAAAAAAGTCCAGAAAGATTCGACATTTCTCCATATTTAACTCTTTCAACACTTATAGCCCATGTAACAAAGCAACCCACTCTGCTTGGTTGTTTGTCCTCTTCATGGAAACCCATGAGAAAGGAAGAACCTTGTTCCTTGTGGGTCAAAGAGAACCCCTACCACACCTGCCACCCTTGTAACATAAACCGATTGGATTCACACTAACAACCATTTACTTTTATGTTTTTAACATATGATGAAAAAGTTATTTATTTGTCATGTATGTCAATATATTTTATTACAATATTTTTATCTTTAAAGCATCAATAATTTATTCTAATTACACATTTCATCTCTACTATGTTATATCTTTCTTAACTTTCAAAAAAAATTTCATTTAACATATTTTCAACTTATTTATAAAATTTATAAATTCAATTTATTTTCTCACACTTACCAATTTTAAAAATCTACCATTAATTTTTTCCACAAGGAAGGAGATCAACCTTTGATAAATCTACCATTCCCATCAATTCAATTTCTTTTCAATTTTTTTATAACTTTGAACGTCTACATCTAACTTTGGTACCATTAACATCATAATGATCGAACTTCAAACTAAATATTAAAATAAATTAATCTACGTTTGGTACCTTCCTTTAATATTTATTTTACCTGTCAGATTTAAATTTCCTTCAAAGTGTTGCATGTATTCTTTTTGAATTTAAATTTAGTATTTATCTTTTAAATAACAAAGCGCATATGGATAACATATCACAACTTCACATTATAACTTCCACTGGAAAACGCATTGAATTGGGTGGCGGAGGGCTCTGCTCACGCTCGTAGTAACGGAACAAGCTCCATTTGCCACATCGAGCATTCAGTTAATATGTCGATCACTGTTGGAGTAAGTCAAAATTCATTGCACTCACTGGTCTCTGATTGCATGAATATATATAAGTTTACCGTGGTTTGAATTCTGTGTGAATTGACGATGACAGCAGGCGAGTTTCAGTAACATTGGACTTCCGCGCACCAATGGGCATTCTCTTAACACACTACGCCTTTCTCCATTCTTTGGTGTTCCTCTTCGACAGAGAAACGCCTTTCCTGCAGTACAAGGCAAGTGTTTCTGCTAAATCTCACAATATCTTTTTCTTTATCCGATTCTGGAGTTTAGAAAAAAATATGTTTCAGTCTAAGAAAATCTATTTATAAACAAATACTTATTTCATCGAAGGTAATATACAGTTCCACGCATAGCAAAAATTCTCAGAGACCATACTTTTCACATCTAAGCTTGTTGCATCAGTAGGTTTCTGTATTTGTGGGGCTTAATTGGCTGGAGTTTTTGGAAACAAATTATATTAAATATCAGTCCATTTATTTAGTTGCCCTTCCCATTCCCTTCTGTTGGGTTCTTTTTGATGGTGGGAGGTCATTTGAAAGGTGTCTTGGGTCACTTGACAGCAATGACAGAAATCATAAGTATATAGACCATGATAATTGAAATTTTGTTAGTAGAGGACTTGGACTTCTTAATCCACCTTAAAATGTGGGTCCTTATTAGGTATCCAAACCTTGAGCTTTATCAACTCAAAATAAAAATAAATGAGTGGATTGCAGAGTTTTTCTAATGTTTTGTGAATAATGATATGAGCATAACGCCAGCAACAGAAAAATATTCTCACACACAAGAAAATTCAAGAGAGCGAGTATGAGAGAAGATTGTCAAAATTGTACACATTTGTTCACTCATTTATAATATATAGAGTACAAAATTGGGTGAGTGATGGATTTAGACTAAGCCTTGCAAAGAGATAAATTACACAATAGAAAAGTGCAGATACAATACATGCTCCCCTTGTCACTATACTATGTCTCATCAATTCTTCCATGCTGAGAGGAAACTGCCCTTGATTTTTGCTGAAGATGGGGAAAGTGCTGCTTAAATGTTTGTTGGGAGTCGGGACAGCCACTTTGCTTGAGTGGACAAAGTGCCTTGTGATCCAGCTAGAGTAAATGGGGATTTGGTGATGCCTTGGTGCAGCTCTTTATGTCTTAACTTGAAAACACAACAAGGCTGCAACTTAAGTCAGAGTACACAGCCACAACCAAATTCATACACACTGAGTTCCAATTAAAAGAGACTAAATGCATACGTTCAAACATTAAAATCCAACAAGATTTTTTATTACTTCTTAAAGAAATTAAACTTTACAATATTAAGCTTTATAAGCTTCTGCATAAATGATAGCTATGCCCTCTGGTTTAAGACTCAGATGCGCTTACATTCACAAATTTACCTTAAATCTCATCCAGAAATAAATTTCCCGTTCTCTACATTTTGGCATTCATGTTCTTCATCCTCTTCTGTCACAGTTCTCCTTCTCTGTTCTCTTTCCTTTCTCTTCCTGTTCACTATCTCATTCTCATCACGAAGCAGTCTTCTTCCTTTTCTTTTTCTGTATCCAAAGAAAACTCCAGTTCAAAGTATGAGGCTTCCTCCTTAATTTTTTTTGCCTCTTGTCAACTCTCCCTCGTAATAGTCCTATCTTGAACCAACTAAAAATGCCTTTTGAATGACTTTACAAAGCCTTTAATAATTAATTTCATGAACTTTGGTGAGACTCCACCAATATTTGTCCACATAACTTTTCTCACGTAACTCCACACATATAATTTAACTTACCATCTGCCATCTTCAACTACCTCTGTGGGGGAATGATTATGGTCCACCAAAGCAGGGTTGGAATTTCAAATCCAACTCACCCGTCAAATTTGACGGATAGAATGATTTTATCAAAACCTTTAGTTCATTTAAAGCCAATTTTATGACAGGTTATGCTGATTTGTCACCGTATTTGATGAGCAAATCGCCTCGTGAGGAGCAATTTTCCCATCAAATTCCATCCCCGGTCAACAAGGCCCACTAAACATGCACAGAAATCAAGGGTAGTTAGAACCGTTGGATTGAGGAGGTAATATTAGTTGGCTGATATGATTTTGGAGGAAAAGGTGGCATGGTTTTCAAGGTCATGGAAAGCTCTAGAAAGACAAGAGTCATTCGATCACAAGGATTTGACTCAACAGAGGAAATGGATTTCAGAGGGGGAGGTTTTTTGAGATTGGTCATTTCCCAAGAGATCCGAAACGGTATGGACACTCCTACATCAGCCTCCTCTAGTAAAAAGGAAAAGTGAGCTATGTTGCTGCCTTACATGCACATGGGGGAAATAGTGCAGCAGAAATCTTCAAGCTGCTAAGTGCGTCCTTGGGGGCAAGTCTCAAGTTAGGTGCTGTTATTTGATCTTGACTCCTTCGTTTAGGCCACTCCTAATGGAGCCAAGGGGGATAGTCTCTATTAAAGAGTTGCTAAGGCTGTAGATTTTATTAAGTTACATATGAGATGCTTTGTTAGGAGTTTATAAGTGATTGACTGAAACAAGATACTGCAATTTATAGTTTAGTTCGACAACATAAAAAGATATGGCATTCATAACATGATATGACTGAAAACATAAATAAGGATACAAATTAAACCAGTGTCAAAATGGAGTCAAAGGAAATAAGTGATGCTGAAAATGAGAAATGTTTTGCAGTGTACTTGGTCACTTTTAATTTATTCAATGATGAGTGAGTTAAGGGGAAAAGGGGATTCCCAATATACCGTGAGGTACTGGGAATATGTCTGGATTCTGAGAAGAGTAGCTCCGCATAGGAAAATGTGGGCTAGATGGAGTTGTGGGGGTGTGTTCAACACTACATCAACAAGGATGTAGTCTAACGGGACCCCACGGTCGCTTTCTAGTTGTTCTCGCTTTCTCTGAAGAATTTTCCCACTATTTCTCAGGCTCTTTATGCCGAATTTCTGTAATGTTTTGGGGAAGTTGCTTTTATTAATGTGAGTTTGCTTAGTTAGATGTGAGAAATCAATTAGTGCGCATTCCTGCTTTTGATTATCCCAAAGCTTAGGGTGAACCTGCGATGGGAAACAACGTACACCGGAATGGGCAAATTTTTTTATTCCAAATTGATATTGTAAAACGAAAAAAGGTAAAATGGTGAGACTAAATAATATGGCAAGGAATATCTTTTCCCCAAACGAGCAAGCTCTTTTGGGTGATTCGGTGGATCAATGTCGGGTTAGAATTACTTTCCAAAACCAAATACAATAATGACGCCTCAAAGAAAAAGAACAAAAAAGATTATGCTACCCCTATGGCAAAAAACATATTTTCCCCAATTGAAAGGAATCTCTTGGGTAATTTGGTAAAGCAATGTCGGATTAGTTCTAAATGAAGAAACCAAATAAAGATTGATTGCGTTATTGTGCAGTAAATCAGATAGAAACCAAAATTAATCTAAAATCTTGCAAAAGTAAATACTCACACAAGGGGCGATACAGGTTTCCCCCAAATGGGGGAAGGGGGTTGTCGGAGCCGTAATCCCACCTATTTTTCATTAACTTTATTACAATACGATTTTTATGAATGGAGTTTCCTTTTGATCTTGGAAAGTGATAAAAAGGCTTACAAAGCTTGCCAGAGAAGGGGAATGAAAAAGGGGCAATTAGAGGTGATTTGAGGAGCCTAAAACCTCAAAATGTCGCCAGCATTTCCGCTTAACCTGTCACGAAAAGACAAAAACCAACCAGCTATATGTTTGTAGATTAGTACTTTGCAAAAACTTGGACGAATTTCAACTTTTTAGTACTAAAGAATCTAGCTCTTAGATCTAAGCTTTACAATGCAAAAATGGAAGCTCTTTCTTAGATCTACAATAAACAAGTACATAATTATGATATGCCTTTAAATCTGATTTTACTTGTGAGAACAAGTAACCGGGAAAAAGGAAGCTGTAGTTTTGAAGATTCACTACAGTCCAAAATTTTATAAAAATTATGCTTTTAAACCTTAGTTTACGCGCCCACCAAAGGAGAAAGGATTTCCACCCTTTCCACATCCTAACATTTGACTTTTGACTTTTTTCTTTAGTGAAATTTGTTGAAATTTAGCATTTTTTTGCCACTTCATCACACCGATAGAGAAATAGTGCCATACAGGACAAAATAGTCACTTGGAGCATGGGAAAAGTGGGTGTCGGGGTAAAGGAGGTGCTATGAGCTTGAAAACAAGGACATCCACGCCAAAAATGGACTCCAGATCACACTTTTATCACATTTTGAATTTTTCCATTTAAACCAATAAAAATGGCCTAAAATTGCAGAAAAAATTATTTTCTTGGAATTAAAAAAAACCTAAGGGGGACCTAGTATATGTTCATAATGACTCAAAACCATGTCTAACACACTTATGTACATCTACACATGAAATTTAATAGCCTCCCAGGGTTTAACCATCAAGACAAAAATTCCAGCTTTGGAGGAGCGGTGAAAAACTCGAAAATTATACATCGCTTATTTAGTACTGTATAATTGACAAGGGAAAAAACACCTTGGAATGGTCGGATTGATGGCCAAGTCCTAGGAAGCCAAGTCTTTTACAAAAAGTTTGTCGTCTTAGAACATTTATTACAACGCCCCCAAAGGGTATGAACATGTATTTAATATTTATTAAAAAAGATGGGACCACACTTGGTCCTGATGTAACCACGGGCTTCTGAGCACTGAGAATGAACAACTGTCTTGTTCATGACTTTGGTGACTCACTGGAAATCCACCAAGTGCAAAATTGGTGGATAACAAGCTCCAACCCACAAGGTTGGTAGAATGATCATAAGAAGACAACATATTTCATTCCAACTTTGCTTCTAGAATCCACATGGCGTCTTCTAGACCTTTATCCTTACAATGAACCGAATATTCCTTAGTCTTCTGACTTCTTGTCCTTTCGACTACTCATTCATCCAAAACTATTACGATATTTTCATTCTCGCATTCATGAATTTGATCTCTCCAATCAATTACATGATCATCATATTCTTTAGTTATTCCCTGTGATATTCATATAAATTAGCCACATTAAAAGTAGGAGAAATGTTCAATTTCATGGGAAACTCTAAATATAAGCATTATTGGAAATTTTCTTTAAAATTATGCAAGTATCGATCTTCTTCGTCTTCAACTTATTACAAGTGCCGCGATAAATATTTCTTTCCTCAAATGTACTAACACTAAGTCACCTTTTTCAAAGATTTTAATGCTTCTTTTTGTATCAATTCTTTGCTTGTATTGTTGGTCGTTCTTATGCAATTGTTTTTGTACTTGTTCATGGACCTCCTTCATATACTCTGCAAAAGATTTTGCATTTGCACTATTTTGGCTTTTTTCTAGCAAGGGTGCCAAGTCAACCACTCCTCTTGGTGTCCTTCCATTAACAATATGAAATGGATTTTTACTTGTTCTTATGTACCTTAATAGCATATAATTGGAAATTCGGAGCATAAATAACAAAATAAAGCAAGATTTCAGTATGAAAAGACATAATTACCACAACAATAGACAATTGTAGATAACAAAATATCACAATATCAATATCTTTATTGATGAAAGCAATGTTCACTTGCCTCTTTGAGGGGGAAACCTCTAATTGAATCCAAGCTTCAATTACAAAATACTTCACAAGACGTCTTGTTTCATTGATTTACCCCTATATATAGTTTCTAGTGAAGGAACTTTCTAGTAGGAAGAACCTTCTAGTAAGCCTTCTTAATGAAGGAACTTTCTAGTTGGTGGAATTTTCTAGTAAGTCCTTTTACAAATATTGCTTTCACACTATATCTACTTTATTGGCCTTATTTGATATAAATAGCCTTAATACATAACAACCTATTTGTTAAGGGGGTTAGTGCATGACCCTAACACCTGTACACTTGTTCACTTACCCTAACACTTGTACACTTGTTCACTTCATTATTATAAGCAAATTTAGCTTATGCTAGTACTAAATCCCATTGTTTTGGCCTTTCACCAACTAAGCATCTTAGCATATTTCCAAGACTTTTGTTAATAACTTCAATTTTCCCATCAGTTTGTGGGTGATAGGAAGAGTTGAACTGCAATTTGATATCTAATTTCTTCCACAACGTTATCTAGAAATTCCCAATAAACTTGTTGTCCCTGTTTGATGTTATACTCCTAGGAAATCCATGTAATCTCACAATTTCTTTAAAGAACAAAACAACTATGTTGGTAGTATCATTAGTCTTTTTACAATAAATAAAATGTGTCTTTTTAGAAAACCCATTGACAACAACAAAGATTGAATCATTACCTCGTTGGATTCTTGGCAAGCCCAACACAAAATCCATGCTAATGTCATCCAATGGTGCTTTTGGTATCGATAATGATGTATACAACCCAGTGTTTTGACTTGATAAGTTTTGGCCAAGTTTTCCCCTTGCACGTTGATAAGTTTTGAACGTTCCACCCACTTTTCAAGACCTTTGGTCATTATTGGCCAATAGTAGCAGTCCTCAATCAATGCTTTGGCCTTATCAACACCAAATTGTCCACTTAAACCTCCACTTTGTAGCTCATGAATCAAATTCTCCCTGATAGATCCCCTTGGAATACACAATTGATGATTTTTAAATATAAACCCCTCTTGAATGAAATAATCCAAGTATGGAGTTCTATCACAATTCCATGGCTTCTTACTTTCCTTCCATGCTTCAACAAAATCTGGATCTTATTCATATAAATTCTTCATCCTTCTAGTCCTATTACCTCCAATATCATAGTAGACAACAAAGTTGATCTCCTACTCAAAGCATCCACAACTTTGTTTGATTTAATTGATTTATGCTTCAAGACAAATGGATAACTTTGTATAAATTTAACCCACTTCATATGCCTTTGGTTCAATTTAGATTGACTGTTCAAATACCTCAATGCTTGATGATCAGTGTAAAAAACAAATTCTTTTGGCAGCAAATAATGCCTCCACTTTTTCAATGCTTGAACAATTGCATACATTTTTTTATCATAAACTAAATATTTCTGCTTGGCTTCATTCAACTTTTCATTGAAGAAAGCGATTGGTTATCCTTCTTGACTCAATACTGGTCCAATGATTGTGCAACCGTTGTCACAATCAACCTGAAAAACTTTGTCAAAGTCTGGCAAAAGCAACACCAGCCTCTCAGTGACTTTCTTTTTCAGCATTTCAAATTATGTTCATGCAACAACATTCAATTTAAGTTCCCCCTTCCTCGTGCAAGCAGTCAAAGGATGCATATATCCCACTGAAAATTCTTATAAACTTTATATAAAAACTAGCTAATCCATGAAAACATTTTACTTCAAATGCGTTCTTAGGAATTGACCATTCTATTATTTCCTTCACTTTTTCAGGATCCATCTTTAAACTTTCTTGAGAAATTACAAACCCAAGATATATTAATTCCTCCTTCATAAAAATACACTTTTGTAGATTTATTAATAACTTCTATTGCTTCAATTGCTCTAACACTTGTCTTAACTATTTAAGATGTTCCTTTCTTGTCTTGCTGAAAATTAGAATATCATCTAAGTAAACTACAACAAACTTAATGAGATAAGGCTTCAACACCTTGTTCATCTATCTCATAAAAATACTTGGAGCATTCGTCAAACGAAATGGCATAACCAGCCATTCAAAAATCCTTTCTTTTGTCTTAAATGTTGTTTTCCACTTGTCCCATTCACAAATTCTTATACGTTGATAACCACTTTTTAAATCAATCTTAGTGAAATACCTTGCTCCACTCAAGAAATCCATTAAATCATCCATCCATGGCAAGGGAAACCTATACTTGATCATTATTCAATTGATGGCTCTAGAATCAGTACACATTCTCCATTCCCCTCCCTTCTTAGGTGCAAGTACAATAGGTATTGCACATGGGCTCAAAATTTCCCTTATCAACCCTCTTTTTAATAGCTCATGAACTTGCCTATTTAACTCCTCATTTTCAACAGGCATCATTTTATGCAGTGCCTTGTTTGGTAAATTTGTTCTGGGTATGGGGTCAATTTGATGGGATATACTTCTCATAGGTGGCAATCCCTTTGGCATCTCTTCATAAATAATTCTTTAAAATTTAAATCCAGACAACATCTCTTCAAATTCTATGGAAATATCAACTCTCTTCACTTCTGGGCTCAAACCTTTAGGTATAATGGTGAAACAACAATTTACTTTTCTTTCTCCTTTCATAAATGTTTTCATTGAACATAGCATTATCCTCCAACCAAAACAATTACTACCGTTGTTACTTTTTCCTCTGTCTTCCTTCAAGGGTGTCATCAAATTTTGTTTTCCATCCTTCTCAAGCAGAAAAGTATTCTTAACTCCATACATAATCTTCCTATCATATTGCCAAGGCCTAACCAACAATAGATGGAAAGCATCCATCGGTACCATATCACACAACACAATATCATGATAATTTTCCATCTTGAAATTGATCAAACACTGTTGGGAAATGGTGACAAGGTTCCCTTTTTGCTACCATGAGACTTTATAAGCTCGAGGATGTGGCCTACACTTTAGATTCAGCTTCTCTATGACTTCTGTGGACACTATATTTTTAGTGCTTCCTCCATCTACAATTAAAGAACAACATTTACCTCCGATTTTGCACTTAGTCTGGAAAATGGACTTCCTCTGATCTGGTTATTTTATCATTGGCTGATTTTCTGGTTTCAACAAGGTTCTCATAAACATTAGGTTCTCTCTATCTCCTGGTTGGGCTATATCAACATTATCCCCAACTACATATCCAACTGTGTTCTCAACTCCTTGAGCAACATGGGTTTTGTTCTCTTGCCTCCTCATAGTATGCAGGTTTTAAGGACATTCAAAAGGTTTATGCTCAGGTGTTTGGACTTTGTAACAAATCACTGGGGAACCTTCCAACTCCTCTATCTCTAGGTTTTGTGTTTCCTTTATAAGCGCCTCTACCTCTAAACGACTCATTACTCTTTTTTAATTCTTGGATTGGAGCATTTACATTGCTTCCTTCTTCTCCGTTGGCTCCACTACTATGTTCTCTCCCAGACATATTTCTGCCCCTGCCTCTAACTATTGCTCTTTCTCTGGTACTCAGGTTCTTCCTAGACAATTTCTCCTTTGCTTTTAAGGAAAGTTGGTATGCTTCTCCCGCTGTTCTAATCCTCACAATACTCAATTCATCTTGTATTGCATATCTCAACCCATTAATGTATCTAGCTACAACTTCATCTCCTTCATCACTATGCCTTGATCTAATAGACATCCCATAAAACTCCTTTGTATACTCCTTAGCAGTCATTTCTTTCTGCCTTAAATTTTGCATTTTTCTAAACAAATTGAAGGTATGATCTATAGTCAGAAATTTACCTTTCAGTTTGGCAACCATTTTGTGACTCTGTCCCATGCCTTGCTTTTATCTTTTCCCTTTCTTTGTCTATCAAGTTGTACATCATTCCACCACAAATGCATGTCCCTTTAGCTTTTGACATGCCAACTTTACTCTGTTAGGGTCTTCAATCTGTTCAATGTCAAAATATTTCTCCATATCTCTAATCCGATCAATTAACTCTTCAGGGGTTAAATCTCTTGAGTAGGTACTAACTTTCATTATGGTCCTACCTTTCATATCTGCCAGTGCCTTCTTTTACAACTCAAACTAGCATCTGTGATTAAAGCCCAAAAGAACAATGCTAGCCCAATTGCAACTTAGAGGTGTTACCCACTTTCACCTTAATAACCACCCCTCTACACTTTAGGTTGGCTCTTCTCCAAATTAAGGGGGGCTTCCCTATGATAGAATTGCTAGGATAGGGAAATGAGGGATCAAGGTGATTTGAAAAGATGGCCTTAGCAAAATGTTAGGTCTTTTGTAGTATAGATAGATAAAGGTTGATGGGAGGACCATATAGACTAGTGCCAAGCCTAAAGAAAAATGGAGTCAATAGAGGCTAGTCCAATAAAGCAGCAAGTTCATGAAGATTTCAGGAAATCAGGGCTGCTTTCAAAATCCACAAATAAACCCTAACACATGGACAAATAAATGTAGAAATCAGTTAAGATGTACCAAGATGAGTGCCACATCGAAACATAACTAACTAGGGTATGCCTCATACAATGATGTATTGCAAGCTCTTACTCTATAAAGATGCTCGAAACAGTGTATTGTAATCATGCATAAGACACCAAAGGAAGATAGAGGAAACAATTCTCACATAAAACCCTTCCAACGAGGCAATTTAACCCATATAATTGTCCCTAATTAACAAGTTTGAGTTGTTCTACTATTTATTGCCAACATTTGTCATTTAGAAATAGGAACACATATGCAACACTTTTAATGGAGAAGAGACCCTTACACTTGATGCTGCACCATGAAATATATGTCTATTAGGCTCCAAAAGAGAGAGCTCTCAAAATCCAACTATGAGTACAAATGAGGAAGGGGTTCTCTTATATAGGAGAGGAGCTCAACTTCCTTTACAATAAAATAATAATAGATTCTAGATATAGCCTAGGGTGGAGTAAACAATGAATAACTTCCACTAAAACCCTAACAAACTCTAACAATATCCAAAATATGAGGTGGTCAATGCCACATGTACAATTTCCAAGATACATAAGGCCCAAGAGAGAGGGCACGCCACTAGATCTATGTCAAATAATGATGAAAATAGGTTAGATCTAGGGTTTGACCCCTTAGGTCCCTCTAAAAACTCAATGCTCTCCTCAAAAGTGGTGTCAGTGGTCCAAGCATGTTGCTAATAGGGTCAAACTAAGTGTTGGAAATAACTTCAAAAAGGTGAAAATTGAAAGATGACTTGAGCACTCCTAAACTACTAGGAATCTGTTTGAGTGTTCTGTACATTTGAAAAGGTATCAGAAAGAGATTTTCAAACATATATGGCACTTCTCGAACAGATCTAGGTTGAGTGAGATCAACCCTCCTAAAGATAGGGTACCAAACTGTTGAAAACGACCCAAAAACCAACAAAAATAACCAAAAAGATGACTACAACGCTCCCAAAATACTAGGAATATGGCTGGTCATTCTATACCATTTGAAAGGACTCTAAAGGATCTTTCCAGTCATATATGGAACTTCTCCAATAGACCTAGGATGAGTGATATCTACTCTTCTAAAGACAAGGTACCAAACTGCTGAAAAATGGCCTAGAAACAAAAAAAACAAACTTATAAAGATGACTTGATTACTTGAATACCTTGGAGGACTAGGTTGATCGTATAGCATGATGAGATAGCCCTCCAAAAGGGATTTCCTTCCATATTTCACAAGCCCCCATCTGGTCTAGGGTGTTGGAGAAACAAGGATTTGTATACAAAATCTTGTTTTGCACAATTTGCCCTGGAAACAATATGAAAACCAATTGCAGAACTATGAACGCATGCCAAGAAGTCACCACCATCATGGAAACCATGAATATACCAGGGAAACTGAATGAATGAAGAGCAACATCATATAGCAATAGGCACCCAGGTCCCAAACCCTCACCAATCATTAAATCTCCATGAACATCTAAAAGTCATCATCCAAGGCATCATCAACATGTCACCTCCATGAAGTTTGTGGTGAAAATTACGAGTGGACACCCATGCAAAATGGGAGGTACCACCTTTAATAACCTTTCTTTTGGGGATAACATTGCTACTTCTTGGGAAATTTCTTCCTCATGTTCATCCTCACTCACATCCTGAACTTCTGCTGCAATTCCTCTCCTCTAAATTGTCTCTAGGACTTCTATTCTTGCTTGAATCACCCTAATTACTTCATCTGTTTCACCCCCTCATTGTCTTCTGCCTCTCCACTGCACATTTACTCCTCTCTTTTTAGCCACACCTCTACTTTTACACAGATCTCCCCTTCTTATAGTTCTACCTACCAAATCTCCTTGTTGGAATTGCAAATTCTTTTCCACAAAAAATTCTAATGAGCACTCTTTTTAAGACGGGAATATTCTCTATAGTAGGACACTCCTACTCTGATACCAAACCTGGTGCAACTCTGTATGTCTTAACTTGAAAAAAAAATAAGGCTACAACTTAAGTTAGAGTACACAACCACAACCAAATTCATACACATTGAGTTCCAGTTAAAAGAGGCTCAATGCATACATGCAAACATTAAAATTCAACAAGGGTTTTATATTACTTAAATTAATTAAAAGTTACAATATTAAGTTTTATAAGCTTTTGTTTCCAAAATAACAGTTATACCCTCTGGTCTAAGTCTCAGATGGGCTTACATTCACAAATTTACTCTAAATCTTCACCCATAAATTAATTTCCTATTCTCTACATTTTGGTAGCTGGGTTCTTCATCCTCTTCTATCACGGTTCTCCTTCTCCCTTCTCTTTTCTTTCGCTTCTTGTTCACTATCTCCTTTCCACATGCCAGTCTTCTTCCTTTTCTTTTTTTGCATCCAAAGAAAAATCTAGTTCAAAATATTGGGCTTCCTCTTCAATTTTCTATGCTTTTTTCTCACCTCTCAATCGTTATAATCCTAAAAGCAAACTAAAAATTTCTTTTGAATGACTTTAAACAGTCTTTAATGGTTAATTTAACGAAGTTAGGCGAGGCTTTGCCAAAATTTGTCCATGTAACTTTTCTCACCTAAATTCGTACAGTTAATTTAACTTACCTTTGATCATTTGCACTGCTGTTGCAGGGGAATGATTATGGTCCACAATACCCACTAAACATGAACAAAAATCAAGGGTAGTTAGAACCGTTGGATGGAGGAGGTAAGATTCAACGATTGATAGGATTTCAGAGTAAGAGTTGGCATGGTTTCCAAGGTTATGGAAAGATTTGAAAAGACAAGAGCTGTACGATTGTGAAGATATAAGGCCATGCATGTAATAAAGTCACTTAAAGTGACTTATGTTAAGTTAGGGTTTTAGGTGTCTTAGGATTTTAGTCATATTAGGTTAGGGTTTTGGTCGCTCATACTCTTTATAAGAGTGAAGACCCTCATTGTAATGTTGTATCGTACCATCTCATAATAATATTGTGTTATGTGTTACTGGGATCTCATGTCTTCGGTAACATAACCCACTCTAGGGTTTCTCGTTTATTGGTTCTTGAAATATGGTATCAAAGCAAGCGAATACCTAGGTCTGCTTTGCGAAGTATGTGTGATTAGAGCTGATTGTTTCGAGTGCATGAATTGTGAAGTGAAGGAGATCTAGGGTAACATCTGTTGAACCGTTTGTTGATCGTCGCTGTTTGATGACACCAATTCTCGGGTCTTTTGGCAATTTGCAAATATGAGTGGATCGTGAAGAGAACCATGATTTGCTGAGGGGCCACTAGTTTGAGAACGCATGGAGTTGGCACGTTTTTTTGTGTAGTTGTCGGTTAAGTATGAAAGATGCCAAATGATCTTTGTTTGACGCTGCCAAAATAAAGATAATTACACATGTTCTTTTTAATATACAACAGCCATTTTTGCAACCATCACACGATTTTACACACTTGTCGTCTTTACTCGGCGCCACTGCCACATAATCAAGTCGTCGAAATTACTGCCATCCAAAGCTACCATTTCAGTTGATTTTTCCATCCATTGAATTTTCTTTAGCCGCCAATATGCTTATCCATCAAATTAAAAAGAAAAAATCGATCCAGCCACCATAGTCCACGTTTTTTTAGCTACCGTTTATGTAGGTTTATTCTTTGCTCAATTGTCAGATATTTCAGCCACCAAGAGATTTCAACTGCCATTTGAAGAGGAGTCACTGACCGTACGTCCAAGATGCCGCTACCATTAACACAACTAATTTTTTTAAAGTCGTTTGCCAACAGATTGATCTGTATAGTTTGTACATGGTACATCCATAAAAATAATCATGATTTACAGTTTGTGTTACCACCTGAGTTGCACTCAGTTGGACTTTCAAGCGAGCGGGAAGAGTTTGAACATATTATATGTTTGTCATCATGTTTAGAAGTCCATTCAGGCTTTCCAAGGCCCTTTTTCGCTTTTTTACCACATGTTCATACCCTGCGGGGAGATTGTAAAAAATGTACTAGCATGGGTTTTTTGTAAAGAACTTGGCTTCCTAGGACTTGTTTATCAAGTTGATTATTTTAAGGTGTTTTTTCCCCTTGTTAATTATGCAATGTTGAACAAGCGATGTATAATTTTTTGAATTTTTCATTTGCTCCAAAGCTAGAATGGTCGTCTTGCTGGTTAAAATCTAGGAGGTTATTAAAGTTCATGTGTCAATGTATATGAACTTGCTAGACATTAATATTGAGTAATATGAACATGTGCTAGGTCCCCCTAGGTTTATTTTTCATTTTCGCAAAAATAAAATTTCCCTTAAAACAGAGATGTTTTAATGTTTTAATTAAAAAATTTGTAAAGAGCATAAAAGTATGGTGTGGAGGCGGAATTTGGCGTGGGGGTCCTCGTTTTCACAGTTAGAGCATATCCTTTACCCCGGAACCCACTTTGCCATCCATTGCATGCAAAGGAAGTTGGGTGTTCCCACCCTTGCATAGTAATTGAAGAAGGGCTAGAATAATTAGTTTTCATATCCGCAAGTTCATTTTCTTACCCCATCATTTCCATTCGGAAAGTGGATTGAGTGGCTAGGATTAGTTTGTTATTTAGCTTTATTTGATTTTTTCCCACACCTTGTAAGTGATTTAGCTTTTCCATCCTTGCAATATCGTGCTGGCTAGTTGTTATCACACATATAGTAGCCAGGCTACCATATTTTATTTTTCAGACACAATACATTTTTCAGCCAGATCTCTTACATATGAGATGCTAAGATGAGCATTTTTTGATGGATCATGTTTATACTAGTGGACTATTGTGCTCTCCCATGTCAGGACCGAGTCTCAGGACACTCAGATTTGAGGACCGATGTAGCCATTTATGTCATTACAGAGCAGTCATTGATGCCCAGTTTTATATCAGTTCTTTCTCATTGGACAGATGGTGTCTCAGATGGATTATATTGCATGATTATGACTCAACATTTTATATTGTGTGATGGTTATTATTGCTCTTATACTGATTTTTGTGACATGTATTGACTTGTGGTATCATGATCTGGCGGTCATAATTATATGGACTTGGTTGTATCTTGTACTATGTATTGATGTCCTTACTTAGACTTTGAAGTTCTTGATCTATACTCGTTGGTTTTACCCTCCTTAGGGAGAATAGAGGTAGTCATTCCCACCATTTTTTTGGCTTGCTAGTGTTGGCTCCATCATTCATTGTCTTCACCCATCCATTACCTTCCAGTTTAGTTTTCAACCCGATTGACTTCTTGACTTATGGCATGGAGGATCTTGCTCCCCGCTAGAACTTTTGTTGGACAAGCCTCCCTGTCTATATTGTGTCTCAGCTCTGAGTTGGTGACAAAACGTTGATTTTGGTAAGTTGGATAGTATGCCTAAATCATTCTGGTCAGTTGTCTCGATGTTTGGCACTGTACAGAACTCCCCCTAGTCACTTGAGATGTTGTTAGCTAAAACTGAAAGCTCATGTACTACCTGTGTTGAAAATATTGAATATGCGCCCATGAAAAATGAAAATTATAAAACTGTGTTTCTTAACATATGTAAAGAGGGCAAGAGCAATGAAATGCTAAAATACTCCTTGAAGAGTATAAGAAAAGGTCCAAAAAGCAAGGGTTAAAAATATGCTGACCTTATAAAAATAAATATGTCCCGGATGAAAGCTGCGATTAGCTGTGCTTTTAAGCACTGGTGAAGTCCCAAAGGGTCATATAGGCAAAAAAGGACATGGAATAAAATGATGGTCCTAATGAACTGGGATCAATCTTGATGTAGTCATGATGCCTAAGTTGAATAAGCACTCTCTAAACAACTCACCCATTTGTGAGGCACTGCCACTCCTTGTGTTGTTGTTTGTTCGACATTGGTTATAGTGAGTATTCCCTTTCCATTATCCAAAGTGTCATGATGTTGAGTAGGAAGTCATCCTTTGCCTTAGCCTTGTCATTTTCACCCTTCACCCTTCATTAGCAAATTGTCTACAACTATGAAGTGAATATAGTCTTGAAAGTCTAAGTCTGAGTAATAATAAATAAAGCCTTATATATGTATTGGTTGATGTACCGCCAATGAAATGAATGCTACTTGTTGTGATTGTTACTTGAATGAGTTGTAGAGCATGTCTTAGCCTTTTACACTTGCAGCAGATGGATGATAGTTTGAGTTATTATTGGTGACTGATCATTTACAGATGGTTATATTGTTTATTGGATATGATTGATGATCATATAGAGACTTGTAAGGGGTATGAGTATACACCTTATATGGATTTAGACTCTCTGAGCACAATGAGACAGTTTATTTTCAGTTCTGGGCACTTGCAGATATGATTAGGCTCATTCTGCCTTTTTGATGCAGTTTTTCTTCACATGTTGATATGTTTGAACAAGTAAATGTTTTAGTTGGATCTCTGAGGGCGTTGTGTGGGCATAGCGGGTGCAACCACTTGTTTGTACTATTGTATCCCCATCCCAGAGAGCCTGGTGGGCTCAGTTTGACAACGCAGGCACCCTAGGAGGCTGTTTTGGCAGGATCACGTTTCCTTGAGGCAGATTAAAAATGATTAAATGGCTATTGAAGAAATCGATTTGGGCTACTGAGGTAAAGAAATGGCATGGGATGAGTCACAATGATGAGAGTGATGTCTTCCACACCTTCTCCAGCAGTTGCAACACCTGATTGGGCCCACACCTATTTTTGGGCATTTTTATATTATTTTCTGGAGCTTTTGGGAGGCTCACGATTTCCTCAAGGAGGCATAAAGTCAAAGAATTAAATTATTATATTATTTTATTGTGCCATGGGGACACCTAGAGGGAGTTAGTCAAACACTCCTTGGACCCACCATGTGCTTCATTTATTTCTTGTTGAGTGGGTTACCTCTTTTTTTGGGTGGTTTAGTCCACTTTGGTAAATTATGGTTATATTGATCCATGTGTTGTATGTTGAGCTCATCTCAACCATTGATTAGAACATTTCATCTTTTAATCTTAGCCACTCGTTTTGAAAGTGGTTAGGATTCGGTTATAGTTGTGGTTCTCTCATTTCTATTTAAAGGAGAGAGCTTCTCATTTGTAAGGGGTCTTTGACTCTTGGATCTGAATAATAGAAAGACTTTTTTGTGGAAATTTTCCGGATCTGCTTTGCATCTAATGTTCTCAAATGGTGATCTTATAATCCTCTGCTTCCTAGCATTGTGGAAATTATTGTGAGATCTATATTTTTCTGCTATCATTTTTTTGCCTACAGGAGGGCATTTTGGATGGAGCGTTTTTGTAGGGGGACCTCAACTCGCTTGGTTTTCTTCGTCTTGGATCAGGGGGTTTTCATTAGTTTCATTGTGATCTATGATTACTTCGTTTTACTTTCTTGTACCATTTGGTTTCTTTATCTCGTATTGGAAAATTTGATATTGTTGACGTTTGCTCATGCAGGATAGGGGGGCCCATTGGTGGCTTGTGGCTTACATCCGTCATAGAAATCACTTGGATCTTCCAGAATTGATCGGGATAGCAAGGATCATCACTGTTAAAGACTTCAACAAGTATTTCCAGGTAAGATCTAATAGGTAAGTCTTTTATCTTCAGATCTTATTCCATTGTACCTTGCTTTACTTCAATTTTTCTAAAAACTCCTAAAATACTAAAAACCCTAAAAAACACTAAATCTGGGAATCGTTCGATCTTTGGCCAAACCATTTCTAGGTTTCATAGATCGAGCCTCCCATTGACCAAATCTACTGCAATGCTGGTCAAACTCCTGCTAGTTTGACCTAGATCTGATTTTTAGCCAGAAAACTGCATAAACCCCCACTGAAAATTTGACCTGCTAGGGTTTTGACTTTGTCTAAATTCTGAATTCACAGACGGATAGATCGGGTCCCACACAGTCCAAATCACCCTCAACGCTGTCCAAATTCTTGGCAGTTTGACCTAGATCTGAGTTTTTGATTGAAACAACCTAGTGCCTCCACTGAAAACTGGACTTTTCTGGAATTGACTTTTTTCTGAAATCTGACAAGATAGGCTGATAGATCAGGGCTTAATCACTCTAGAACACCCCTTAATCACTCTAGAACACCCCTAACGCTGAGCTAGTTCCTTCCAGGTTGCCCTAGATCTGAAAAATTGGTTTTCAGCCTCCTAGCCCCCTTCATCAGATTTTGACTTTTCTTGATTTGATTTTTCTTGCGATTTTCTGATTTGGGTTTGTAGATCGGGACATCTTGATTTCATTTCCCATCCAACGCTGAGCTGATAGTCTCTTGGTGGCTACAAATCTGCAGATCTGCTTTCCCAAGCCTTAGCGCTAGCCCTCCTCCTGCTGGATCTCTTGTAACCTGGGTTTCCCAAACCAAATCCTTTTTGGGTCCATAGATCAGGGTATATCCCAGGTGGGTTCACTAAAACGTTGTGTTGATGCTGACTCCATTTCCCAATGCATTAAAGACACTGATCTCTATCTCTAGCGCTATCCTTGACTTGAGCTTACTCCCATTCTCTTTACCAACATTTATTGATAACTCAAGTTACCTATCTTTCACTGAGTCTGTTTACTTGGTACTAGACAGTCCCAACTCTGTCTTTGCTCGCCCTGTCATAGTTACGTTTCCCAAGACAGTGGTCATCCCCATTAGTTGCTAGTACCTAAACCCTAGAGCTAGGGTTTCCATTCACCTTGCACCTTACATATCTTAAAGCCCCATTTGATCTGTTCTGGTGTCTAGGTTTGATTTTCCTGTCGAGAGCAGATTTAGGTCTCCCCCATTGTTGTCTTGGACTAGGATAACATAAAGTGAAGGCTACCTTGATTGACGTGACAACCATCCATTTGGGAGTCTAGGCAGTCGTGGTTCCACCCCTTAGTTGCTTGCCCCTCTACCATCCATCCTGGATCCACCTCACACATGCAACTACAAGGTTGGTGATAACACTAGTGTAGTTAAATCTCTTTAAAAAATTTTAATTCATTTTTTTGGAAGTAAATAAACATTGCCTCAATCTTCACCCCGTATTCACTCCCCTTGCCAGTTGGTCCGACCCTGGGTGACAAGAAAGAGAGAAGATTTGAGTTGGCTAGATTAATAGGCACCCAACTTCTATCTTGATAAGAAATTGAGAAAGGAAAGGTTGACTTGTGGAGCTAGAGGGGTAGAGGCTATTGGGAGCTTCGCGACACTTAGTGTCCTCATGTTGAGTGCCCAACAATCTTTGGGATTAACTTGTGGAGCTAGAAGGAAACCTTGTGTTCTCTTATTGAGCACCCAACAATCTCTCTCAAATTGTTAGAGATAAGTGTTAGAGGTAGACACATTAGTTAGGTTGTACTTTTATTGTTTCACACATTAATTCCCCTAAGTTCAAGTGAGACCTAAAATGAACTAAAATTTATAGGAGCACTTGCAAAACACTACAATCTCTTGTTTCATTCTCAACTTTGCTTTCAAAGCATTTTCAGTTCAAGTTATTTACATTTTCATATTGAGTTATGTTAACGAGCAATTTATTATATTGATTGATCTAAGGATTTGGGAAGCATTTCACTGCAAATTCTTGTCTATCTTGTATTTTTACATTATTGTGTATTGCATTTTCCAAAGCCCAATAGAATAGGCACTAGATTTGAATAGTTGTTTCTGTCTTTCTTATAATTGTATTTGATTTAATTTGAAAGCAAGGTGTTCCTGTCATTGAAAACTATTGCATCTCTACATGGTTTCTTGTCATTAAACTAAATTTAAACCTTAATAAATTCTAACTCCCGATTAAAATCTTTAAGAAACTAAGTAGGGACTACCCCCCTTGACCTTTAGGGAGTTGGGTCTAAATGGAGGAGTTAGGAATCGAGGTGACATTGGGTTCTAAACTCATAGTTGCCTTCAAGAACACACCTAGCGGTTGGGAGACTTTTCTGTGGTTAAGTGTGTTTTAGGTGGAAACAACATGCACTTAGAAATACCTTTTAAAGAGATCTACTTAATGATGTAATTTAAATGCAAAGTAGATCTAAAACATGCAACTATAGATCTACTGATTATTTGACTTTAAAATTATAGATCGTATATTGCATGCATGTAACCAAATTGAAAATCTTGCTTTATAGAAAAGGAGGGTTGAAAAAAGAAGAATGAATTCCTTTCAAGTTGGATTATGGAGTCATCGAAGAATTGCAAAGAGGGACTCGTCCACGTAAAACCAACAAGCTGAAGGGGTTGCGCTAGGCTAACCATAACCTTCTTGATGGTTGAGGACCTGCAATTAAACAACTATAGAGGAGATTGGATCTCCTCTCCAAATTTCTTCTAGTGCAAAAAAGGGTTAGTAAAACATGGATACAACTGAAGTAATGTTTAAATTAAGATCCTCTCTAGCATACTACAATGATATCTAATAAGTAAGTGACTTAAATAGATCCTATCCTACTAGGTAGGAATAACTTTTCAAAGGTCATGTTATCATATATATATTTTTGTAACTGGGCTACCTAGTACCATGATGCAATATGCATCATATGGATTTTATTTTTATTTTTTGAGCCAGACATTCATAGGGATATAGCATGGATCATTATCATAGCATGAGCCATTCAGAGCCTCCATTTAGTAGCAGATGTAGAGTATTTCCTTGCAATGATTGAGATCGCCTTGTCCATTGAGATGACTTTGGTGATGACATAGTTCATTCAAGCAGAGCAACAAAGATGATACGCAGTTCATAGATGGGCATATCGGGTAGAGACATGCATATGGAGAGATCATGTATATTGCTTCTTTGTAGGATTTTTCTCTCTGATCTATATTAACACCTTTAACTTATTATGCTAGGATGATCATGGTGACCTATGCTTATATGATATGTTCTACTGATGCTCAACTTGTGTTGAGAATGATCGAATAATATGATGTTGAAGACCATTGCTAATGCCATGCTTTACACAAACTTTAATCTATATTGCTATGCTTTTACCATGTGTCACTTATCCCCATTCATCCAGTCTCATCCATGATTGATTTGTTCCGTGACTTATGATTGAGACCTATGAGATTGAAGATCCTTTTCCCTGCTTTGACCCCTGTGCATGATAGACTCCATGTTTTTCCGTGTATTTGGCTATGCAGTATGTGGCCTGGTTCGCGTGGCCAAGTTCACTGGATGGTTTTCCTGTAGTCCTCAAACAAGTGATCCTACCAACAGTGTCTTTATACACTAAAGCATCGGACGCATAAACGCCATATCTAAATGATGCAAAAGGCAAGTTGCGATTAATAGCTCTTTTAAGTGCTAATGCCTATATATATAAATGTTATAAAACTAGTTAGTGGCCAAAGGATGAGTACTCATCCATTGTATGATGTACGATTCATTTGTCTTTACAGGATAGTAGGGTGAGGCAAACCCATCGGGGCTATGAACGCTCCCTAGTAGTGGGGCTAGGCCTTAGTCATTTTCTGGAGCCCAGAAGGCTTTCGAGGGCATCTGCCTTTGTAGGCTGGCTAGCATCTTGTGTTAAAGTTAAATGTTGTAAATTGTTAAATCTTGTTAAAATGATACTTGCTAGAGCCTAACGGAAATAAGCCTAAGTACTTTATCCATTTGTGAGGCACCACCATCTCCTATTGCTATCTGTCATGTATATGTCGCTGTGATTGTGTGTATTTGTTATCATTCAGATAGATCACATGGTCATGGTCAACTAGAAGTCATCACCCTTTTTCCTAAGCCTTGTTTTCCACCTTCACCTGGCATTAGTAAATTGATTAAACTTCGTAAGTATGGCATATACAAGGGACTTCCAAAAGATTCAAAGATTGTTCAAAGACACACGTATACTTTATTGATTATTATTATTGTTGTCACTATGATTCTAATTAGCATGATTTAAGTTGGGTTTTAATATACATATTGGAGTAGTTCTTACCTTGGATGCATGTATGATCAACTTAGTTCATCATCTCACCTTTAGTTTGGGTACTTTGACCTGATCAACCTAGTTGAACAAGTCAAACACAGTTCCCAATGCAGTGACTACAAAAATAAGCAGTGGTTATATTTTCTCCAGACATTCCTAGGACCAATATTGCGGTCTCAGTTTTCATCAGATGGTCATAGTTATTGAGTTCCAGATTTTATTATTATTTTTATTGACTTTGGTTATTATTGTTATTATGAGATGGTGATAATTTTGATTCTCTTAGACATTTCAATGGAATAGTGGGTATGAGTAGTCCCCGGTACCATTCTACCATGACTCCGAAAACTTCTATGCATTCAGTTTGCCCCAATTCTCATCATAAATAAATTTATGATGATCTTTGTTGTTTTCAGAGGTTGTATCACTAAAAACTAAACTATGGAAATCAGTGAAGAAATCGATTTGGCTTGTGTATTCAAGGAAATGACAAGGGAATGATTCCAGATGATTATTATGGCTCTCCGGACATCTCTACACAAGTAGATTCAGTTTCATGCTCCAGATTATTTATTTGGATCTCCTAGGGTGGACGTCCCCCATGGGGCACCCCTCACCTTGGTCATTTGATGTATTTCATTGATATATCTTATGTTATGATGTTGTATTGGGGCCTAGGGTGAATTGATCCCTAAGGCACCCCCCTTGATGTATTATCATATTATATCCTAACACTATGATGTATTATGCCTCACTTAGGCGTCATTGGGAAAAAGTGCGCCCCCATTTGACTTAGTCATCTATCCATGTATTGATCCATGTGAAATGTTAAAAATTAGATCCTCACCATTGATGATGTCTTAATATCAACCGTTGAATGGATTTTGTTATTATGTGGACACACTCTCAATCTATTTAAGGGTTGTGATCTCCCCATTGTATCCCATCGGGAAATTTGGCTCTTGGCTTTTGGAATAGAGAAAATATTTCAGCAAAAATTCTTGGGTCTCTTGTGTGGAATGTTCTTGATTCATGATTGCATCATCTTACGGTGTGAACTCTTGGAGAATATTTGGTGAATATCTTTGCATGGATATGTTTTGATCTTTCTGGTAGGGTAGCGACTTGGAGAGAGGGGCGCATTGTTGAAGACGTGTCTTCTTTCTTTTTGTTGTGATTTGACAGGGAGTTGTCTATTGTGCATTTTGTCAATTGATATGCTCGTTTACTCTGTTACGATCACATTTCTTTCAGGTACTGCAAATTGATTTCAATTGTTTGCTTGTGCAGGAGAGAGGGGCACATTGGTCATTTGGAGCGACTTGGTAAAGCTTGGATTTTCACCAGATCTTCGACAATTGGGCATTACTTTGTAAGAGTGTTGTTATCACATATATAGTAGCCGGGCTACCATATTCTATTTTTCAGGTTCAGTACATTTTTTCAGCCAGATCTTCTACATATGAGACGTTGAGATGAGCAGTTTTGATGGATCATTGTTTTGTTAGTGGACTATAGTACTCTCCCATGTCAGGACTGAGTCTCAGGACACTCAGATTCGAGGACTGATGGAGCCATTTAGTCATTTGTGGAGAAGTTAGTGATGCTCAGATTTGTATCAGTGTTTTCTCATTGGACAGATGATGGTTCAGTTGGATTATTTGCATGGTTATGACTCAGCTTATATTATATTGTGTTATGGTTATCATTGCTCTTATACTCATCTTTGTGACATGTATTAGCATTTAGTGTCATGATCTGGCTGTCATATAAATATGTGGACTTGGATGTATCTATATTATGTATTGATGTCCCTACTTAGACTTGGAGGTTCTTGATTTATACTCATTGGTTTTACCCTTCTTAGGGAGAATACAGGTAGTCATTCCCATCATACTTTGGCTTGCTAGTGTTGGTTTCATTATTCACTATCTCCATCCATCCATTACCTTCTAGTTATGTTTCAACCCAACCTACTGCTTGACTTGTGGCATGGAGGACCTTTCCCTGCTAGAGCCTTTGTTGGACAAGCTTCCCTGTTTATTTGTGTCTCGGCTCTGAGTTGCCTAAGATGTGTTTGCTTACCTGAAACAAGTAGTGCTGCCATCAATACAATGTATCTGGAATTGAAATGAATATCTTGCAAAAATCCCATTCATGAAAAGTAGTGTTTTTCAACATACATGAATGAAAGGCTTGCCTAATGAAATTGGCTTTAAAAATGAAATATCTGAAACTTTCATGAAAAGTAGTGTTTTTCAACATACATGAATGCAAAGCCTAAATAATAAAGTCCGTATAAAAAATATACGAAGACCAAGCTGTGGAAAATCAAAGGCCCAAAAAGCAATTGCTGGCCTTACTTGTATTGAGTTGGATTGTGAGCATTTTACAAGGTGAGTAAGCATCTCTGAAGTAGTTCACCCATTTGTGAGGCACTGCCATCCCCTTTGTTGTTGTTTGTCCGACATATGGCTAGAGTGAGTATCCCCTTTCCATATCCAAAGTGTCACAATGTCAAGCTGGAGGTCATCCTCGTCCTAGCCTTGTAAATTTTATCCTTCACCCTTCACTAGCAAATTGACTACAACTATGAAGTGAGTATGGCCTTGAAAGTTTGATCTGAGTAATGATTAAATGAAACCCTATATATGTATTTGGTTGATGTACCACTAGTGAGGTGATTGCTACTTGTTAGGATTGTTACTTAAATGATTTGTAGAGAATGTCTTAGCCTTTTAACACTTGCAGCAGATTGATGTCAGGCTGAGTTATATTATTGGGTATCTGATCATTTACAGGTTATTATTTGGTCTGTTGGATATTGTAGATGATCAGGCAAAGACCTTGAGGGGTTATGAGTATATACCTTAGATGTATTTGGACTCTCTGAGTCCAGTGAGACAACTTGTTTTCAGTTCCTGGCACTTGTAGAGATGATTAGGCTCATTTTACCTTTCTAGTGCAGTTTTGCTGCACTAGATGTCATGTCTGAGCAAGGAGATGATTTTGTTGGATCTCCTAGGGCACTGTATGGGACATAGAGGGTCCAGCCTTGTTTGTACCATAGTACCCCCCTCCCAGAGAGCTTGGTGGGCTCAGTTAGACAATGCAGGCACCCTAGGAGGTTGTTTTGGCAGGTTCACGTTTCCCGAGGCAGATTAAAAAATAATTAAATGGCTACTGAAGAATTCAATTTGGGCTACTGAGGCAAGGAAATGGCATGGGATGAGTCATGATGATGAGAGTGATGTCCTCCACACCTTCTCCAGCAGTTGCAACACTTGATTGGGCCCACACCTATTTTTTCGAGCTTTTGGGAGGCTCATGATTTCCTCAAGGAGGCAAAATTTCACAGTTTAAAAAATATATTATTTTTATTGGGCAATGGAGACACTCAGAGGGAGTTAGTTAACACTCCATGGACCCACCATGTGCTTCATTTATTTCTTGTTGAGTGGGGTCCCCTCTCTTTGGGTGATTTAGTCCACTTTTATATTATATTGTTATATTGATCCATGTATTGTATGTTGAGCTCATCTTAACTATTAATTAGATATTTGTATCTTTTAATCAGTGTTGAAAAACTCTCCGAAAAATCGCCGATTTTTCAAAAAGTTGCGATTTTTTTCCTTGGCCGAAAAATCAGCTAGAAAAAATCGCGATTTTTTCACTTTTGAAAAAGTCGCATAGCAGAGGATAAAAATGGCAAGTCCTGACTTTTTCTAAAAACTCCCGACTTTTTCTAAAAACTCCCAACTTTTTCCAAGAAGTCTAGACTTTTCCCGACTTTTTCAAAAAATCTCCATTTTTGCTAAAATGGCTAAAATGGCTAATTTTCAAAAAAATTTCCATTTTAGCTATTTTGTCGTATACTAACACCTTTCCTCTACCATATAAATATTTCAAAACTTTGTTGTATTTGAATATCAAGCCGTGCAAGGATAATCTATACAAAATATGTATCCGTTTATCAAAGATCACAATAGTAATTGAATTATTTTTTTCACTATTAGGGAGTTTTTTGAGCAAACATATTTTGAGTGATCATCTAACACATTGTAGGAAAAAAAGAGCAATGTTTCAAGTGTTAGATGAGTTAGGGCTAATGTGAGGCTCATGTCGAAAATTGAATTTGGGAGTGAAAAATACATCTATGATTTATCACCAATACAGAACAAGTAATACGTTTAATTGCTGACAACCAAATCAATAAAATATACCTTTCAAAAATTAGGTTTAAGTCATAAGATGGAGGGACAAATAAAAAGCATTTAGGAAAACCTTATATAAACCTAATCATTGGAGTAGGGAAAAATATGAAGTATGAATGGAAAACTCAGGAAGAGAGCATTGATATTAGATAGCTATATGCTAGTTTTCCTCGAATACATTTATATATGTGATGTCATGTTTTATTGGTTATCCACTTTTGAGTCATTGATTGGACAACTATGATGTTTCATGATACAGTATCGACTTTGATGTATCATTTTACATTTGGCATGACTACATGATGATGAAATATATCAATGCTTTCTCCATATTTATGTTCCAGTGTGTTTATCTGATGTTATTGTTGCTTTAAATGTTTAAAATTCTGAAAAAAATGAAGGTATTTTGTATTTTTTAATGTTTGCCGACTTTTCCCGATTTTTCCCGATTTTTTTGCCGATGTTGCCGAGAAGTTGTATTCGGGACCCTTGCCGACTTTTTGCCGAGGCCGACTTTTTCAATATTGCTTTTAATCTTAGCCACTCATTTGAAAAGTGGTTAAGATTTTGGTTTTCTCTTTCCTATTTTAAGGAGAGAGCTTCTCATTTGTAAGGCGTCTTTTGCTCTTGGATCTGGATAATAGAAATTTTTTTCTTGGATCTCCTTTGCATCTGGTGTTCTTAGATGGTGATTGGAAAGTCTTTTGCTTCCTAGGATTTAGGAAATTTTTGTGAGATCTATATTTTTTCGGGAATCTCTGTCTTGTCTACAGGAGGGCGACTTTAGCTTGGGTGTTTTTGCAGGGGCTCCTCAACTCGCTTGGATTGACTTCGTTTTATCAGGGGGTTTTCATTAGTGTCATTCTGATCTATGATTTCTTCTTGCTATTTTTCTGTAGCATCTAGCTTTTTTCTCATGTTGCAGCAAATCTGATATGGTTGACGTTTGTTGTGTAGGAGAGAGGGCGCATTGACTCCTTGGGAAAAATGTTGGACATAGAACTCGCTCAGAGCTTCTCAAATTGATCGAGATTGCAGGGATCATCATCACCAAGGCATCTACAAGGTTTTCTAGGTAAGATCTACAGGTTAGTCCCTGTTAAACTAGTAGCAACAAGGAAGGTCTTCCTGCATGCATGCGTTCTTGCATGCAGAAGACTTAAAATAGGAAACCAGTTGTATTTAATTTACTTTTCCTAAGTTTACTTTGGAAAATAAATTAAAGTGATCTAAATTAACTTTAGTGAACCACTAGTTAAAGTGAAAGTGAAATTAGGGTTTTCGCTTCACCTAAAGTTATAAAAGAGAGATCAATTGGTGGAGAGAACACACACTTGTATTCCGATAGAGACAGGATACAGACAAGGAGAGAAATTCAGATAGAGGATTTAGCTGAGAAGACGGAGGAGTGAGCAGCAGGATCATCGAGCTTCGTACAGCTGGGCCGTACACTCACACAGGGGGGTGTTGAGGTTTAGCTGGGATTTGCCCAGTGATTTTGTCGGGTACTACATTTGCCAGCTTTGGGTGAATTTGCAGTGATTGTAAAAGTTCCATATTTTCTCATAATAAAATCTATATCTGACTGTTGCACCAGTTTTCCCATCTTGGGTTTTTCTGGGGGTTTCCATACCCAAAATAATAGTGTCAATATCGTGATGTGATGTTGTGATTTATTTCTCAGTTTTATATTCCACTGCATACTGTAAAAGATATTCATGGGTGGTTATCAGTTGATATTTTGCGTGCATTGTTTAGCCCTAGTTGAATATTAAAGGAAAATATACAGTCCCTTTCTTCCAGATCTCAATCCATTGGCACCTGCTTTTTCTTCATTTCACACTGAAAATTTCATAATAATAAAAAACCAAAAAATACTAAAAAATAGACCGCTTGATCTCAGGCCAAACCATTGTTGGGTTTTGTAGATCGGGTCATCCCCTCACCAAATCATCCTCAACGCTGGGTTGAAAGTGGCTGGTTTTCCATAGATCTGAGAAACTGTCCTCTCAAACCCTAGCGTTATCCACCATTTATTTGACTTTTCTGTGATCTGATTTTTTCGGCAAATACCTTGTTGGGTTTGTAGATCGGGTCAGCCTCTCACCAAATCTCCTTCAACGCTGAGCTAGAATTGGACAGGTTTCCCTAGATCTGAGAAATTGACCTCCCAAACCCTAACGCTAGCTATCTTACTGCTGGTTTTTCCTGTGATATGATTTTTCCGGCCAAATACCTTTTTTGGTTTGTAGATTGGGGTATTTTCCGGGTGGGTCTCCTCCAACGCTGGGCAGAGAGTGACTTCATTGCCCTAGATCTGACAGGCACTGATCTCCAACCCTGGCGCTACCCCCTATTTGGCCTCTTTTTCCTGTAATCTGATTTTTCCTAGTGACTCGGGTACTTTGACATTGTCATACATTTCATCGAGTCTATCCATTGGAATAGATAGCCCCAATCCTGTCCTTGCCCTCCCTGCATTGGTCACATTTCCCACGGAAGCAGATATCTTCACCTATTGCTAGTACCTCAACCCCAGATCTAGTATTCACCTCATAGGTCACCTGTGTCCCAACCTTGGATCAAACCTCACACTTCCCAAGCTCTAATCCAAAGCACTGGTTCACCTAGTGACATCCTCCATAATAGATCTAGGGTTTCCATTTGGGGTACATACACCTTCCTCGATTGGCGTGACAATCATCCATTTGGGAGTTGAGGCAATCTTGGTTCCACCTCCTTAGTTGCTTGTCCCTCTACCACCCATCCTGCATCCACCTCACATAGGCAACTACAAGGTTGGTGATAACAAGTGTCACAATCTTGGCATTCGCCAAGTCGCGGGTATGTTTTTCTTTTAGTTTTTCTCTAGTTTTAATTTCCAATTTGTTGTAGCCTTACACACACCTGGGGGGAAACGCAACATAAATCTTCAAGCTGCTTGGTGTGTCCCTGGGGGGAAATCTTGAGTTAGGTGCTGTCACCTGCTCCTGACTCTTCGTTTAGGCAAACACCCAACGAAGCCAAGGAGGGTGGTCCCTACAAAGAGTTACTAACGCTGCTAAGTTTTTATTAAGTGTCAATGATAGACGTGATTGTTTTTAGGAGTTTTTTGAAGTGAACTACTAAATCAAGATGTTTGCAAATATGAAAAGTACTTCACCAACGTATAAACATAACATAAACATATAAGGTTTAAGCAACAACAATACATTGATAATAAGCAAATGAAAAGTATTGTTGTAAATGTAGATCAGTGCCAATGGAGTCAAATAAATAGTGCTGCTAAAAGATTAAAGTATTTTGCAAATGTGTCTTGGTTAGTTTTAAAATTAATGTGGATTAATGAGTGGATTAAACAAGGGGGAAGGGGATTCCAGATATACTTGACGGTATGAGGAGTATGTCCAAAACCCTTATCCGATGTGGTTCCATGCGAAGAATATGTGGGTTGGATCGGAGTCTTTGGGACGTGTCCAACACTATACCAACAAGGGTGTATCCGGGCTGTATCTTGAGGTCACTATCCAGTGGTTCCTGCTTCCTCTGTGAACTTTTCCCACAATGGATTAAATTGAGGCGTTAGATCTTCACCTTGGAAGATTTATTGAGATGTGAACCTAGTTACGCTAGTCACTCGCATTGCTTTTGGTGCATCCAACTGGTCGGTCGAACCGTGGCGGTGCAGAGCATACGCAATGGAGCCTTGGTCATTTTTAAGTATTTTAGTGTAGCATTTACTTGATTATTAATCCCAAGAATCTCTTTCCAGCTTTAAGGCCGCACTCAAGAGAGCAAGGGGTAAATTCTTAGTAACAGAGTAAAGCAAACAAGAAAATGACAACGTTTTTAAATAACTACAACCAAGAGTCTCTTTCAGGCCTGAAGGTCGTACTCGGGAAAGCAAGGTTGGGTTAGTATTCATTTTTGCCAAAAAATAAAGGAACTTTAAACCAATTAATCTGACTGATCTATCTTTATTTGAAAGGAAAAACACTATCCTAAGCTTGCAAATAAAAAGCAAAAAAACATACAAGGACAGATACAGGATTCCCCCAAATGGGGGGTTGTGGGAGCCGTAATCCCACTTGCGTTTTTATTTACGAATACTCACAATGCTTAAAAGAAAAATGAAATGCCTTTTGACCCTTGAAATTGGGTCAAAAAGGCTTACAAACTTGCCCTAGGGAAGAAAAGGAAAGGAGGGGGATGGTAGATGGATCGTGGGTGCTCTGGATGACCAAAAGATTGATTTTTCGGCCCCTCTCTTTTTCCTCCGACCTGCTAAAAACCAACAAGCTAAATGATCCCGGATTAGTGGATTAGTACAAAAACACAATAAAAATTACACTACTTAATATTGCAAAAAAAATGGACATTATGCTACTTCAAGTATTAAGTACATAGCTAGATCTAGGCTAATAATTGCAATTTAGAGGCACCTTAGATATAGCAAGTGAACAAGCTAAGGAATTTATTAAATAGATCTAAGATTGATTCAAATGTAACCAAGAGAGAAAGATTTAAACTTTTAAGAAGGAGAAAAAAAAATGCTCAAGTCTTGATTCTTTCTTGCAAGATTGGAAGGATCTTTGATGCGGGCAAGGAATGCTTATGTGTTCATTTCAACCTATAATCCAAAGAAAAGGAGATGCGACCGAGCTCAACCTTTCACTCGGGATGGTAATTTGCACACTTATCAGGCTTGCACAAAACAGATTAGATATCGTACACCCCACAATTAGAAAACCAAAAGAGCATGAAATATAACCGATTAGAGCATGAACTCTTAGATCGCTAATAGCAATAAAGTAAATAAGAAAAATGACAGCTGCAAATGCTTAACCTACGTGCTACATAGAGCCCTCTAAGCCAGACTATTAGTTATGCAAAGCAAAATAATTGAACAATATTATCTCACGAAGAAATCACCATATGCACAACTTGCCATAGATCATGAGCCTCCAAAGCCTTTCAAATTTATTCATAAACAACAATAACAATGATACAAGAGTAGAGGTTCCTTGCTTCCCTCCTAGAATGAGGAGAAGGCCTCACTTTTATAGAATTTACAAGCCTTTGGGGGGAACCAACCAATTGGAGAAGAGCCAGAGTTAACAAGAGTTCGGTTGAGTGACTTGGAAGGATCTTTGATGTGGGAAAGGAATGCTTATGTGTTCGTTTCAACCTATAATCCAAAGCAAAGGAGATGCGGCCAAGCTCAATCTTTCGCTCAGGATGGTAATCTGCACACTTATCAGGCTTGCACAAAACAGATTAGATATGGTACACCCCACAGTTAGAAATCCAAAAGATCATGAAATATAACCGACTAGAGCATGAACTCTTAGATCGCTAATAACAAGAAAGTAAATAAGAAAATTGACAGCTGCAAATGCTTAACCTACGTGCTACATAGAGCCCACTAAGCCAGACTACTAGTTATGCAAAGCAAAATAATTGAACAATATTATCTCACAAAGAAATCACCATATGTATAACTTGCCATAGATCATGAGCTTCCAAAGCCTTTCAAATTTATTCATAAACAACAATAACAATGATACAAGAGCAGAGGTTCCTTGCTTCCCTCTTAGAATGAGGAAGAATGCCTCACTTTTATAGAATTTACAAGTCCCTGGGGGCACCAACCAACTGGAGAAGAGCCAGAGTTAATAAGAGTTCGGTTGAGTGACTTGATGGATTGAATGGATGTGTTGAAAGAAAGAAATGCCACCTCTCATAAGAGAGATGCGCCCATGCTTCAATCCATACCAACCCACTTAAAACATGCCACATCAACCAAATCGTAAGCTTTGTGAAGGGAGGCACACTTCTAAAATGAGATACATGACGTGAGCTTGAGTTTACTTGAGAGGAATGTGGGATATGTTGGAATTAGATCCCATGAGGATGCATTCTCACCAAAGTGCCTTCAAACCAATATTCCAACGCCACATATTCCCACACGTGAGTTATGAAGATGGCGCACCTTGATTGTGGATTGATTTGCTAAGCATGAAGATCCCACTCCATTGTGATGCCTTTATCCTAAGTATAGTTTGCCTTTAAAAAAACACAAGAAACGACACTTCCTCCATGTCATTCCATTAAGATTTGACTTGACTTTTGACTTTTGACTTTAGTGCATTTTGTTGCATTTTAGCATTTTTTTTGCCACTTCGTCGCATCGTTAGAGGAATAATGCCATACGGGCTAAGTTAGTCATCTCGAGTGTTATCCACTTATTTGTACCATAGTTGGAGTACCTGAGGAGCCGCCATTTGACAAACATGATAAATGTTTGTTTCCAGTGTATCAGATGATCCGCCTTTGTGCCTAGCCAGTTTTGGCTAGGCTGTTTTTGTTTTAAGTAATTATGACCACAGCCCCGCAGGGTTTGTAATAAAATGTGGTAGTAGGGTGTTTTGAGTGATTCGATCTCCTAAGGCGTAGAATTTCAACTAAGGTATTCCAGAGAGTTTTTTGCCCTTGACAATTATACTTTGTCTATAGCCGAGTATAAATGACGAGGTTTTCTTCCACTTCCTCCAAAGCTGGAATGCCCGATTTTGAATTCTGGGCCTGGGGGGTTATTAGAGCCCAACTGAGTATGTATAAACCTACTAGACATTATTAGAATAGACTATGGTCATGTCCTAAGTCACTAGGACCCTCAGCAAAAATTCTGAAATTTTTTTACCAGACGCGTCAAATTTTGGATTTTTTAATTTTTCCTAAGTTTTTAATTAAATTTGTCCATAATTTAAATGGTAAATTTAATTTTGTAACAACACCCATCCGCATCATAACATCAAAAAACTTAACTTAAACATGGAGCCATAGAAAACTCTTTGTTAGGGACTACCCCCCTTGGCTTCGTTAGGAGTTAGCCTAAACAAAGGAGCTAAGAGTAGGTGACCGTACTTGGCTCTGTGCTTGCCCCCAAGGTCACACCTCTCCCAATTTCCTAAGTGAGGAGACAACTTTCGGAAGTTTTCTGCTGCTGGTGTGTGATCGACGGACAACATCTTTTGGCACCGTTGCCGGGGACAAATATTTTTGTTCCTGGACGACCTTTGTTTCTTTTTAGTTTTTTACCTTTTTTCCTTTTTTTGGTAGATTTTTAGTCCAATCACTCTCCGAAATTAGACTTGAATCCACCTGGCGACTCCACTGTCAGTAAACACCTCAAGGTATTCAACTAGAAGAAACTCTGAAGGTTTGCTCAATTTCATCCCTGAGCCTGAAAAGGTTTATAAGAGGAGACTGAACAAACTTGCTTCTTGTAGGATCCTTGAAGAACTTGGATATGAGTCTGTTTCAGACATCCACCTTTTATTTCAAGAAAACTTAGAAAATTTTCAAAACAATAACTGTTTTTCTAACACAATGGGTGAGTTTTTTACTCAGCTCAATTTTACTCAGATAGTAGGTCAGCCTCATGACATTCCCGAAAGAGCTATTGATAAGCTTGTCACTTTCACAGACACTGATGCCTCTACCTCTGTTGAGCAACATCTTAGATATTTTTCAAAACACTGTGGTGCCCATGTCAAGGGTACTGACAAACATGAAGATGTATACATGACCCTTTTTGCTGTATCTTTGGATGGTAAGGCTGGAAACTGGTATGACAACTTGTCGAACAACTCTTTCACTACCATAGCTGATTTCAAGTCTGCTTTCCTCGAAAAATTTGGTAACAAGAAGGAACCTAGACATCTAGTGGCAGCCTTGACTAGTATGAAGAAGTCTGATACAGAAACCATGGATGAGTTCAACAATAGGTTCACAGAGTTGTCAAATTCCATCCCTGCCACTCATGCTCCTCCTGCAGCTTCCACTTTGGATTATTACATTGAAGCATTAAGTGGCAAGATCCAGTACCAGATTAGAGACAAGGAGCCAACCACATTACTTCAGGCTCAAAATTTGGCCATTAAAATTGATAAGAATATGCAGTCTTCAGGAGAGTCAAACATCTAGGGTTACTCTAGATCATCAATTCCTCTTAAAACTGTTAAGCCTAAAGGGAAAGAGCCATCAAACGAAGCATATGAGAATAAGCTCATGGAATTGACAGAGAAAATGCAAGACATGGAAAGGAAGCACTTAGCGCAGATTAAAGAGGTTCAGAATAGAGTCACAACTGTTGAAAGAACTCAACCTCCGCCACCTCCTAGAACATTTCCTGCAAAACCAACATGGCAAAGAAAAAATCCCAACCATGAATAGAGGCCTCCTCATCAGCTAGAGGCTGTTAATGTGGTTGAAACTTACATGCCATTTTGTAGGGCATGTGAAAACCTTCATGAAGAATCTTCTTGCTATTATGCATGCTATGTTCAGGAACATGGTTTTCCAGAGGGTTGTGCTCCTAAAGCATCATCAAGCAAGCCTGAGTACATAAACTATGTAGGTGACATGCATGATATTTCCGGAGGAAGTTGGAGAGAGGCAAAACAACATTCAAGAGAGCTTGAGTACATTAACGCAGTTGGACAGCTCCCTCTCGTCACCACAGAAATCCGGGATCAAGTCGAAGATTATAGTCAACAATTGGAGAACCTCACTAAAAACTTTGGTACTAATCCTACAAATGAGCATAATAATGATAGTTTGGAAGGTTTACTACCTTGTGGCCTTTTTTCTGAAGAAGATGACTATGATCATGAGGAGGGATATAGCTAGGGATGTGATACAAATGAGGAAGAATCCCTTTCTTCTGAGATGGATGACAACTACGAGACTTTAATTGAAAATCCAATCTTAGAAGTTTCTTGTGATGAGAGTCCTCCATGCTCTCCACCAGATGACAAGTATTTGGAAAGTTGGGTCCCCTGTGATATCTTTGAAACCCATTTTTTTGAAGAAGATTGTTTTGAGCAAAATGAGGAGTGTAGCCAGGTACTTGATACCAGTGATGAGGCATCTCTCATATCTGACATAGATGGCGATGATGACTATTGGACTTTTATTGAAAATTAAACCTATGATACTTATGAAAATATTTTTGAGAATCTCATCTATGATGTGTCCAGCGTGGGGAGTTGTTATTCTGAAACTTACGAAAGTTGTAAAGAAGAGCAGTTGGAGTTTTTCTATGGTCAGTCAGAGTTGTATTTGAGTATCTGTAACGAGGACTTGGAAAAGCAATATAGTGAAGAATCAGATGATGAGCAACTAGTTGAAGTTTTTTCTCAGCCATCGTCTTCACATATAGATGTTCGTTATGTTTTGGAGCAGCTTGGGGCTTATACAACGAGTTATTATTTGATAAGCCTTGATGATTAGCATGATGGAGTAGTCGACCTGCCGCATTATCCCGATTTGTATATCAGCGCTATCCAGTCATGGGTAGAAGCAACCTGCGCGAGCACCTACTAGTTTGGGAAGAAGTTTGACGACATTATTCATGCCTATGATTTCCCATCCAGCTTGCCCATTCTGGATCATCACGTAGGTTTGCATTTTCTGGAAATTGTGTCCTTACTTTGGCTGGTAACCAAAGACAAGGCAAAACCTTTTTATATTAATAAAATGCTTAGGTGGCTACACTGGATTTATGATTACACCTAACCTTTTTTGTATCATGCTTAGAGTAGGAAAATAGGCTCCTTAAAGTGAGCGATTACTTTATCATTTTTCTTTATGTACTTGGGAATAAATAAATTTTTTCAGTGAAGTTTTGTCATTTCTTTGAATAAAGCAACTTTTGGATCATTGGCTCTTTTTCATAAAACTTGTGCTACTAAGGTTTTTCTTGTCAAGTTGAGATGTTTTTACAGGATATATAGAAGCCAGAGATTCTGGTGTTCTTATATGCTCTCCTTGCATAAGAGACTAGATCGAGCACATGTCCCACAGTTGGAGTCAGATGTTATCCACTTATTTGTACCATAGTTGGAGTACCTGAGGAGCCGCCATTTGACAAACATGATAAATGTTTGTTTCCAGTGTATCAGATGATCCGCCTTTGTGCCTAGCCAGTTTTGGCTAGTCAGTTTTTGTTTTAAGTAATTATGACCATGGCCCCGCGGGGTTTGTAATAAAATGTGGTAGTAGGGTGTTTTGAGTGGTTCGGTCTCCTAAGACGTAGAATTTCAACTAAGGTATTCCAGGGAGTTTTTTGCCCTTGACAATTATGCTTTGCCTATAGCCGAGTATAATTGACGAGGTTTTCTCCTGCTTCCTCCAAAGCTGGAATGCTCGATTTTGAATTCTAGGCCTGGGGGGTTATTAAAGCCCAATGGAGTATGTATAAACCTACTAGACATTATTAGAATAGACTATGGTCATGTCCTAAGTCACTAGGACCCTCAAAAAAAATTCCGAAATTTTTTTACCGGACGCGTCAAATTTTTAATTTTTTAATTTTTTAATTTTTCCTAGGTTTTTAATTAAAATTTTCCATAATTTAAATGGAAAATTTAATTTTGTAATAAGTCAGCCATCCAGAACCCGAATTCAGTGATTGAAGGCTGTAACCTTAAGCCACAAATCATTCATGACCAACCAGCGAGCTATCTCCAATTTTCAGAAGTTCATTCATCCTCGTAATTAATAATTTCTCAAAAAAGTCATTTACGGAGAAATTATTAATTAAAATATTAAAAGTGAATATTTTGGAGAAAATAAAAAACTCTCCAAAATTAACCAAATTGAATAAAATAAAAGGCTAAATGACATGGCATTGGGCATTTATGATGATTCAACTTGGCACAAATCCTCTTCAGTCAACAATCGAAGAGCATTAAAGGTACATTCAGTTAGCAGACTTGTCATCTCCAGCTAAACTCATGAATTTGGTGATTTGGAAGGCTGTGATTGGTTCGGTGATAATTACGGAGTGAGGTAATAAATGAAATGAAGGTGTGGTGCAAACCCTAAGGGTTTATGGCACCTATCATTACCATACCACTCATCCTTCATGCTCATGCCTCCATACAAAGCTCACGCCACTCTCTCCCTGATGATTGTGCCCTCAATGGTTGGATTTGGATGTTTAGAGTTGGGAGTGGGGGTGCCTTGCCTAGGTGGAGGCCACCCCTCACTCACACCAACTTATTCTCAGGTCTGGGCTTTCAGTGATGTGCCGAGCCAAATTAGGTTTGGGTTTTTGGTTTTAGGGTTTTAACACTCTCTCATTGTATAAATAGAGGCTCTTTTAGCTCTATTGGGATCGGATTTTTGGCATAGAAGCTCTGGAAAATTTATATTGTAATATTTTGCTTAAGATTTAATAAAGTTGATGACTTTGGAGGTCAAAGCGGAAGCTCTATGTTGGTCATGATTCACCATGTGAGGTGATACCTTTCTTTGCTCCCTTCTTTCTGGATTCTTAAGCATTTGGTTGTATAAATTTTGAAGGCTAACAATCTAGCACTATTTCATATAATCTATACTTTTCTCTTGAAGATTGTGTGCTTTCAGGTATCGTGCGATATACAGGGGCTTTTTTATGGTTAACATTCATTCTGCAGGTTCCATAAGGAGTCATTCTCTTTCAGGAAAATCGAGAAGCATAAGTTTCTTTGCCTCATCCATTAAGTAAAATAAGTTCTTTCCGGTTACTTTTCTCAATTTAAATCTAAGTTTCTCCTTTCTCAATATTTATATGTGTCATATGTTCGTTTTGACCTGAGAAAGTAAGCTTGGGATTTGATCCCAAGTGCCACATAATTTTGTGGCTACTTCTCTTTCCCCACTAACATCCTTGCGTACATCCAGCTAGACTGGACGGTTTCGGGACTAGTGCTTCTCACCTTGTTCGGAGTTTGATTCCACCTTGTGTTGATCGTTGGTTGATTTTCTCTTCTTCTAGGTGCGATTTGGCCTCCTTCCACCTTATTGTGTGTTTGTCTTCTTTGTTTTCTTCGCTGCCCTCTTTTTTCAAATTTATTACAGCGATTTTCCTCTTGAGTCGCTGCCACGTTTTTACCATTTTTTGCAGCTCATTGATTGTTTAGTTCGCTGCCCTATTCTTTTCATCTTTTGCACCCAATTTTCTGTTTTTGTTTCTCCCTTTTCCCCCTCTTTTCCTCTTTTGTTCTAGCCCTCTTTTGCCCTCTTTTTGCTCCTTTCTATCTTCTTCTTTTTCCCTCCTTTGCCCTCCTTTTGCTCCTTTCTATCTTCTTCTTTTTTTCCCCTCTTTGCAAGTTTGAAGAAAAGGTTCTCAATAAAAAGATAAATCACTCTCCTTTTTACATAAAATCCATTAATAAGGTTTCATGTTAGTCTTCTAGCTTTATTTCAAAAAGTCCTTTCAAGGGTTGAATTTCCAAGGCAAATTGTAAATCTCAATAAAGTTTCTCTTTTTGTTTGAGTGGGGTTTTTTAAGCCCCCACTCTCAACCACCCCCATTTGGGGAGGTTTGTGGTGTTTTTATTTTTATGTGCTTAGATTAGATGTGCTTTTGCTTAGAATAATCTCATTGTCTTTCTTAGAATACTAATTGCTAGATTAGCCCATTTTGCTTCATTAATAAGTTAATTACTTCATCTTTTAAATTTTTATCTTTCAATAAGTAAATCAACTGTTTAAAGTAGAAATCTCTTGAATCTCACTTTGTGGATCAAGAGTGCTCTCTATTAGAGAGTTGTCTTTTATTTTGTTTTTACTTACCCCCATGCTATCCTGATTAGGGCTTAAAAACCTGGAAGAGATTCCTGGGTAGATTAGTCTTTTTTACATTTTTTGTAAGTTAATTAATTAATCTCTAAAGTCTCTTGAACTTGCCGTAATCCAAGTCAAGAGCACTCTCTATCGGAGAGCATTCCCACTGCATATCCTTGCATCAAGCATATAGCTTATCTAAGTCTCTTGAACTTTTGTCATAAGACAAAGTCAAGAGCGCTCTCTGTCGGAGGGTTTTAATCAATTTACTTAATAAAATTCTCCAACTCACATTTCCCCGCTAATTAATTAATCTCGTTGTTTCCTTGTCGGAGTATGCTCTGACCGACCTAAAAATCGGAGTACCCAGAAACAGCATTGGATTGTTAATCTCACAAGACTCATCATAATAAAAATTTTACCCCGTAACCAACGCACCGACGTTGTAGAAAGTTTCCTAAGTCATTCCTAGTAAAGGCGCCGGAACTCTCCGCTGTCTAGAGTCGCAGGTAGTTGGTCAATCTTCGCGATACCAGCCTGAGATACTGGGGGGGCCGTCATGTCTCGAATGGATTAACTTGGAAGATTTTCCCGACTGATCTCTTGATATTTTTTGTTGAAGCCCTAAACAAGACCATTTAAGAAACATTTAAAATATACCAAGAGCACTCGCATAACATCCACTAGCTTTGTTTCAGGACTTGATTTTATCTCTTTAATCATTGCAGAGCTTCGACTTCATAAGGCATTGGTCTATTAATTTATGCGTGATTGTTACATCTGGATCATTTGTCTTTAGCTTATAAAAATCTTTATTTGTGAATGCATCTTTATCTCACAAGTCTTGATATATTGTTCATCTTTTAATCCAGTATAGTAACGTGGATTGCTTTTGTCTTGTGTTCAAAATTCATACTTTTAATCATCTCTCATCACAATAACTCCTAAACAACACCCATTCGTATCATAACAACAAAAAACTTAACTTAAACATTGAGCCATAGAAAACTCTTTGTTAGGGACTATCCCCCTTGGTTTCGTTAGGAGTTAGCCTAAACAGAGGATCTAGGAGTAGGTGATAGTATTTGGCTCTGTGCTTGCCCCCAAGGTCACACCTCTCCCACTTTCCTAAGTGAGGAGACAACTTTCGGAAATTTTTTGCTACTTGTGTGCGATTGACTGACAACACGGAGCATGGGAAAACTGGTTCCCGGGGTAAAGAGGATGCTCTGAATATGAAAACGAGCATCCCTGCGCCAAAATCGGACTTCGTAACACACTTTTATTACATTTTTAAAATTTTCATTTAAACCATTAAAAAATGGCTCGATTTTGTTGATTTTTTTTTTCCCTGGAAATTAAAAAAAACCCTAGGGGGACCTAGTACATGTTCAAAATGATTTAAAACCATGTCTAGCATGCTTATATACATCAACACGTGGACTTTAATAGCCTCCCAGGGTTTAACCATCAAGACGAAAATTCCAGCTTTGGAGGAGCGGTGAAAAACTCGAAAATTATACATTGCTGATTAAACATTGCATAATTGACAAGAGAAAAAACTCCTTGGAATGATTGGATTAACGTCTAAGTCCTAGGAAACCAAGTCCTTTACAAAAATTTTGCCATGTTAGCACATTTAGTACAACAAACCCCGCAAGGTATGAACATGCATTTATTAAAAAAAAGGCCCAAAAATGGCCTTGATGAACCATGGAACTGTCTGAGCACTGAAAATGAACAATAGGTTTGTTCATGAATTCGACGAATCACTGGAAATCCACTATGTGCAAAATTGGTGGATAACACAATCCACACGGCGAAATAAAAACAATTAAAACCCTAACTACAAAACCCTCAACTCTTAGAAAGTTAGATCTATAGGTTCTAGTTTGCGGTTGACTTTAGAATTTAAAACCCACTTTAGAAATAATTCAAAACCCCTAGATCTCAATTTTCCCATTAAAAGCACTGGCCTATCTTTTAGGGGGCGACGCCCTCCTTGGGGAAAGTGGTTATTTCACAATCCACGAATTGGGTATTGCTAGTTTCCCCTTCAATTGTATTATCTTACATCTAGCAATCAATCCAAGTGTCTAATTTTATTTAATTTCACCATTTACCCTGAAATCTGATTTTTCATGTCTTAAACCCTAAGGTAAATTGGGACTTTTCACGTAGACACTCACCCTCTCTTAGTAATTGTGCAAAACTCTAATTAACTACCTTAATAAAGGTTTTAATCAAGTCTCCCCGAGTTATTTACTTTCCTACCTTATTTTTTAGGGTAATCTTGGTTATAGGGACGCCCCCTAGGCTTAGAATTTGTACCGAGTCTAAAGCAGTGTTACAAACATTGCCGATATATCGCGATGTTAACTCACTGGCGATATATATCGACAATATATCGCCTCAATATTTTCTCCAATTTTTTGGCGATTTTCCCAATTTTTTTGCGATATTTGCCAATTTTTCGCAATATTTTCCGATTTTATGGCGATATTTGCCGATTTTTTCGAATGTATTGCATTTTTTTGTATTTTTCATTTGTCGATATATTGCCTATGTTTGCCAACATTTTTGCCGATAAATCCGATAATTTCTTTTTGTACCCTCGGCGATATATTCGCCGACACGATATTTGTAACATTGGTCTAAAGTGCCTATATCCTTGACTGACATGACATCTGAGTTCTTTCATAGGTCTTGTATATCGTAGGTCGCAACTTTAGTTGTCGTTCCCCTCTGCCATCTTGGATAGGATCACCTTATGCAGCAACTACATGATTTGTGATAATATGCCAATGATGAAGAAATAATTACAAGCTATAAACCAACACAATTTACCTTATATATGAAAAACAAGACAATAACATCCACACATTAGCAAGCAACTCCTCATGTCACCTCCAAAATCTTTCACTTTATTCAATTCTATCCTTAAAGAGTACAATAAGACTTGTGCATATGCAACTAACAAAGAAAAGAGAGGGGAGAGCTTGCTTAAACAGAAAATTAGGAAGAGGGGGGTGAATTTCATGAAATAGAGTGAACTAGAGCATTATATGACACCTCATGGAGTTAACTAGAGTATAATTTGACACCTCATGAAGTTAATTAGAGCTTGTTGCCACTTTTCACACACCTGGGGGGAACATGGCAGAAATCTTCAAGCCACTCGGTGGGTCCTTGGGGGCAAGTCTCGAGTCAAGGCTGTCACCTTGTTCTTGACTCGTCTGTTTAGGCCAACTCCTAATCGAAGCCAAGAGGGGTAGACCCTGTTAATTTCTAAGGTTGTTAAGGCATAGTGAGATGATTTGTGATCGAGTGAGTTATGATGAAAATACTGAAACAAGATATTGCAAGAAGAATTGTAAGCACAACAACATATAGATTATCTTAACACATGATAAATAAATGATATTGAAGCAAATGATTGTATGATAAAAATACCAGTGCCAAAAATGGAGTCAAATAAGAAAGTGTTGTTATAGTGCTGAGAAATGTGTTGCAAATGCTCTTGGTCAATTTAAGCTTATTGTGAATAATGTAAATTTTCCTTTAATATTCAACTAGGGCTAAACAGTGCATGCAAAATATCAACTGATAACCACACATGAATGCCTTTTACAGTATGCAGCGGAATATAAAACTGAGAAATAACTCACATCACATCACAATATTGACACTATTATTTTGGGTATGGAAATCCCCGGAAAAACCCAAGATGGGAAAACCGGTGCAGCAGTCAGATATAGGTTTTATTATGAGAAAATATGGAACTTTTACAATCACTGCAAATTCACCCAACCCTGGTGAATGCAGTACCCAACAGAATTACTGGGCAAATCCCAACTAAACCTCAACACCCTCCTGTGTGAATGTACGGCCCAGCTATACGAAGCTCAGTGATCCTGCTGCTCGCTCCTCCGTCTTCTCCACTAAATCCTCTGTCTGAATTTCTCTCCCTGTCTGTATCATGTCTCTGTCTGAATACAACTGTGTGTGTTCTCTCCGCCAATTGATCTCTCTTTTATAACTTTAGGTAAAGCGAAAACCCTAATTTCACTTTCACTTTAACTAGTGGTTCACTAAAGTTAATTTATATTACTTTAATTTATTTTCCAAAGTAAACTTAGGAAAAGTAAATTAAATACAACTAGTTTCCTAATTTAAGTCTTCTGCATGCAAGAACACATGCATGCAGGAAGACCTTCCTTGTTGCTACTAGTTTAACACTCCCTCTCAACGAGGAAGGGATTCGCTAGCAACCCCAACTTATCCCTGAAGTTCGCAAAACTCTGTCTGCAAAGTGCCTTGGTGAAAATGTTCGCCACTTGCTCATCTGTCTGTATGTACTCTGTTGCCCACCTATTTCAACTAGGTGGCAACCTCATGTACATTGAAGATGTACATTCTGTGTAGTTTGTACCATGGAAAAATCCTAGGGATTTTTCACTCAGCAGGGTAATTTTGCTCCTTTTGTACGCGGAATGTCCACTCCCCTGCGTGGGATAATTAATGTAACTTTATATGTCATCATGGGTCATTCCTCTAAGGATGTCACCATGGACTTTATTATCAGACTCAGCAGGGTAATTTTGCTCCTTTTGTACGCGGAATGTCCACTCCCCTGCGTGGGATAATTAATGTAACTTTATATGTCATCATGGGTCATTCCTCTAAGGATGTCACCATGGACTTTATTATCAGGGAAGTCCTCTTCACCGAGTGTTTTTTTTCCCCTTCCAGTTAATTTTGTTAATTAACAATTTTAATTGGTTGGGTTTTTCACTCACAAATCCTCCAAAGTGGTGAATTGGCGTTCTGATAATCAAGCCCATGAGGTGGCTAAGGTTTCAAGTTGTTGTCCATGACCATGTTAGCCATATCTTGTAGTCTTGCGGAATTTCGTTAGGATTTTAATTTCTATTTTGTTTTTTTTCTTAATTAATCAATTTTACCATTTGGTGGTTAATTAATTAAGTTTCGATGTAATAATGTAATTTCTTGAACCTTGACATTTTGTAATAGGGGCTATGAATGCAAATGAAAAAGCTATGACACCCCCCAAGCCGTTGGTTCAAGTCTCATGTCATTCTGACAAGGAGTTGGGAAGTTAGACCAATTTTGGTTAAGACAAGGTATTTTTCCTAATAAATTAATTTAATTTCCAAGGGTGAAAAATTAAATTATTTGATTTTGAAGGAAAAAATCAAATAAGACCATGGTAATTAAGTTTGGGAGGTGGCTAATCATAGTTAATTTTTATTTAAATAAACCCCCCCATGGTTCAAATAAATTTTTGAAAATTTCCCAAGTGGGGTGCCCCTCTTGTCTTAATAAAAGATAAAAAATAAAAGATTTAAAATAAAAGATTTAAATAAAAGATTAAAAAATAAAAGATAAGAATAAAAAATCAAAATTTGGGTCGAACGAAGCCCCAGATAAAAAAATAAAAAATAAAATAATAAAAATTTAAAGTAAAAGATTTAAATAAAAGATTAAAAAAAAAAGAAAAAAAGAAAAAATATAAGAATAAAAAATCAAAATTTGAGTCGAAGGAAGCCCCAGATAAAAAAATAAAAAATAAAAGAATAAAAATATAAAATAAAAGATTGAATAGAAGATTAATAAATAAAAATAATAAAAATAAAAATTTGAGTTAAAGGAAGCCCCGGAAAAAAAAAAAAAAAAAAAAGATTTAAAAAAAAAGATAAAGAATAAAATAAAAAAAGATTTAAAATAAAAGATAAAAAATAAAAGAATAAAAAGATAGAAATTTTAAAAATAAAAGATTAAATAAAATATAAAAAGTAAAAGATAAAAAATAAAAACAATAAAAAATTAAAATAATAAAAATTAAAATTTGAGTCAAAAGGAGGCCCCACTTGAGTCATGGAAACCCTAGATCTAAGGGTTAAGATTCATTGTGACATGGATCTATCTTTTTTACTATTGATTTGAAAAGACACCCTTGCTTATGATTGGTGGATGGCTTGCAAAGTCAACAAACCTAGATCTAAGGGTGGAGGAGAGCTAGAGTTTAGATCTATGTTTTGGACCCTTGATTTGGGAGTGGGTTTGAAATCTTTTCAACTATAAAAGAGAGGCCCCTCCTCTCATTTTGTCATCATTCTTTGGAGCATGGTTATGCTACCAAAATACTCTCTTTTCTATTCTTCTCTCTCAAGTTTTTTTGGCTATTGTAATGTTGTTACCCTATTGGGGTTTATAATACATCAATCTTTGGAGGATACATTTGTTGGTGCACTCATTTTGTGGCTTGAAGAGTGAGGCAACTGTTTATGGTTGGTTATTGTTGCATTATTTATCATAGAAGCTCTCCACAAAGGTTTTTGTGGAGAGACTTGTAGGTAGAAGTTTTTCTATTTGCACTTGTGATTAACATTGTAAGATTTTGCAAAGGTTTTTGCATGATTTATGGTGTTCTCATCTCTATGTGTGAGTTTTGCAGCTTTAGCTAAACTCTTTGCAGGGATCCAAGCTTGGAAAAGTTTTCCCTCCAAGGCCCTAATCTCTAATCTTGTTTTCTGTTTTAGGAAATAGTAGTTTTGTTATTGTTTAGTAGCAAAATCTAGTTTCCTTTAATAGATCCATGTTATATTTTTATTATATATTTCAGGTCTGATTTCTTACTGTGTTTTAGGTGGTTGGAAATGCAATGTTCAGTCCTCTAATATTCAATTTTCTGATATTTTAAAACCCAGATTTTTACTGTAAAATTTTGTATTTTTATACTAACATTTTCTAACTTCCTTTTGAGTTTCCTGTCAGCTTGCTGGTTTTTAGCAGGTTTTACAGTTTACAAGGGAAGGTTATTTCCAAATCACATCTAAAACACCTCAACTTGCAACCGGTTTCAAAAGGGTTCAACCTCTTATCTTCTTACTCTATTTTCTAGCTATTTGTAAGCCTCGGGAGAGTCTCCTCGTGGGTATTCTCTAAAAGATTTCAAAGTAATTTGTAGTCATATTGTAATTAGGTAGGAAGTAGATAAGTAGTTGTGCTTTCATTTTCAAGTAGATCTAATATTTTTTCAGCCTTTTTTTTTACCCACCTTCTCTTTTAGGGAGATTGATGTGTGGTTAGTATATTTTGTTTAGATTAGTTTACTTTCAAGCATTTATTTTTCAAACAAAACATTTAGTTAGATCTTTACTTTCTATCACCTAGTTTACTGTTTTGAAGGAATATACAACCTAACATCCGTCCATGTATCCTCTGCCCTCCGTTATCTCCCTTTAGTGAACTCGGATCAAGGGTATGAAAAACGGAGGGGTTTGGGGGCTTTAGTTTAATAGGCATCCATCTTGCTATTTTTCCGGTTGATTAAAAACAGTGACCTCGGAAGCTAGTTGGAGTAGAAGACCGTGGGGGGTCTCTAGGCGTTCTACGTCCTCCTTGTTGAGCACCGGGGCATTGGGGTTTGACCTGGGAGCTACAGGTGGAATTGTTTCCACTGTTTTGAACGCACCAGCATTCCCTCTTTGACTTGAGAAATACTAGATTGGCGTAGTCACACTACCGGATCTAAAACTTAATCAAAGACTTCAACTTTAATAAAATTTATTAAAACGAACCAAGAGACATTACAAAACATCTTACCCACATTTCAGTTTCTGTATTTGCTTCAAAGTCCTTGCTTTTCAAGGCTTTCATTTTACAAGTACATCCTGCAAGCATCTCAATTTCATTTCAGTACCTTGCACTTTCAAGTATAATATCTTTAAAGTACTGTGGCACGCTTGAGTAAAACATTGTTTAATTTTGTAACTTGAAAGCAATTTGTCATTAGATCTTTGAGATAATAGCTTGTTCATCCGGTGTATATCTTGTTTCTTTTCAGGTATCATTGTATATTTGTTTAACCATTCTTTAGCATTTGTTCATATTGTTAATATTGTAGATCTTGCTTAGCTTAGACAACTGTGGATAATCATTCTTAATTCTTTTGTAAGTTTGTAACTTGTAATCTTTTGACTCCATTTAATCTAGGCACTGATCTTGTAATTTTGTAACCTTAATAAAATAAAATCCCTTTAACTAAATTGTTAATAAACTTTCCTAAAGGGACTACCCCCCTTGGCTCTGTTGGGATTTGGCTTAAACGGAGGAGTTGGTAGACTGTGGTGACAGTGGTCCCTAGCTCTAACTTGCCCCCAAGGACACACAAAGCGGGTTGGAGACTTCCCCGTGTCATAAAGTGTGTATTAGGCGGCAACATACTCCAACCGAATGGTTCATATCTGAACACAATCTCTCAAGAAGTGGTATCTGATGTCTATGTGTTTGCTTCGATCATGGAACACTGGATTCTTAGATAGCTTGATGCCACTCTGATTGTCACAATGAACTATTGTAGCCTCTAGCTCAAACTCGAACAACCCTACAAGTAACTTCCTCAGCCACATACCCTCACAAGCAGCCATGCTGGTTGCCATGTACTCAGCCTCTGCCGAGCTCAATGCAACTGACTTCTGCTTCCTGCTGAACCAAGAGACGACCCCTGATCCAATGCTGAAACAACAACCTGAAGTACTCTTTTGGTCCTATATACATCCTGCCCAGTCAGCATCTGTGAAACTTGCTAATTGTACACTCCCCCTGTGCTCATAAACCAATCCATACTCCACTGTACCTTTGATGTAGTGAAATTTGTGCTTCGCAGCCGTCCAATGCACTCTCCGAGGGTCCACCATGAACTGAATCAAAGAGTTGATTGCAAAGCTGATGTCTAGTCGAGTGTTGACCAGATACATAAGCGATCCGATAAGCTGATGATACAAGGTAGGATCAAATCCGTTTGACCCTGATGCATCAATCTTCCTCCAGTTGGAAACTAGAGGTATGGCAATAGGCTTGCAGTCCTCCATCCTGAATCTCTTCAAGATCTCTACTGCATACTTCCCTTGTCCGATGAAGAAACATCCATCTCTCTGCCAAATCTCCAAGCCCAAAAAGTAATGCATCAACCCAAGGTCTTTCATCTCAAACTCTACTGCAAGGTTGGACTTACAGTGTCCAACCAGCCTCTCATCTCCTGTCAAAAAGAGATCATCCACATATAAGACCAGTATGAGAGGCACCTCACCTGTCAAGAAATACAGGTTGTGTTCAGCTTCACTCCAATGAAATCCCATCTCCTGTAGATAGTTGTCAATCCTCGAGTACCATGCTCGAGGTGCCTGCTTGAGCCCGTTGTTGCCGCCTAATTCGCACCTCGGGTAACGTGGCAGAAATCTTCAAGCCACTGGGTGCGACCTTGGGGGCAAGCTCGAGCCAAGTGCTGTCACC
>LPNX010226992.1:293235-309018 GCA_001517045.1 Pseudotsuga menziesii | reverse complement strand
AATGCTCAATTATCTTTCCATCTTCAGTTGTTTCTTTCCCTTTGCAATAATGAAATGTGTATAATGGTTCATAGCTATAAATGGTTTCTCTCATGTGCTTGTATAAAAATGTGTGTTGACTTCTCTTTCTATCTTCGATTGTTTCTTTCCCTTTGCATTAATGAAATGTGTATGATGGTTCATGGATATAAATGATTTGTCACAAGTCCTTGTATAAATTTTATAATCATGTCTTATGAATTATTTAATTAGCTCAGTAAGTTTTTTGCGTTGAAAAACTTGTAGTGTTTGCACAATATTTTTTTTTTCATTTAAATAAATTTCAAAACTTAGAAAATAGGCATGTTGACCATTTTTTTATGATTGCAAATCCATTTATATGTTGTTCGCAAAACAATTCTACCATATATTCATTGTGACACTTCATACTATCAATATTACACTAGTGGATCCCATCATTCAATTTGGACCTTCCTTATATGGTGATAATATAACTTTCAGTTAGTGTATTAAACACGTGTACATTTGAGAGAGAGATAAAATGGGTTGTATCCCCACCCTGTTATTACATCCTTGATCTAGTGGTTTGATAGGTGTTTATCCATCCTTGATTTATGTTGTTTAGGATTTGTCTTGTGTTGACCCTTACTTGTTTGTCCTATGTGCTAACTCCCACCTTAAACATGTAACCCAAATATAATTTCCCAACACCATTTGTCGACCAAATTATTGACTCTTGCGCCGGAAGTGAGATTCTCTCCTTTATTGATGACTTTTCTGGTTATAACCAAATATAGATCCACCCCCAGGATCAATACAAAACTGTGTTCACCACCCCATGGGATCCTTACCCTACAAAGTCATGCCTTTTGGCCTTGAAAATTTCGGTGCTACCTTCCAGAGAGAAATGGCATATGTGTTTAATGACCTAACAAAGATCATTTTATCCTTCTTACATGACCTCACATCCAAGTAAAAAGAGTGCATAGACCACCTCCAATATCTATGTATGATCCATATTTATGTGTGAATGAAATGTAAGAATAAATATAGAATAATAAACACAGACATATTGTAAAGAAAGAAGATATACAATAAACACATATTCTATTAAATGGAGGAAATATAATAAATTGTAAATAAAATAACTAGAATGGTGGTAGCTATCTCCGAGAAGAGGTGTGCCTACTATGCTCATCTGTGCCAAGTTGAATACAAAATGAGGTCCAAATCCCCTATTTATAATAAGCATGAGGGAGAGAACTCCAAAAGTACAAAACATAACCCTAGAAGAGGAACAAACATAAATTTTGCAGCCCCAAGGTGGTTAGTTGAACAGTCAACTTCCCGAGGTCATGTTGATGTATACCAAATGCATGTTGATGTATACCATTTGGCCCCCCGAATCGCCAAAAAACGTCGTTTAGGGCCTCAAAACGGCCACGAAAGTTTGGGACCCAAAAAACCGTAGAAAAATAACTAGGAAATTGCCACAATGGACAATTATTTTCAACCAGTGGAATAGGTGGGCGGCCACCGATATTCATTTGGATCAACATATTATCATTTCATGATGTCACAAATGTAATATTCGTTTGAACCCTATCAAGTGTGTCTTCTGTATCAGTGTAAGACATCTATTAGGGTTCATTGTTTCAAAACTAGGTATCATCATCGAACCCTCTAAAATTCAAGCCATCATGGACTTACAACCCCCATGAACATGACACAAGCTACAAAGCATCCAAGGAAAAGCCAATTTTCTTCTATGCTTAGTCCCCAATTATGCTACATGGGCCCACAGATTTTTGCGCTTATATTGGAAGGACAACCCCTTTCAGTGGAATGATCACGTCCATCCGACACAAAAAATCGTCAAACAAGAATGGAATGAGAGACTTCAATTCAATAGTGAGGGTTAGTCGATTTAGGATGAAAAATAATCGGCTTCCATCTTGTCAAAAAATGAGCATGGGGAAGTGTTCCTAAGTGTCTTTTCTATATCACCTATTAGATTTTTTACTATAGTGGGAGGTATTAGACCATCAACATTGGGTAGTTTGATCATTATTATAATGGGTGAATGTTACATGCTGAGCATTCTCCTTCAAAGTTTGACATTTTCAACAACCACATAATACTAGGGTTTCATAAAATATATCCAACTCATGATGACTTACCATCGATGACCCATGATTGTGGCTAGAAGGTGGCATGTTACAATTGGCAAGGTAAAGTTAATGTACATTTTCATCTACCAATTGCTTGAGATATCTTGCTCCTAATAAGAACTTGTGATGTTTTTCAACTAGTATGTGCATTCGAACTCGATCCTGAATCAAGATCCTACAAAATTGAATACATTATTATTCACATTCTGATGGATAAATAACTTAAATTCAATCCAATGATCAAAATATAAATAGAATCTAAACTTACTAGATATGGAAAGGGAGAACTTGATGAACTTTGACCAATATGGAATGAGCTGCAATTTGAAGAATTTGCCATTTGATATTATATAACTTTTTCTCCCTATATTTGATCCAAATCAACAATCGATACATGTCCACAATCCTAAAGTAAATTTTGAGAACCAAATCACAATATAACTTCCAATATAGTTTTGAAACCATTTTCTAAGAATAAGGTGAGTTTAATAGGTATGTTTACTATTAATTCTTGTAACTGATGTGGTTGAATCCTAAAAGAAAATTTGAGATGCATACACCATTTTAAGTTATGTTGGGCCTAGGGAAATATAGGTAGAATTCAGTTAGAATTCTTCCAAAGAAGGTAAAGATTCTATTCGTAGGGAGAAGAAAATGCGACAAAAGTAAATGATGCTCGAGGAGAAGGTGCGACATAAGCAATTGTGGAAGGAAGAATAAGGTAGAAAAAGAAGCTGTAGAGGAAGCTACAATGGAGGAAGATAAAAGAAGATAAGGAAGAAAGAACCAAGAGGGAGTCAATATTCGTAGAGCAAGATATGACAGGAGAAGAGTTCATGATAGTAGAAGATTTTATGAAGGAAGAGAAGCCACGACAGAAGGAAAGTATGTGACGAGATCATCCGCGACAGAAGAAACCGTGATAAAGAAGGCGTGTAGCAGTGCAACGACTGAAAAGGATATCTAAGAGAAATTGTGGGTAGTATTGTAATCTCACATATCACAGAGGGTTACCAATAGTACACATGGAATCATATAGACATAACAGACACAAGAGAAAAGAACATAGATAAGGGAATAACATATTATATTATAACATGAGGGTCCATACATACACAGAACTGAATCCAGTTCTCATCTGGATCAACATCCTAATATATATGATTTACAAACAGTTACATATAACTACATCTCGGTTCGGTCAACCGACATGACCTCATGCGGCCGACCTAATCTCCAATTGGTCAGCTATTCGACTAGTTGGCTCACCGACTAGCTCCTCCAACATCTCCCCCAGGAACAAAATATTTCTTCATCCCGAAGAAACAGGGGAGGTAATTCAATAATGTATTGTATGAGGTAGTTGTTTCTGGTATTGTTTGTCTTCATGGACTGTGTAGTCGGATGGTTGGTCGTTTCTGCACACATATTTCCACAATTGCTTATGCTATAATAGCCAGTTGATGTTGAAATTCTGTCCAACTCTGTAGTACTTTATGGATGTCGATAGTCAATGTTGTGTTGCTTGACAGAATCGACATATTTTCTTGGATGGAGAGGTATGCAATGCTTTCCATGTCTGGTCCCATGAATTGAGCTTTTTCCTCTTCTGCATCTAGTAGTCTTTTAATCTTTGGGAAAATTGTATCCAGTTTGTCGAGGATCAGTAGTGCTTGTTGTACCCACTGGTGTGCTTATCTCTTCAGTTTCTAAAATTTGGATGTTTCCAATACAATATGTTCTTGTAATGTATTTCTCATTGTTTCTTCCATTCCTTGTCTCTTTTCTAACACTTGAATCTGCTCACAAGTCTTACGGGTCTGCTGAAATACATGTCTGTAATAGGTAGGCCAATCACAGAGCACTTCATCTGTGATGATAGATTCCTATATGTGGTCTTGTAATACTTTGTGAGCCTTCAAAAATGTTGTATACCGCTGCCTAAGTAGTCTAGATGTTTCCTCTATTTGATCTTCCTTTGTATTCTGTAGATGTGATTGTAGAGTCGACACCATGCTTTCAAATAGCTGATATGCTTTTTCAAGCGGCTTGTCGGTGTTGGCCTCTAGAGGTCCCGGTATTACTGTTTGGATCAAATTCTTGCATTTTGTCAGAAACTCGATTTCCTCTTTCTTAGTTTTGTCGATCTGCGCTTGTTTAGTCTGGTTTCTTACTGCGACTTCTGTGGCGAGAGTTTCTAGGAGTTGACCCAACTCTCCATCTCTGAGTTTCTTTGTGTCAACTGCAATAGTCGATCCGAGCTGGCTGATGTTGATCACTGTCGGATTTGATTCTTTGTGGTGTTCTTTCTTCTTTTTGTCTTTTCATTTTCTTTTGTGTCTATGCTGGTCTATATGTTGTTGTGCCTGTGATTCCACAAGTGGTAGATTTCCCTGTGGTTGGTTTTCTGGCTGCTGATCTTCATTGGTCAGTGGAATTTCTGGTTGAATTTCTTGGGTGGAACTTGTGGCTCAGTGTGTATCTGGGGGATTTGAAAAGATGGTTCAGGTTTTGGTAAAGATTCTAGATTGGGAAGTGGTGGTGGAGATGGTGAATGGTCTGGTGTAATTGGTGTAGTGGAGATATTGTCAGTCGACAGTGGGTCTTTGACTTCTAGTGTTGAATTATCTAGGTCATTAGAGAATAGGTTGTCGATCACCTAGTTAATATCTTCCTGGTTATCTTCTTCCGCATCTCTTGCTGGTTCATTGGCTGGTGGAGGGTGTGAGATGTCTAAAGGGTGTGAAGATTGTCAAGCATCATTTTACCATTCCAACACTGTTGCAACTCAAAATGGTTTTTAAGCAGCAGCAATATCTCAAGAAAAAAGGAACAGTCACCGAACAAATGTGAAACCATATCCAGCTTAATCAAACACAAGGGAAACCTACCAGGACCCACAAAACCTTTGCTCTGTAACACTTCCCAGGTCAAGATATTATTTTTTAAACAAATCCAAGAGAAGAGATTTCTCCTTTCCAAATCCATTTCATCCACCACTCATCCTCAAACTTTGCAATCTTGGAAATGGTGGCACGATATGCAAGTTTTGTCGACACTTGTCCCTCACGGTTTTTGTACGCCCAAACTAGTTAATCCCATAACCGAAGAACTTTCCCACCTAGAAGAACTGGCCTCCCTGTAAATATATTTTAAGACAACGAGTCTTCGACGATGGATTTCCTTGACCAGCTCATGTGAAAGAAAGTTATTTTCACCCATCCCACAAATAGGGTCAATACCCAAGAACGATTGTATACCTCTGCCCACCTGCCAGCTAATCTCCTTGGATATAATTGGAGGGATTTTCGAAATAATTTTCCAGATAGTCAAAGCACAAGTGTTGGACCAATTTCTAGACCTCACCTAATGAACAGGTCTAGCCCTTTAAAGTATTTAGCCTTTATAACTTTTCCCCACAGACCTATGCTAAACATTGACCGCCAAAGGGATTTAGCACACATCGAAGATTTGAAAGATTCTAGATTTTATATTCCCCAGCTGCCAAGATCACGGAGGAGAGATAAATTTTCCCAAGAGGCCAAATGAAATTTCATGGTGTCGAGAGTGTTTGCCCAAAGAAAGTTGAAATTTTTTGATATGATTCTTAACAGGATCAATCTAGGAATGTAAAAAGAGGACGTCCAATAAACTAGAATTCCTTGCAGGACTGAAGAAACCAGCACTAAATGGCCTCCCAATGAGAGATAACAGGCACGACTAGACCAACCCGCAACTTTTTTGGAAATGATCCTTACTAACCACTCCCAATCCTTGGACCCATAACCGGTTGACTTTAGAAGATATCCTAGATATCTAAACCCCTCCTTAATACAATTGGCTTTAAATGGAAAGAGAAAACACAACGAATCAATAAGAGACTGATCCATACAAGAGTATAAGATGTTGGATTTCGAGTGGCTTACCTCTAACCCTGAAGCATTGTAGAACTACGTAAGCAAGGACTGTAAGTGCTTACATTTAGAAACAGAACCCCCTCTAATGATAATGATGTCGTCCACAAACATTAAATGAGTGACAGATACCCCTCTAGATACCTTTAAACCCTATAAAGAGAGAGACACATGGCCTGTTGCAGAAGGAGGCTGAACCCTTCAATTGCCAAAATTAATAAATACGACGAGAGAGGGAAGCCCTATCGAAGGCCCCTGATACTATTAAAAAAATTAGTAGGCAGTCCATTAATAATTACTGCAAACTGAACAGAGGAGACCGCACTCATAATCCAATCCACCAAATCAAGCGATAACCCAATCTGAATAAGAATCAATCTTTGAAAATACCAATCCAAACGGTCGTAAGCCTTTACCAGATCCAGTTTGAGGAAAAAACAGTCTTTTTGTTTGCTTTGATAGAGTGAAGGCACTCTTGCACCACCCTCACTGTGTCTGTGATTTGTCTATCTGGCAGGAAGGCGAATTGTTCCTTAGAAATGAACTTACCCAAAAACAGTTTCAATCTTTCAGCAATGAGCTTTGTAATGAGTTTATAAAGGAGATTGTAGAGAGAAATTGCACAAAAATTGGCTGATAATCGTCGAAAGATTCCAGAAGGTCCTTTTTAGGGATAAGCGTGAGAAATGTAGAGTTCAAGAGTTCATTAAAATTTATTTTGGAACATGATTCCTCAATGGTCGTCGTAACTTCCATCCCCAAGATATCAAAGAAAAAACTATAGAATTCAACCGTCCAACCATCGAGGCCTAGACTCTTGTCCCTTTCGAAAAAATTTAAAGTATTTTTTACCTCAGATACCGTCACCGACCTTCCTACGGCGTTGCAATCTTCAATATCAAACATGCAGGGAAAATTTCTCATCAAGTTCATCTGATCCATTATATTGATACCCTGTGGTTGGGAAAAGAGAGATCAAAAGTGGTCGACAACCACCCTTCGGATACTATCCTGATCCGAACAGAGCTCCCCTTCATCCGACACAATCTCCTAGACTGAGTTTGACAATCTCCTTTGGTTTGCGCACTTGTGGAAGAATTGTGAGTTGTTATCCCTTGCCTTTAACCACACAGCTCTTCTCTTTTGATGTAATGTCTCCTCTTTTTGTCTAAGCAAGAGGTTTCTTCTGGCTTCCAAAGTCCTAAGACACTCTTTCCTATCAGTCGAGAAGAACATATCGTCCATAGAGTTTGAAAGGGTTTGATATTCATATTCAATCTGCTCCAACTCCACCCTAGATTCTTTTTTTTTCAACTTCTCCTACCCTAGCACTTCGAGTTTTATCCTATTAAGCTTTACCGCCAGTCCATACATAGATGAGTGATAATGGGTTTCTGATAGTTTGTGCCATTTCTCTCTCACAAAGACACAAAACTCTTGATCGTCCAACCAAACTGGACTGAACTTAAAAGGGTAACTTACCCAACGTTTCTTGAATTCTAACTGCAATATCACCACCTTATGGTCTTAGAAACCTAGAGAGTGAGTCCAGGTTCTATACCTACCAAAATTCACAAAGAGCCTCTTCCATCAGAAAATTGTCAAGTCATTTTGCAATACCCGTTGCCCCACATCTTCCATTTGACCATGTTGGGATCAACATATTAGGCTCTATGTCAACCAACTTCATATCCTCCATTTTGGTCCTAAACCACTCAACAATTGTATCTTCCATTTTTCCTGCACCCCAAACCTCGTGCATTGAAAGAGTCCAATTGAAATCCCCAAAAACCATGAGAGAATGGTCATCAAGAATACCCGACTGGAAGATGTTTTCCCAGTACTCCTTTCTCCTATTGTAAGGAGCATAAATATTTAGTATCCTGATGGTATTCGAATACCCGAGTAGGTTAACCTCCATTAAAATTCTTGCATCGGTTATAAAATCCTTTAACTTTGCCACCTGCAGATTCCAGGAAACCAAGGTGCCTCTCGACATCCCGCAAGCGTCCTGAGATATAACAAGCCAAGATGGTTTTAGTTTCAGGAATAAATCACATGTAGGCACTACATCCATCATCATATCTTGTAATAAAATAACACTAGCCTTCATTCTATCAATGAACCCCTTTAAGGAAGCCCTTTTGGGTCCAGTGCCTAACCCTCTGACATTGAGGGAGACTAAGATCATTTCTGAACAGTGTCAAGGGTTGCTGCATCTCTAAGAGCTCAATCAGAAGAAATGGATGAGAAATCGGTAAACCTAGGAATACCTTTATCGAAAAAGGATGATAACACTGGGTTTTGACAATTTAGCTCTTCAACACCACCCACCTCCGAGTAGGACTTGGACGGTTTACCCACACCTTCTCTCCTAGAATTTCTAACTAAGACATTGTGGCAACGAGTGGATGAAATATCAATGGAGTCCTAGCCCTCGATACCATTTGAGAAGGTTTTTAAGGGCTCTAACCCCTTGCGTATTCTCAGAGGCTGAGGCGATACAGGTTCCTCTAAAGGAGAGGAGGAAATCTTAAAGAGGGGTAACTCTGTAGAGCCCCAAGACAGAGGAGGAAAGTCCTCAGCAACAAAGATAGACAAAACTGTGGGAGGATGATCCAGGTCATTCCCAGGTGCATGATGGGGAAAACAGTCGACTAAATGCTTCGAGCACTCATGTTATGGTGGAAACATATTAAAAGAACAATTAAAGCAGGAAATACACTTAGGTCGATAGAAAGTACACGTATAGACAATATGCAAGAATTCAAACCAATTTATTACTTCTTCTCCATGAAAGATAGAGGAATCACAAAGTGTACATGCTTATATAGGATCCTAAGACACTTGGGTGACTACCCATTACGTTTAGCTACAAAAGAAGTTATAATGGTTCAGAAGTTCAACCGTCACTGACGACTAGAAGACAGAGACATTATGTCAATGTTCGATAGTCGTGCGAAATCTGTCGAGGTTGGTTGTGACGAGGTTCGGACTTTTCAAAGCCGATGTGGAACCTGTCGAAGATGGAACTTTCTAAGGTGGAACCTGTCGAAGAAATTAGAGTAGTCGAAGCAGTCGAAGTGCTAGACTTTGTCGAATCTTGACAACCTGCCAACTGCTAGTTGGATCATTCCTCCTTCCTTAAGAAAAAATGTTCTCCATTGTGTATTTGTTCAGGGAAGGAAACTTGTTGGCCACTTCAGTAGCAGAGTACCATTTTCCTTGCGTGGGAAGTTGTCCAGCTTTAGTCACTTAAAAGAAGGGAATGGAGTTCATCCTTGTATGGCGTATGCGTTGTCCCACAACGGTGTCACAAAGGCCAAGACATGCAGGAATGTCGAGCTAAAAATCGTTTTCTCCAATCTGTTTAAGGATACTGTATGGACCATATTGCAAAGGTTTCATCTTTCTGTATTGACTAATGAAGTGATCCTTCTTTAGATGTAACCAGACCTGATCCCCAATTTGGAATGAATGAGGAATACGATGCTTATCGTGTCAGACCTTAGCTTTTGCATTAGCTCGTTGCAACATTTCATGTTATTGCTTTTGGATGTTGTAGATTTGATCTCCGAACTTCAATGCTTTCTAGTCCACTTCTCGTCCTTCAAGGTAGGTGTCACGGCGAGTATGTTGAGGAGATGATTAAGTCAATAGGAGTTGAGGATTGAAATACATAACAGATCTTGAATGGACTCTTACTTGTAGAGTTGTGTTGATCCTGATTGTAGCTGTGTTGTATGTATGGAAGGTTATCATCCCATGTTTGAATATGCGTGTGGCTGTACATGCGAAGAAAATATACGACTAAGCGATTTACAACTTTCGTATGTCCATCTGTCTGTGGATGGAAGGATGTCGACAAAGAGAGTCTCATGTCGAGCTGTTGCTAGAGAGTTTTCCAAAAGGTCCTGACAAATCTAGCATCTCTATCGAAAATAATGGTTGTCGAGAGGCCATAATGTTTCCACACATGTTCAAAGAAGAGTTGAGCAGTCTGTTGTGCTGTTGTAGTCTTATTGCATGGTATGAGTATAGCCATCTTGGAAAATCTGTTAACTACAACTATGATTTCATCATGATGATGTTTGGTAGTAGGATATCCCATCAAGTAGTCCATAGAAATAGATTCCCATGGTTGACTAGGAACTAGAAGGGGTGTGTACAATCCTTGTCATCGATTCAAAGGTTTAGAAATGGCACAAACTACGCATGATCAAATGTACTTGTTGACGTCATATTTAAGTGAAGGCCAGTAAAAATACTTTTGGAGGATAACAAGTGTTTTTGCAACTCCAAAATGTCTTGTAGCCTTGCTGTAGTGTGCGTCCCAAATGAGCTTTTGTCAGTGCTCATCGGTCGGCACACAAAGTTGTCCAAGCTTGTATAGAAAGGTGTCTTTCATGAAGTAGTCAATAGTAGACAACGTGTCAGTCTAAAGCTGTCGATAAACTGCAAAGAAGTCGCAGTATACTGAATACAATTGTGGCCAAGTAGTGGTGTCATAACCCTACATACTCATCACTGTAGACAGTAGAGTAATGGGTGGTATGCTGAGACAATCGACTGTAGCATTGGCTTTGCATTTCTAATACTTAATTACTAACTAAAATTGTTGCAGGTAATTAATCCACTTGAGTTGTCGAGTTGTTTGTAGTTTCGAATGGGACAATGACACACTTACTGATGAAAGGTTGTAGAAGGCCATCCATATATCTCATGAAGGTTGTAGGTGCATTGGTTAAGCCGAAAGGTATGACTAACCATTCAAGCAATCCTTCCTTAGCCTTGAAATCCATTTTCCATACATCGGAGGACTCGATTGGAATTTGGTGGTATCTCGACTTGAGGTCGAGTTTTGTAAAGAACTTAGCACCTTTCAAACTATCGATGAGTTCATAAATCCATGGAAGAGTGTATATTTTCTTTACTGAATTTTTGTTGAGAGCCCGATAGTCGATGCACATACCCCAAGTCCCATATTTCTTTGGAACTAAGACTACTGGACTTCCACAAGGAGAGGAGTTGGGGCGGATATGACCGTTATCAATCAAATCCTGGATTTTCCTATGAATCTCTTCATTTTCGAGAATGGATTTTTTGTAAACAGATGCGTTAGGTAATGAAGAACCAGGAAAAAGTTCAATGGAGTGTTTTACCTAACAATGTAGAGATACTCAGTTTGGTGCTTGAAATACGTTCTAGTATTCCTCAAGAGTGCGGTCGATCTATTATTGTTGGAGGGCGCTACACTAGTCGGTGAGTTGAATTGTTGCTATAGTATTCCTAGAATGTTGAGGCTTTATCATGATTAATGCGAACTTTTGAGCATGATTGATAAGAATCTTTGTTTGTTTGGAAGATATCATAGCAACCGTTGATGTGGGTTGTCACTCTGGTATGCCATACCATTGATTCTGAATTTCGACAATCACCTTCTGAGGCCGTGACTAATATGTACCATGTTAATCACATCAGTAAGGTTTTTCGAACAGGGCGTTGGATACGGAAAGCGGTGCCACATCACAGAGTACTTCATCTTCAAAAGGATTAATGAAGTAGGCCAGTTTGCATTGGCGTGTGATTTTTACTTCCTATCCATCCTTCATCCAACCAATATCTTAAGGCTGAGGATGTGGAGTGGTGACAAGACCTAATTTCTTCACAAGACCTTCAAAAATGAAGTTCTTTCGGCTACCATTATCCACAACCAGATGTAATGGATTTTTCTGAACCCATATCCGTGTATGCAATAATTTCTCTCATTCATCCTCATCAATGATAGTCTAGGATGTCGGGGTGGTCAAGGTCGAAGCCAAGAGGGTTGATGCATTTGGATAAGATTCTACCAGGGTTCTATCGAAGAAGTCGGATGTCGACAATTTTGTAGAAAATGTCTTTCGAGCTTTGCATTCTGACGAATCATGCCATGTTGAACTGTGATAATCACACCATTTCTCGGTAGGAGCTTGTTTGTTGTGATCCCTATTATCTTTCTGAAATTTCTTCTTTTGATGATCGAGCTTTGGCACAGTCGGCTGAGAAGGGTTCTTGAACTTGTCGGAGTCGACTAGTGACTTCTTTTTAGATGTTCAACCTGTTGCCTTTTTTGTCAAACATGATTTTCCTTTTTGTTTAGCTTCAATATTGTCGGCGTAATGGAATGCATCCACAATCGTACTAACAGTCAAAAACTCCATCTCTTGTTGAATGTACGAGGATAAACCGCTGACGTACTTTAGGACAAGCGATTTCTCTTCTTCTTGGATGCTAAGTCTATCCATGAGTCGATAAAACTCATCGGTGTAACTCTGTATGGACTAGTCTTTCCATTTCCTTAGCTACCGCCACTTCTTGTACTATTGTTCAAGATACTTGGGCAGGTAGAAATCCTTTCAAACAGATTCAACAAATTTTACCCATGTGTCTATGAGGTCGCCTTATTTTTCCATCTTTATGGATAAATTATCCCACCAGTAGTGTACGGAGGTTGACATCTTTAAGGACGCAATGGTGATTTATTCTGCATCGGAGAGTTGATTCACTGAGTAGCAAGATTCTAGTTGTTGCACCCAATTGTTGAGGGATTCTGTGTCAATCTTGCCTTCAAGATTCAGTATGTCTAGATTCATTTGCACTTTGAAGGGGTTGATTTTATCATAGTGAGGTCCCATTGAGGATTCCCCGGATGTCAAAGTGAATCGCATGAGAATCTCGCTGAACTGGGTGAACATTTCAGTCCGCTGGCAAGCGAGTGTTTTTTCTATAAGTTGTTTTGTCTCGTTATTTGCATGTCTATTGTCTTCTTCTTCGACCATATTTTCTAAAGTCGAAGAAAGTGTCTGCTTGTTTTGTTGAGTTTGTGAGCGTGTTTGAATAGGCATAAGTTAATAACTTCGATGGAAGTGCTAATGTAACTAAGGCACTGAAAAAGATCTTGCTCTGATATCAATGATCCAGGTTGTGCCTAAGTGCATGCTAGGGACAACAGTCGACTGAATGAGTTGAGCACTGTTATGGTGGAAGCATATAAAAAGAACAAGTAAAGCAAGAAATACACTTAGGCTGATAGAAAGTACTCGTACAGACAATATGAAAGAATTCGAACCAATTTATTACTTCTTCTCCATGAAATATGGAGGAATCATAATATTGTATAGTACATTAGTGTGCATGCTTATATAGGATGCGGAGATGCTTGGGTCACTACCCGTTACATTCAATTACAAAATAAGTTATAATGCTTCAGAATTTCAATCGTCGCAGACAACTAGAAGACAAAGACATTCTGTTGATGTTCGACAGTCGTGCAAAATCTGTCGAGGTCAGTTGTGTCGAGGTTCAGACTTTTCAAAGCCGATGCAGAACCTAACAAAGAAGTCAAAATAGTCGAAGCAGTCGAAGTGCTATACTTTGTCGAAGCTTGATAATCTGCCAACTGTTGGTTGGATTAGAGGAATACAAGGAGAAAGGTGGTTAAGAATCGCCTTAGAGACGAAAATGACCACATGATCATTAAGACCCTCCTCCTTGACAAAGGTATTCCCGACCTCGTCGTAGGGTGACAAAACCCTAGACTCTGTTGTAGGAGGCTCCTTGACCAACAAAAGACTAAAAAGTTCATCAACAACCATAAAGTTCAAGAGAACTAGGATGGTGCTTGTAAACTTACCCACAAACGATCAGGCTGAATCATGATCAAGAGGTAAGGGGAAGCTAATTCTCTCGACCAACTCAGAGTCAAAGTCCCCAAAATTCAAAGCAACTTTATGCTCCCTTCATCGAGTTGAATAATAAGCCTTTGAGTGACCCGTTTTCCTATAGTTATGGGATCTGAAAGGGAATTTCCAATAGTCCAGGGTTTGGACGAAAGTACTGCCTTCCCAAATGACCTACAGTTCCGCCAGAAGCCCGTTCTTTACATCCATTTCAACTAGGACATGCGACGCATTTTTTTCGAACCCAACAGATGTCAGCCTTCAATATGAATAAATTTTCCAATGGAGTTGGCCACAGCCCAGAAGCCCTTAATGTTCCAGCAAAAACATGGAAATCCAGACAAAATGACCCACAAGTGACGCTTCTCCAATTTGGCTGAGTGGGGGTTAAAATGCACATTCCATCTAGAGAGGAAAAATGATCCCTTTCCATGGACCTAGTATCATTCTTCAACCTCTTTTCTATCATCTTCTGAAATAAAGTGAAACAAATACCAACCGTTTATCAACACGAGGACCCTGGGCACATTCTGGATGAAGGGCTTCCATTGCTCTCTTACCCAATCCAACAAATCATCCCTGGAGAGCTGCACGAATTCCATTTTACCCACAAGAGCATGTAATGAGAGAGATGGAATGAGATCCATAGTAATGTCCCTCCTTAGTACTCATAAAGGTCTACCTTTCTGGACTTTCTCAAACCAGGGAAGACTACAGACCTTGGAAGAAAATACTTCCTTTTCCTTGGCCAAAACAAGCTTTGCATGTAAATTCGATGGGGAAATGGGACAGTCGTCAACCAATAGGTCATTAGTCACATGTGGCACACAACCTGACCCCCACCTAGAAGGGGCAACAAAGGCCCCACAATCGGGCTTGCTGACCGATTGCTAAGAGTCCGGTCCGATTCCATCTGTCTAAACTAGTAGTGGAGAAAAAAACAAACAAGAGTGACCAAGCCCGACCAAAACTATGGATTTTAGAACAAAGTCATACTTCCCACTTTAGTACCTAGGTTGTACTAGGCCGAGGATACCAGCTAGACCACAGGACCATAGTTGGAGCTGGGACGACATTCACCGCAAAACCCTGAAAAATGCACCAACAAACCCTAACCAATCCATCACCTTCCTCCCACCTTATGGAGTGTAATAATCGGTATGAGTGATAATCCCGATATTAATAAATAAGATAGAAAAAGGTTAAGATACTTGGAATTAAAATTTGAATATGAATTAAAACTGATAAGATAGAAAAGAGGTTAGTATAGACTGATGCCAAATATATATATATATATAAAATTAGTTTTTATTTTTGACAATTAGAATAGAATTTAATTTATATGAAATGAGTCATATCAAAAAATTTATTCAATTGAAAAATAGAATTTTCGATTTTATAAATTTTGAAATTAGTTTTTATTTTTTAAAATATTTAGTTTAATATATGATTTTTTTTAGCTTTAAACTTTATAAAACTATAGATAAAAGAATTTGCAGAGAATAAATTTGCTTTTTCATGTTGAAAAAAAAAACTAAAAGAGAGTCAAATATCTAAATAATCGATGCATTTGATGTAAGATCTTTGTTTTCTTTTAATCAGAGTCATTATTGTTCACATTTCTTTTTCCCACATGGAATGTATGAATTCTTAATATTCATTAAGAATATGAATCCTCTATTACATTTCGGTTACATAATAAGATTTGAATCTGGGTAGGGAGTATAACAATATTCACTGACTATTATCTCTCATCTCTTGAGCTAATAATTTTTGCTAGTATGATGTTAGGAGACAAGGTCCAATGTGACCCATTCTTGGAAATCATATGTCCTAGACATTATTGTTTTGGTTACAAGAAAATATATGACCATGTTAAATACTTTTTTGTTTTAGTGAAATTTTTAGTAATCTAAAGATTACATTTTTTTAGATTTAAATATTTTAAATTGAAAAAATTATACATATAGATATATA
>LPNX010226992.1:254924-293196 GCA_001517045.1 Pseudotsuga menziesii | reverse complement strand
TATATATATATATTGAATATTATTAAAATAATCATATTTTATGTAGAAAATAAAAAAAGATGTGAAAATGGTCAATTGGCCAAAAAAAAGTAATTTGAAAAACAAATACACAAAAATAAAAAAAAATAAAGCAAAAAATACCCCTAAAAATACCATAGTAGAGATATCATCTACATGTTCACTCATGATGGATCATTTCCAATGTTAGCAATGTAAGCAATTCTTGTTTTCAAAGGTGATTTTTTTTCTTGTTGTCGATGGGGTAGAGAAAAAATATGTAGGAAGTCCCTCGAGGAATGTAGAAGCTCAATGTTGCTCTTGAAGCTTTGAATTTGACACGCGAAGATAGGAAGGTGATCACAATTTCCACAAGGTAGCTCCCAATGCACCTTGATGCTAGTCCTCGTAACATTTGTAAAACCAATAAATTTTACATTTTCTTAATTTCCTTAACCAACCCAACTTACAATTAATATGTTGGAGAAATCACGGAATTAGAAAGATCAAAGAGTTAATTATTCCAATAAGAGATGGTATCAATAGACATATTTTCAAATGTCATATCACAATACAAAATGTTTGAATAACACAAAATTTTTCTAAAGGATTGAACACCTTAAGAAGTTGCTCACACAAAATATCACATCTCAACACACCAATTTTTTAGGTGGTTAAAACCTTAGAGAGGGAAATAACCCATGGCCCCAACCAATTTTCTACTTAAGGAAATATATTAATGTAAAGGAAAATTTATTCTACATGAGTTTATCTCAATCAATCATGAGTTTCTTTAGACACTTCAGACCAAGTTGATCTTAACTAAATTCTCCTAAGTGTTGAAATATCCTAACACCCCCCCTAATAACACTTTGGGATAAGATTGAAGGCCTTACAAAGGTGACATAATAGGAGAAGGAAGGAGGCATTAGAGCCTATCCCTGTTATTGACAAATTACTAAACTCCTAACATAGATCAAAGTTTAAAAAACTTCACTTATGTAAGAGATTTTCTGGAGATTATGGAACTTGATCATTTGTAGGGAAACAAAGAACTTCGAGCACACGATCTTGAATTAGACTTTTGATGAAGTGCATTCATAGAGGGTTGGTGCAAGGAAATGCTAATCAATTATTACATGTTAGTTGCAATGGAAGTCTTGAGAAACACAAATATGATCACTAAAATGAATCATTAGAGGTATTTGCACAACTTTTTAGAATATCATGAAAAAAGATAAAATGTAGACAATCGAATCATCTTTCAAAATATTTAGCTTTTATTTCTGAAATATTTATATAACTAAAAAAATGGTTGTTCTTCTCATATTGGTGTTATTTTTTCTCTAAAACATAATGCATATGTTCACGTGTTTTTGTTTATGCAGATTGAACCAAGAGGTTTGGCAATTTGAACTTAAAACCAAAGTGACCAAGTCATCCACCTCGTAGTTGAAGAGAGGCTATTCTACCCTTTTTTTGTAATTTGTAGGAACAAGAACACATTTTAAAAATGTGCATGCGTTAATAAAACATGCATGTGTTATTAAAACATGCATATGTTATTAAAACATGCATATGTTATTAAAACATGTGCACATTTTTATTACACATAAACATCCCTTTATTGTTTTTGCCATAACTTTTGGTCAAAAACTCATATGTGCTCCTTATACAATTGGAAAGGTATTTATGAGATCTACAACTTTCATGTTCTTTGTTAATTTGTAGGAACATGGACACATTTTAAAAATGTGCATGCGTTAATAAAATATGCATGTATTATTAAAACATGCATGTGTTATTAAAACATGTGCACATTTTTATTACACATAACCATCCCTTTATTGTTTTTGCCATAAATTTTGGTCAAAAACTCATATGTTGATGCTCCTTATACAATTGGAAAGGTATTTATGATATCTGCAACTTTCATGTTCTATGTTTTCTATGATTCATCACCATTTTCATGATATTTTAAAAATAAAATGCATGCACATTTTTGTTACACACGAACATGTCTTTACTATTTTTCCCATAATTGTTTTTTTAATAACTTGGATATTGATTCTCCATGTACTGTTGGAAAGGTATTTCCAAGATATACAACTTATAGGTTTTAGGTTTTTTATGATTCATCACCATTTGCATGATACTTTTAAAATAGGTCGACAAACATAATATATGGTAGAAGAACATAAAATGTCATGTTGGCATGTTTCAAAACAAAATGTTTAGCACTAAAACCTTATTTTAATGACATAATACTTATTTTACTCTCCTAGGCATAATCAAGGTCGATAGAACCATACCCTTTGTGATAAAATGCCTAATTACTCCTAAAATACCAACTCAAGGTGAACAATCCATATAGAGGGCATGCATCATAATAGGATGCCTTGTTCATAGCACTTGAGGATTAAAATTTTCATTTCCTTTGTAACATAATCCCCCCCTGTGTTCTGACCATCCTTACCTCCCTCCCTCTCCCTATCTCTCTATAGCACTCCCTTATTCCTTCCCTCACTCACGCGTTCCATTTTCTCTCCCTCAATTCCTCCCTCCCTCTTTCTCTTTGTCGCTACCTCTCCCACCTTATACCTTCTCTCTCTCACTCACTCCCTTTCCCTCCCTCCCTGTTCTTGTCCTTCTCTCCCTCTGTCTTTATATTTCTCACTCTCTAACTCTATCCCTCTTTCTCTTTCTCTCCTTCTCTATCTCTCTACCTCCCTCTTACTCCCTCCCTTCCTCTCTCTCTACCCCTCCCATCCCACTCTCTCTCTCTCTCTCTCTCTCTCTCTCTCTCTCTCTCTCTCTCTCCCACTCCCTCCCTCCCTCTCTCTCTCCCCCCCCCCCCCCCCTCTCTCTCTCTCTCTCTCTCTCTCTCTCTCTCTCTCTCTCTCTCTCTCTCCTACTCCTTCCCTACATCTCTCCCTCTCCATATCCCCCGTAATCTCTCTCTCCTCGTTGTTTTCTCTCTCACACTCACTCCCTCACTTGCCCCCCCCCTCTCTATCTATGTCCCTTTTTCTCCCTATCCCCATATCTACCTCCCTCCCTCTACTAGACTATCTCTCTCCCCCTTTTCCTCTCTTTCTCTCTCTCTCTTTACATCTACCCCACCTCTCTTGATACCCCACCATCTTCCCTCCCACCCTCCCTTTATCACTCCCTCCCTCTCTCTCTCTCTCTCTCTCTCTCTCTCTCTCTCTCTCTCCTACTCCTTCCCTACATCTCTCCCTCTCCATATCCCCCGTAATCTCTCTCTCCTCGTTGTTTTCTCTCTCACACTCACTCCCTCACTTGCCCCCCCCCTCTCTATCTATGTCCCTTTTTCTCCCTATCCCCATATCTACCTCCCTCCCTCTACTAGACTATCTCTCTCCCCCTTTTCCTCTCTTTCTCTCTCTCTCTTTACATCTACCCCACCTCTCTTGATACCCCACCATCTTCCCTCCCACCCTCCCTTTATCACTCCCTCCCTCTCTCTCTCTCTCTCTCTCTCTCTCTCTCTCTCTCTCTCACACACACACACACACACACACATTCCCTCCCTCCCTCCATCTCCCTAGACCATACTAAACCCCTATCTTACTCACTCACCCCCTACTCCTCCCCATACCTTTAACCCTCCCTTCTCATCTCCGTCTCTCCCCCCACTCTTCCCCTCCTATATCTTCCCCCCTCCTCCTCCACTACTAATGAATGGATTGAATTTATCAGAGGTTTTTATAATGTGTTTCTCAACTATTGCATAATGTAGTGTTATTATATGCTTTACTATAAAAATAATAATACATATTAGAAATAAGGGTTTTCTATTTTTCATATTTCTTGAGATGGAAATGTTAATAAATAATCATATTACAAATCAAGTGTTTTTTTTTCATATTTTGGCAAGGATCGAATCATCCTCTTCCACTAGCTCAAATATGAACCTTGAACCTTGAACAACATTAGTGGAATGGTGAATATCATAAGCATTATTTATTGACCATGAACCATTTGGTGAGTATCACATACATGGTCATGAAGTGGTGAAATCCTGAATAACAAAGCTAGTGTTGATGAAACCATTAACATATTTGGTGGCATAATCTTACACATTTGGCAGTTGGATCACCAACAAAGTTAATGGATCCATGAATATTGTTGGTGGAACCATGAGCTCTATTTATGGAACCGTGAGCATTATTGGTGGAACCATGAGCATTATTGTTGGAACCATGAGAACTTTTGCTAGAACCAAGAGCTTTGTTTATGGAACCATAATCTCTATTTATGGAACCATGAGCTCTATTTATGGAACCATGAGCATTGTTGGTGGAAACCATGAGTGTTGATGGTAGAACCATGATCTCTATTTATGGAACAATAAGCATCCGTGATGGAGCCATGAGTAATGGTTGTGAGGTGGTGGAACCATGCAAGGATCCTTGAACAAAATTCATGGTAAATGAGAATTTTAGGAGTGGAACCGTGGACAATTTTGATGGAACCGTGAAAAATGCGGGTGGAACCATGTACAATGCATACAAAATCATGTGAAATTGAGGAACCTTGAACAACATTGGTGGAACCATGAATATCATAAGCATTATTTATCGACTATAAACCATTTGGTGAGTAATGCATACATGGTCACGAGGTGGTGGAATCCTGAATAATACATATGGAACCTTGAACAAAGTTCGTGTTGATGAAATCATGAACATATTTGGGGGAAAAATCTTACAGATTTGGTGGTTGAGTATCCATCAAAGTTAATGGATCCATGAACATTGTTGGTGGAACCATGAGGTCTATTTATGGAAACATGAGCATTGTTGGTGGAACCATGAGCATTGATGGTAGAACCATGAGCTTTATTTATGGAACCATGAGCATTAGTGGTGGAACCATGAGTCATGGTATGAATTTGGTGGAGCCATACACATTTATGGAACCATGAGCATTATTGGTGGAATCATGAGCACTGTTGGTGGAAGCAAGAGCTCTGTTTATGGAACCATGAGCTCTATTTATAGAACCATGAGCATTGTTTGTGGAACCATGTGCTCTATTCATGGAACCACGAGCATTTTTTGTGGAACCCCATGATGGTAGAACCACAAGCTCTATTTATTCAACCATGAGCATTGGTGGTGGAATCATGAGTAATGGTTGCAAGGTGGTGGAACCATGCAAACAACCTTGGACAAAATTCATGGAAAATGAGTATTTTAGGGGTGGAACCATTAAGAATGTAAATAATGCTTATGTAAATATTCCTCATATAAATTAAATTAAATTATCAAATTGAAATATTTGTATTATATGGTGCATAATGTTTGACTATACCTACTGTTTGATGCATATTTCTTTGTTCTTTCATAGAAAACTTTGTCTTGTCCATGGTTTTGTTTTTGCATGAGCTTTCCCAACCCTTTGGAATTGTTTTATATCCTTGGTTGAACATGACTCACCACTACATATTTTCTTTTTACTGACTAGGATCAAAAAACCATGTTGTCTCTTTGTATTGATCTTAGATGGAGATATAGTAATTATAAGTTCTATTTTATCTGAGGTAGAGAGTTTGAGGCAAGGTAAAGGACATAGTTCCTAAGTTCATAGTTTCTATGGTCATAACCCTTGTTAATTGTAGTTCATAAGGTCATACTTATTGTTGTCTAGAGTTCCTCTAGGTCATATTTCCTATGCTCATGGATTCCATTGGTTAGAATTCGTCTAGATTAGATTTCATGAGATCATAGTTCATAGTGGATAGAGCTCCTATTGGTCATAGTTCCTATGTTCACACTGGTCATGGTTCACATTGGTTAGAGTTCCTCTGGGTCAAATTTCTTGAGGTCATATATTGTAATGGTGTTGATGTTATACATGCTTCAATTCTATATAAGAACATATGCCAAGGATGTATGAGGATACAACGAGATGTTGCATCTCTTCTGAAGGTGTCCAATAAGACAATTGATGGTAGCTTGGAATTAGGGTGGTATGTGATGATGTAGTCGAGCAAAGAATGCAAGGGAATTTTGGAGTGTTGGTTCAAGGTGGGCCAATAGAGAACAACTCTAGGTTTCTCAATCTGTGTGGCTCTATAAGGGGACGATACTGCAATCTATTCAGGATGATATTAAGGAGGAAGAAAATGATCTCTAGGATGAATTGGAGGTGGAAAATCCCATCGAAGAATTCTCGGCACTGGAGGAGAGGATACAAGATCTTGGCTTGACGTAGGCATAGTTGAAGCTATATGAGAGGGTGGTGCTGATGTTTTAGCTTATGAAGGGGATTTTGGCCTGGGTTTTTCTAGAGGTGGAGGAGAAAAATAAGGGGGATGAAGTGTCAATGCACTTTATGAAGGACCACCATGCTAATACCATACTCATGCATACGAATATTAATGTAATTGCCAAGCGTATAGGGTTCTATTCCTATTGCGACCGTGTTCTGAAGGTGATTCTATTGCGAGGGAATTACTTACTAGAATGGGTTGTTCATCAACCGATAGCTATGTTATGTGATTGATGTTATGGTCTTTATGGATGATTTTTTGTTCTTTAATATCTTCAAACAACTTGAATAGTGTGTTATTGTTGTGTTTTCGGTTGTGTTTTGTGTTATTGTTGTTTTGTAATAAATGGAAGTTTGCTAAAAGTTATAACAATGAGTTCCCTCTAAAATTGAAATTCAAATCCTTTTGTGATGACGTTTTCCTACTCTGTATTATCATCGGCTAGCTGTAAATACTGTCAGGGAGATTGGACATTGAATGTCTGTGCTACCACAGGACGATAGTAAATATTGTTAGGGAGATTGGACATTGGATGTTTCCACCATTGGAGCTTATGGATGCCATGGATGGGTGCAAATGGGTATGACACCTGATAGGATCGCCTTAAAGACGAGTTTGTCTGGTGAATAAGTCTTGCCTCCAAGCCATATTCATTGGAGATCGACCAACAACATCATTAATGGATGCTAGTTATTTGATGCAACGTGTCCTCTCCTTCTTAAACATGATGAGACAATTGAGACATCCAAGGAGATTTCATGTGTTCACTAAATGGTAGACGTCAGTCCTTAAACGTAATGATAAATATAAGACATCTATGGTGGTTTTATTGCAAACACTTGTAGGGGTTAAATTTGACAGGAACCCTTACCCATCAGTCAAAAGGTTTTTGACGGTTTTTTTATAAAACTACCCTTCTTATAACGATTAATAATTTCTTTTACCCAGAAAAAGAAAAAAATAAATAAAAAAATAAAAAAAATCTATGATTCTATAAATTTACGATGGAACCACTTACCCTCTTGTCCACAATGACAAGTGTATTAAGAAGTGGGAAACCGAAGAGCTAACCTCTAGTTTCAGGGTACATTATTTTGTGCATTCATCGGGACCAATTACCGGTGCCTAGTATACACACAAGAAGACCAAGAAGCATATGAAGAATTGTTCCTTCCTCCATTGACCACTATCTTTCTATTTAAAGTGATTTCTCCAATGGGTAGCTTAGCGGCATATGGAATTCACCTTGTTGACAAATATCTTATCACATTCATTCATAAAGGGGGTTTTTAAATTGTGAAAAATAATGTAAATATACTGTAGGTATTGGGGAGAGAGGAGTAGGGTATGGGCGGTTTATACACATTGGGGGGGTAGTAAAACGGGGTGTCTAGTAAAAATAGGGAATATATTGTAAACATAGGGTTCTTTTAATTGGATATATGTATTGGGAGAGGGTATCAACTAAAGGATTTTGGTATGTATTTAGAAATATCTTGTGAAAGTAGGGGTATTCTTTAATATCCCATGAACGAAGGAGATATGTCATAGTTTCACTATGTGAAGACCTCGTGCTTAGTGGGTTCAACTATGTGTTTGGTGCACTCACACTTAATAGTCAGCTTAAACTATTGGCTTCATTTGGTTTTGATTTGGTAGTGTGACGAAATCAACATATCCATTTGAATTCACAATGGATTTAGTAAATCACATTGAGAATATATTCAATATATGCACTTGGTACAAACCCAATCGCGTTCATACAAATACTAAAAATATAAAATATTGGAATTAAAGATTTGGAACTTGCAATCTGGCAATCTGAATTGCATTATCAGAACTAGAATTTGCTTTTGCATTTTGATATGAAAGTTGGAACTCATCCATATTGCCGTCATCTCCGATCTGCAAGGGAGCAAGGGAGATTCATTGATGATCAACCAGGAGGTTAATCCAACAGCCCCAGCTTCATCTCCAACGCACAACATCCCCAGATTCACCTCTAACATTCCTCACATCTAGACCGACATTTGAGAATATGCCATGAATAAATTTCTACAACGGATGCTCCATTTCAAACCACTCAATAAACACGTAGTTCATGTGGGTTGCATTTTTTCCTTTGACACCATCAAACCAAACCTCAAATATAGGTCCATATCTATCCATTCACAAATACCCACATAAGAAAAACACCAGAATAATTAATCAAACAATGACTATACAATCCCAAACATGCATGGAAATGAAATTACCATAGCTTCATCTTGGATTTACTAAACATAAAAATGGATAAAAAAACATGAAGTTAGATGGAAATACAACATGATCTAAATCATAATTTTAATATAAAATAGAATGAAACAATTTTAAGAACCCATTATTATCTCAACTTGATGTTTAGTATTCTACAACAGCTTTATCTAACAACAAATTACATGCTAAACTTGGATTTAGACGTGGTTCTATGCTAGTGTTAACAAAAAATTTATAGTTCAAAATAAAAAGCTAAAAGCACGAAGTTTATACTTGGTGAGAAGTTTTTACAAATTTCCCCAATAGAACTGATTGTATTGTAGCTCAAGGTAGCCCCAAGGAGATAGACAAACGTCGAAGTCCATGCCAACCACTTGAGATTCCTTTGCCAAATCCTTGACAAGACTCCTTACCTTATTCCCATGTATCTAAAAAAAATTATTGGTGTAAGTTGTTTCCATAAGCATAAGCCATCAAGGTGCTTGGCCATCAGGATCACTAGATTGAATCCAACTTGAAGCGATAGGGGAAGGAGGAAATTGGCATTTGAGTGGTGAAGTCTATGAGATTAATTGGTACTTCTAACTTGCCGCAGGTAGGCCAGGAAAACAATGACGGGAGAGGATTCCGTGAAAGCAGAGTCGCGGACCACATTATAGGATTCCATACACAAAATTCACATGTGATTAGACGTTTGGATGCCAAACCGGAGATTTCAGAAATCAACATCCAATTCGGCGAACAATACTCTGCATGCCATCGAATTGTCACGAGACTTTAAGTTTCTCGTACACATGCAAAATCAACCGGAGCATAAAGTTTCTCGTACACATGCAAAATCAACATCCGATTGTCACGAGACCATGGGTATCCAATGTGGCCTTTAAAAAGAGAGCATATTTGGATCATCCTGCAGATTAATGTTCATCCAACTAGCTCCAGACTCTACTATCGAGGCCAAATACTAATGGATTTATACCTCGACATGTGTTCAGTTCTCCCCCATTAAAATATAAAGTAGGTAGGTGGTCTCACGTTCTCCTAGCCCGCCCATGAAAAATCAATATCCGTATCCAGATTCCCATGACTATTAACTTGGTATATGCATCAACCAAATTTTAAATTTAATTGGAGATGGCACTAACGTCTACTCAACCAACCAGTCTTGACCTGCGCAGTTACGAGTTTACATTGTCGGTGAACGAGTTTTTTTTTCGTTTCTGGCATGGTTTTGGGTTTCTATTGTTTTTATTTTTGTTATTTTATTTCTTGGAGCAGTTTTTTGTATTGGTGTTTTATGCAGAGTTTGTAAGCTCTGTTATATCGTGTTATATAATAAAGTTTATGGATTTTTGATACTATTACATTTGCTGTAATAATCTCTGTTTTTTGAGATTGTATGATTCTATTTTCACTCTTAAACTTGTGAGTTTTTACTTTGACAAAAAAACCTCGTTCTACATGCTCAGGCTGCTGTTTGTAGATTTTGAATAAATATAATACCTCGTACCATAAAATAAAAAGCCACCATCCACGTCCCTTGCCTTTACGAGCCGACACAACGCACAATCAGATTGAAATGTCTGAACCGACATTATATACATACACAGCTACTTGGTTCCGAGCAGTTCTGAGTCTGGCGATCGAGAGATTGTAGGATGGCTGCACCTGCACCTGCACCACACCTTCTCCTCCTTCCCTCCCTCGGAATCGGTCATCTTATTCCCTTCACAGAGCTCGCCAAAAGGCTGGCCGCCCGAGGATTCCTCGTCTCATTCTTCGTATCCTCTACTCATGGCCTCTCCATTGCAACAAACAAATTCGCAAACGCACCCAACATTCGCGTTGTAGAGCTCCATCTCTCCAATTCCCACCAGATAAATCCTGAAGCCAGTGAAAGCAAAAATTACGCTTTAGACCAGATTCTGCCCCTGCTACTTTTGAACCGCACGTCGCTTCAAGACGCATTCCAGAAACTGCTCGTGTCTGAGGAGGAGGACGAGAATGGGTTTGGGCTCCTGTATCCTCCTCCCCTCTGTCTTGTTTCAGACTTTCTCTTGAGCTGGACGGTAACCATGGCTGCCACGCTCGGAATCCCCCGTGTTAATGTTGAGTGCTCCCCTGCCTATTCCCAAAACTTATTCGAAGCACTCTGGACCAAACTGCCACGCAATCTGGAAAGGACTAGTTCTGGCAGATACATTGTTCCCCATCAGGCCAAACACACCCTCCTCTCGCGCTCTCAAATGCCCCCTGACCTTCCCGATGCGGATGAAACCCACTGGACGCACAAAATTAGCGGAGAACATTTTCGTTTGAGCAAGCAGAGCTGGATGAATATTACCAACACCTTCCACGAATTGGAAGGAGATCATCTGGATGAATTTCAGAAGCGCTATGCAGGCCCTGTTCGATCCATCGGCCCTCTGCTGCCGGACTCTTTTCTAAGCGGCCAATATCTCACTACGCCAATGGCTCGACTGGCCTCAGCGGAATTAGAGTGGTTGGACCGTCAATCCCTGAGATCAGTTGTTTACGTCTCTTTTGGCAGCCAAAGTTTAATCTCTCCTTCTCAGATCATTGAATTAGCGTTGGGTTTAGAGGCAAGCGGGAAGCCATTTCTTTGGGTACTGAAACTCCCAGCAGCTTCTGATCATGAGAACAAGCCCACCATAGATGGGTTTTGCAGGCGCACAAAGCAGCAAGGCCGAATAGTAAGCGGATGGACAGATCAGTTATCCATTCTTTCTCACCCTTCTGTGGGAGCTTTTATTAGTCATTGCGGTTGGAACTCAACGCTTGAAGCCATCTGCAGCGGCGTTCCTCTCGTCTGTTGGCCATTGTTCGCAGGTGATCAGCACTTCAACGCGAGGTTAATCGTGGACGAAGCCAAGATTGGAATTGAGGTTGTGAAGCGTGAGGAGGATCAAATGGTTACAAGAGACGAAATACAGAAGTCTGTGAGGACTCTGATGGACGATGATCAGTACAGTGGAGATGATGAAAGAGTAAAATCGTTGAAGGAAAACTGTAAAAAGATGAAGGAGTTGGCCAAGAAAGCCGTATGCGAAGATGGATCGTCATCTAAGAACTTCGATATGTTGGTAGAAGACATTCTGTCACTGCAAAACAAGAATAAGAAGAGAGAGCCACCTTCAAATCCCTGCATGTGACTGCACTGCCTGGGTATTACGCTGTAGATGTGCTGTGTGCCGAGGTCTAAAATTATAGTATTTTGGAAGGGGTTATGTGGGTTGTGTGGCGAGGTCTAAAATTATAGTATTTTGGAAAGGGTTATGTGGGTTGTGTGGCAAGGTCTGAAATTATAGTATTTTGGAAAGGGTTTATATTTTGGAAAGGATTGGATATGAATTGATGTGAGAAACCGATATTTACATTGCCATTCTTAGAACTGTCTGGGGGAGAAGTTTAAAGAGGATTTCATTGTGATTTTTGTATTGCTTATGGATCAGACTTTGTTCAAAACTTAAGTGTTTATGTAAAGTAAAGTTATTGAAAGAGCGAATTCTGTTTGTGTGTTTTGAATGAAGGAATGTTATGAAAATTATTGCAGTAACAGAGACCAATGTTTTGAATAAGTTGATTGCATTTGACAACACTGTTTTTGTGTTTTGAACGAAGGAAGGTTATAAAAATGATTACAATAATAGACACTAATGTTGTGTATAAGTTGATTGTATTTAATATGATATGACAACAATTTTACTGGAATATTTTAGATTTAAGGTTTTTAATTTCTTAAAGGAAGGTAAATGATTACATCAATGGACATTAGGTCCTTAATTTCTTTAAGGAAGGTAAATGATTACACCAATGGACATCGTTGTGTATAAGTTGATTGTATTTGATATGATATGACAACACAATAGACACCAATGGACACCAATGTAATGGACATCAATGTTGTGTATAAGTTGATTGTATTTGATATGATACGCAACACAATAGACACCAATGGACACCAATGTTGTGTATAAGTTTATTGTATTTGATATGATATGACTTATTTTAGATTTAAGATTTTAATTTTTTTTTTTTAATATTGGATTATATTATAATTCTTTTTGCGAAATACATATTATAAACCATGTCATTTTATGGTAATAAAAGTTAGATATTTTAATTTAAAAGAAAAACTTTAATCAAATAAATTTTTATTTTGAAAAGCATGATATTTCAATAATAATAAAAAAATAACATTAAAATATAGTACATATTTGTGTTTCAGTTTTAGTTTCTGATATTTAAAATAATAACATTAAAAAAAATAACATTAAAGTATAGTATATATTTACAATAAAGAGCATTTGATATGATTGACAACAATGTTTTTGTGTTTTTAACGAAGGAAGGTTATGAAAATGATTACAATAATACAGACTAACGTTTAGTATAAGTTGATTGTATTTGATAGGATATGACAACATTTTTTAAATTTTTTTTTAAATATTGATTTGATTATAATTTTATTTGTGAGTTAAATATTATAAACCATGTTTTTTATGATAATAAAAGTTAAATATTTTAATTTAAAAAAAAATTGATCAAATGAATTTTTATTTTGAAAAGCACAATATTTACAATAATAATTAAAAAAAACATTACATGTTTATGTTTCTGATATTTACAATAATAACATTGAAAAAAAATAACATTAAAGTATGGTACATATTTACAATAAAGAGCGAGTTATGTTTCTGTGTTTTGAACGAAGGAAGGTTATGAATAAAGAGTGAATTTTGTTTCTGTGTTTTGGAAGCCCATCATCCTAATTTTCTATGTTTTGAACGAAGGAAGGTGTGGAGTAGGTGTGGAGTTTGTCACTGGTTAGTCCATAAGTTTGAAATGAGCATCACCCTAGATCTAATTGTTATTTCCTCATCTGCATCAATGAAACATTTTATTCTTAGTGCTACAACAACACTATGTGCAATAAGACAATTTAGATATGTCAAATAATTTTTATCATGATTGTCATACGCTGTGAATGATTCTCCCTTTACAATTTATGTCATTCACAGTCGTTTCTTCTATATTCTTCCTTTTGTTCAAGTAATTAATTCTCTCTATGTTTTCTAACCCATTGTCAGATTGAACTTCTTAGTCCTTTAGCTTCATTGAGAAGAGACATGATTATGTTGAATACACCGTAACATAGAAGGAAACATTGAAATAAATGCACCATACCAAGATAGTAAAGAGAATCATTTCTTTTGGTTTGGCTTGGTGAGCAAGTAAATTAATGGAGGAGATGGGGATTCAAAAGAATCAATGAATGCACCTCGAATCAATGATTTTGCAACCAATTTGTCAAATGAGTCCTCCAATTTCCAAACATAGATATGATGTTCATGTGCATCGTAGTTTAAGAAGCAAACTATCATTATTATTTATGAATTTGGTTGTAAGGAGGCATACATCACCTTTAGATCATAGTGCTCCAAACTTTAATTTGTAATTAAATTAGAATCTTATGAATCGATTTTATTTCTATTTTAGATACAAAGATACTATCTTGTGCTATAAAAACAAAGTTCTCTCACTTTCATAAGTGGTGATACATACTATTGGCATTGTAATACTTTTTTATTGTTTAATATATATGTTTAATTATACTTTCATGTGCGTGATTGTTATTTAGTGCATGTAAGTTAATTCCATAGATAAGGAATACAACTCAAACTTAGGAGGTCCCCAAGGTGTCTTGAGATAATGTCGCTTCGTCTAGTTATTCCTGCATAAGCTAGCCTTGCCTTAGCAGAGAGCTAGGGAATCCTCGCAGCCACAAGGTGTGGGATTAGGTAGTTTATATGCTTTGTAGCAAGTCCTCAAATTTCCAAATTTCAAAACAACTTTTTAGCATTGGCGTGGGACATTGCCACCTTGGGGCTCTTGTTTTTGGGTGGATTCATAAAATAAACAATGAGGGATATCCTTACTAAAGGAGACGAAATGAATTTTTTTAGTTTCTCTTTAGTTACAATGGGTGTTTGTTCAATCTCTGACCTTGCGAATGTAATATTATCTTTTAAGGAAGCCATTTATATTTCAACCAACAACTTTTCATAGGGTTCGTGAATTAAAGTTGGATAGCAATTTTTTATAACAAGATCAACAACTTCTCATGGTCAACTTTGATGTGTGCTAAAACAATATTTTTCATCCTTTTCTAATTCTAAACATATTTACTCCCAATTCCTCATAACTACTTCATAACACTCCATTTCTCTAATACTAATCCTTGAGATATGCTCTTCTTGCCTCTATTTCAAGAATCAAGCCAAAAATATGTTTCTGGTTTCCTTGGTTGCTTGATGGTTGAGTTAAATGGTTCTATATAATATTGTTATAGATCTTGCAATTTTCTAAAAGAAATTATTTGAGCTCCTTTTAGTTTATCGTAGAATTCAAAGGAATTCTTTTTAAATACATTAAGACTAGTCTTCTTTGCCTTCTAATAATTTAGTTCATTCCAATATGTTAGAAAAGATTAAAATAATGCTAAAAAACAAGCATATAAGAAGAATAAGTGTTTTTATCATGGAACCATTAGGCAGGGAAAACCACCACCAATTATATATCTATTAGTCTTGGTTGTAGCCAACATGGGCCACTTTAGGCATCTTAGAATGGAGTTTCTCAATACATAGGCTTATTCACATGCTTGAACCATGGGAAAATACCATGGGTTATCCAAAACCATGGGCCCATAAAACCATTAAAAGTAAACCAATTTTTGACACTTTTATCAAGTAAAGTTAATCTAACATTCCCCCCGATAAACTTGACTTGTAGTAATCACCAAGCCTCCTCAAAGTTTTAACCTATATCCAAGAATACAACATTCCTAACCAAGCTAGGGGTGTGCATGCCTAATCGGGTCTTACAACCATATGCCCATCTATTAGATTGTTCTCCACTGTGACCAACATATACCACTTTTTGGAATTTTACAATGGAGTTACTTAAGCCTTTAAATAGACTTCACCACATGCTAAGCCATGCAAACATACCACGCATTACCTAAAATCATGGCCCAATAAACCACCAATGGTAAACCCATTATTGACCAAATCAATGTTATCTTAAATCACTTTTTAACCAAGTCAATGTTAACCTAACACTATATACCTATTCTTTGTTTGCATTGTTTTAATTATTTGACTAAGTTTGCACATGGGATGTGTTAACATCTGAATATGTAGTCATGGTTAATATTGTTTCCATAATGTTACATCCAATATTATGGAGAAACATCCACCTCTAAGTTCAACATCAATGAATGTGTTTGCCTTGTGGACCGGGGAATTAAAATTTTATAGACAACATTTCCTTGAATAGAAGTTCCTTGATCTTAAAGATATTCAATTGTTTTGTTTTCTTCCTCCTAAGAGCTTTTACTCTTTCCATTCTTCATGAGAAAAGGGCCATGTGCATAAAGTAAATTGCAATGATTTTCCATCGCTTTTTTTGGGTCATGCCTTTGAAATATTTGAGCACATTTGCAATTGCCCAAACTATTCATTCCACTATTTAATGGATAAGGAGGGAAAATAGTATTTTCATCCTTATTCAATGAAGTATTGAAACCATATAAGATTGTTTGGTATGCAATTTCTCTTATGGATAAATTTAGGGACAAATGTAGGGAGTAGGTGTGGAGATTTTTTGGCCCCATCAATTATCATGTATGTATGCTCTTTAGCTATATACAATCACCTATAACACTAGTTGTTGAGATAAATTCCTTTGATAGTCTGGGAGATAGCTTTTTTAATATTAATGTGTGTATATAGTGGATCAATAAAGTGATCGCATAGAATAGGGAATTCCATTTGTACTTTTGCTCCCACAAATCTTGTTAACTTATATGAATAAACCTTTTATATGGAACCCAATTCCACTGAGTCCTAGAAAAAGATTGAATCCACAAAAAATATGTATAAGTCAAAAATCCATGTGAAATCCTTAAAACAAATTGGTGTGGAGTGTTTGCACTTGGAAACTAAATATGCTACATTGGTTGACAAAATAGATCCCCAATTAAATATCATCCATTTTTTACCACTTCATACATCAATGGGATCCATTGTTCTTTGAAATGTTTTGCATCCTCTTTTCCATGCAGTTTACAAATATTGAAATTGATTTCTCATGAGGTGAGTTGGATATAGTCCATTTTCCCTAGATTTAAATTGTCTATTTAAAATCCACCATTTTCCATTTTCCTGCTACGCAAATCACTACATCATTCACCATTGTCTTGTTGTCTAAATTGACATGTTCAAATACTTGACCATTTTTGCATAAGAAAAATGCTGGCTGTTGTGCTTACATTATGCAAATGTGGCCTTCTTATGTTCTATGCATACAAAAGAAGGTTTTCTTGATCTAGAAATTCAAAAAGATAATGGGTATGCCCATGTTTGAAAACCATAAAGATTTCTCCCCACGTAGGATTTAAATTTAATCCAATGTAACTATCTAAATAATTGGTTCTATTTGGATCCTTGTGCTCTTCCAACCATGCTTCTTCTTCCTCTTTTTCTGTAATTTCTTTATTTTTCTTTGCTAGGGGTTTTGATTTCTTTAGAGATATCATGCATGTACATAGTAGTCATGATCAAATTACCAAATTTGGTTAATGGAATCTCATGGTTTATGTGTTATTATTGAAAATGATTCAAAATTACCAACCATGCATAAATTCTATTTTTTAAAGAAAAATAATTTATAGAGAAGTATTGCTTTATATCATTTTTAGATTATGAAACAAAATAACAAAAGTTTACAATTTATTTTCAAACAAAATTTTAGTTTCAATTGATAACAGAAGGAAATACGAAAGAATAACCTTGAATTCATGTTGCTTAGCCTATCAAAAGAGTGCAAAAGGAAGTACACTTGATTTGTTATTTAGATTGTGATTTATTGATTGCATGAGTTTTCTATAATAATAATAAAAAGACTCTTAAAATTGATCACACATAACTCACTTGCAATAGCTTGTAGATATGCTACTAACACAATAGGCTCACTATTTGATCATTCTTGCAATTGCTATATATCTTTCTTGTAATCCTATTGTAAAATTTTGAATACTTTTCTTTAATTACAAGTGGAGATAAATTATACCACATGCCTATAAAATCTCATTGTAATTCATAGAGAATCCCTATGTATTTATTGCATAGTACACTGCAATATTGTTGATGGATTTGGAGCATACCAAAATCAATCAATGGAACCCTCGATACAAATTCTTATTGGGATCCTTAAGACTTGAGACTTCAAAAATACCACCACAAGTATCTAGATAAATTTCAAATCTTGAACTTCCAAATACCTCAATATATATTGGGAGAATTGCAAAATTTTCCTTAGAAAACACTTAGTGCGGTCTTTGAAAACTCAATGAAAATTAAACTTCAAACATCGAGAAAACATTAATGATGAATGAAAGAGTTGTGTATTCGTTTCTTAAACTTTTAACTTTGCAAAGTCATTAATAGTGTCGGGATGAATTGTAAATTTGTTCCTTATAAAACCCTTCGATGAAAAGTTCTTATTGGAGCCTTTGAAAATAATGAATTTTCAAGTATTTGATATGTATCATTATGATTGAAACTTTTAATTTAGAGCAACTGTCGATAATGACGGAAATATATTTTTAGCAAAATCTGTGACAACATCAACTTTATGTCAGTTATGAATCTACTTCTTTGTATTTTAGTATTGTTATCATGTTATCTTTGATTCATAATGAATATCAAGAAACAGTTTTTTCTATTTGAAAAAAAAACATGCGTCCAAACTATCGATCCACATTTTCATAAGTATTACTTTGAAATAATTGTTGCTATCAGATTGATATCTATTTGCAATCATACTGTAATTTCCCTATTTGTTATTAGAGAACAATCTTTATTCGGGTAAATCTAAACATTTTTGCTTACCGTGAAAGTTTATCGACAAAATAAAAATTAATAATTAGTTTTTAATTTGTATGATTATTTCACAAAGTTCTAGATGTGTAAGTGATGAGCAATAATCTGTTCATAAACCAAAGCGAGATAATAGTAAGCACATTTTGAGGGCATTCAAGCTTGGATTGTGCTAACAATGTATATCTTTCACATGAATTAAATGATGTTAGTTATATTATGTTTATTTTCATGATCCATAGTGTTTGATATCTTAATTTATGTCTAGGAAATACGATTAATTTCACAAACAAAATGTTTGAATAAATATGTATAAAAAACATGCTCAATGAGGCTTTTCTTGCTTCTGCGTGATCGACATCTTCCTAGGTAGTTGCTTTATGCAAGTACTAACTCATATGTATTTGTTTGTAACTACAAGTAACTCAACCGGGTTCAATATCACCATAAAAAAACATATTACATGTTCTCATTTATTTAACATATAGTTAGTAACATATAATCGTCAATCAAATTTTAAAAAAATAAAAAAAATAAATGTGGGGTCTTAAGTGGCTGGACTTAATGTTATAATTAGAAGCACATAATAAGCATGATCATTAAAACAACACACATATATTGATAACAAAGGATTACCTTGAAAATATAATGAGAAAACCAATCATAATAATAGATTTATTCTTCCTAACCAATCTGGACCTATTCTTCCTAACCAATTTGGTGAGGGCATAGGCAATGTGGCCATCATTGGCCACACACAAACCAACATCGGCCTCCTTAGGCACCTTACAATGGAGTTATTCAAGACATTAAATAGACTTTTTCACAGGCAGTACCATGGGCCCCAAAAAATGAACTATAAACATGCATTTGATTCTTTAAGCGAATCAAGTTTACCTAACACTCATTCATCTCATATCACCTTTGAGCATTGTTGTTTACATGTACTTACTTAGTACTCTATTTCAATTTCATCTAATTGTCCATCAAATATAAAAGTCTCTAAGCTTTCTAACGTCTCTATTTCGAGAAATTCAAAGTAAGAAGCATCCATACCCTATTTTGCTTTTCAATTCTCTTTCTAGTCTAAGCTTTTGCATTATATCATAATCTTGAGACAATGATATAGAATTAGCATAGATTGTATCCTGGTGGGTTAGCTCGAGTGGTTGAGAGTTGTTTACGCAAGCAGAAGGCCTCAGGTTCAAATCATCAGGTGGCTTTGGAGGGGCCTCATTTGATGTCCCCATCGGGTTAGGCCCCGTAATCAGGGTTGACGGTTTACCTTGGGTACCATCCAAAAATAGATCAAGAAGTACCTGAGGGTTTCCCGAGCGATGTTCCATCTTAAAAAAAAATACTTAACATAATTTGTCAAAATTTCATTTAACATCAATATTTATGTATCTCAAAATCCATGTACCAATATATTCACCATTTTATTATTTTAATCCATTTTTTCTTAATAAAATTTGTATTTTTTTATTATCTATCTATACCATAATCTTTAATATATATTTTTTATATTCTCTAAAAACCATAACTAATACATATATAATTATTAAAATATAATATATACTTCTTATATTATTATCCTTCTAAACTATATATATAAACTTAATTAAGTTGATACACCACCCACTTTAAGAGTGACAACCATCTATTCCAAAAACACCTTCCATATAAATAACTGCAAAAAGTCAAATATCCAAACAATATATGCATCTCATCTGAGATCTATGTTTTATTTTAAATCAGAGTCACTCTTGTTCACATTCTTTGGCATGTCCTATGATATGAGTAAATACTTATTGTATATATAATTACGTTGAAGGCATTCAATAATGGAGGTGTAGTCTTTTCGGTGTAGCTTTGATTCATCATTGGTCTGGAGAATGGGATTATGACACGTCTCTTGTGATGTGGCATGTCTCATGTAGATTTACGAGGTGGGATTAAGAGAAAGATTTCAAATACTCAATGTGTATCGTGGGAAGCCAGATAACGTCATCCCTTTCCAATGAAGAGGCGGCCATGGCGGAGGTCGTTAAGAACCAGCTCGTGAATGAAGGTAGATCCTCTGATGCCCTAACTTTCGCTCATTTATACATACATTTTCCAGCTCTCATGGGGCCCGATTGCATTGCTAACAAATGGATCATGATTTATTTGTTGAGGGTCATTTCTTAGGACTAGAGAAAAGAGAAGGATGAAACCCAGGGGGACGTCAGGCACTTCACCTCTATAATCTCAGGCCCGACTTCCATGGGGGAGATTCTTGTTTTTCCTTGGGCAAGAAGTCATGTGGAAAATAGTAGGGTAAGGAACAGGAAGATTCAGGTTCTCAAAACCATAGACCAAGATAGGGAACCCATAGGTGGGGTGCTTATTCTGTCAAAGGACTCGGTAAATGCCAAGGAAACGACTCTATGTGAATATGTCGATGTTTCCTAGGAGGTGTCCTAGGTCACTGAGAATGCATTGGTTAAATATGTTTTGTACGTATGCCAGGGTATTGAGGGTCAGTTTGTTAAGCTTGATAAGTATCTGGATGGTGTGGTGTTAGAGTCCTACACGGTGTCAAGGACAACGAAATGTCTAGTTCAAACATTGTGTGAATTGGGCTGGATTTATAAGAAGGTGAAGGAGTATGTTTATGAGAGTGTGGAGCGAGGTCCTATTGAGATGATTGGTACTATGGGGAATGATTTATGTGCAACATTATAGGAAGAGCTCTTATATTACTATAAGTTGTAGGTAGTGCGGGAGAGACAAGTGCATAATTCGATACCAATCATGGTTGAGTAGAAGGGACTGAGGAATTATCTTTTGCTGCAGAGGTTGATGGTCTGGATTGCAGATCTGACTATGAGGATAAGACTGATGGTTGTTTTGGTTGTTGACTACAAGAATTCGAGAGGAGGTTCCATGGTTGGCGCAATGCACAACCATGCCCAACATGGCGATCTGTTGGTTTGGGATTTCATGCGAAGGTTGCTAATAAAGGTTTGTTCTCTTCTTTTTGAGATGGTGAGGAGTTGGGTTCTGGAAGGGGAGTTGAATGATATACTTTTCTGAGTTTTTTGTGGTCGGGCATGCAGTGAAAGCAGAGCCCTTATGGCGAGATGGGTACCAACTCCATAGTGGTATGTTTCCATCTTTCATAACATAGCCTCTTGCAAAGATAATTTTGAGGACGGGGAAGTCGATTAATTTCCTTTGCATTTGTTGCAAATATCAGGGTTGGGTAGATGCAGTTTCTGAAGCTACATATGGAACAAGAACCTCGACAATGAGGGGCGGTCTTGGTTATGGCGAAAATGAGACATATGCAATATTGGTTGTCAAGTAATCATTCTTCGATACTTTTCCTTTCATTTTATCATCTTGATTTTACTGGTATTCATTTACACTATGGTTTTTCGACAAAAGTTTGGACACCTTGTCAAAATCACATGTATTCTTTCACATTGTTGTATTTTTTTAGACAATAGTTCTGCTAGAAAAACATTCAATTATGATTTTAGTGCCTTTGAATTCATAAAATTTCCACAACGGGAAATTTAATCCTTGGAATTTTTAATTTTAGCCATTAATTTCTATTCCACGGATGTAATTTATACAATCCCTTTAATGATCTTAAAACAAAAATAGATTATCTTGCAGATATTTGACAGTGGATTTATTGCCGATTTGAATTGCTATATGTTTATTATCAATTTGAGAGTTTCATTATGTAAGTTGTTCATAATTGTTGTTTCCAATAGAGTTTTCTCCAACAATTAAAATTGGAACAACTCATTAACATTGCAAACAGATACACACATCCCTCTACGTGGATTCATGTGGAACAATTCTCAATTTTTATTTTCCTCTGTGGATTTATTACAAATTGTTCCACATGAATGCTTTAAATCGCGTTCATGGGTTTCTAAAGGCATTTCAATTTGAGTTAAGATCCTTGCTCTCCAATTGAAGTTTTACACTAAGAGAACATCAACGGAAATTGAGAATCGCCTGGAGAAACCCCTAAATGTTGACTTAAGACTTCATGCGATCTCTCTTAGGACAATTCCTAATATTTTGGGGGAAATGAATCTTAGCAAATAAATTTAAGATAATATGAATATTGTTATGGGTGATGTGATTTACTTTCTGATTTTGAATTACAACCAGAATCCTCTTGAAATGTGTTGATTTTTATAATTACAACCAAATTGTAGTCATTTTTAAAGAGAATTTGGAGAAAGAATGATTTAGGTTTCAAAAAAGGACAATTTTATAAACCACATCACCAAAAAAGTAATTAGAAATGATAGCTATATACTCTGACAACTCCCCATCTAATGTTGAACAATTGATGTGGAACAGTTCATAGAAAATTGTTGGAGTTAAAGAGAAAGTTGGAATTCAGATAATGATTTGCTTTGTTACTAGAGTTTGCAAAGAAAACCTTATCAACAATGACGATTCAACAAGGTGCTTTCCAATATTCACCTGAAGCACAAGTGTTGGTACATTCGACTGTAGCGACATGTCTACAACCTATCTATCCTTAACTACAGGGAGTGTGAATCATGTTGACAGAAATACATGCAATAAATGAAATCTTCATGAGATTTCTAAACTTTTTCAAAGAAGAGAGAGGGAGAGAAGGAAGGAGATTACCTCTTGAAGCGTTTCGTTCAAGGAAGATCCGTTTTCTCCAACCTTCTTAGCCTTTAGGCTTACATTAGGATCCTACTAGCTAGTTCCTTTCCTCTAGCTTTTGAAAACTTTAAAAAAGCTTGAAATCTATCTACCAAATATTGATAAAGAACACATACAAATGCATAGATTCAAACACAACATTTGGGGGGAAATCAGATTGTGTCATATTAGAATGGGAGTAAAGTTTTTACATCCCAATAATAGGTGACTCCCTTTCTCCCTTGCTCTAAACTATCCTTCTCCATCAATGCCAATGATCACGAAAGAAACTATGATGAGAAAAAGACTCTATCTCTCGCCTCCAAATCCTATAGCATGCCTTTGCTTTTCTAGTTTGTCCTCTTTGATTCACCTCACATGCATTCCATTTATAGGATTGGGATTTGAGCATCCCATCTTTGATAATGAATGTGGGATTAGTATTTTTCAATTTTTTGATTATTTCCTTCAAAAACCCCACTTTCCTTAGTTTTTAGGCATTTCAACTTGACTTTCAATATTTCTAGGACAATTAATGCCCATGTTAGTCATTTTCCACTGTATGAGCTATGGGAACAGGGTTTTGGCCCTTAAGTGGTCACACACTTGGCCTCTTTAGAGCCATCTTGTCTTCAAAAATTTATTCCTTTGTGGAAGCAGTGGTCACATTGTTCAAACAACTTTGATCTTCATGTTGCAAGCGAAGTAAAATATTGTTTTCAGACCAACAGTCTCAAGGGTGCTAATTTTATTGTTAACAGATGCCCCCTAATGTGTGAGGTTCAAAGTGATGTCGAGGGCTGAAATACATTAATTTCTCTTTCATTATGATACTCTTTGTGCTAATACTTTTTAGTGATCAAGGCATGATGGGAAAGGATGGTTTATGAACGTAAGAGGTGGAGAAACACCTACAAGTCGAACAAGGAAATCTCCCAAATATATGATATCTTCCTAGGCGGGTATACCCATGCTCAACAGTAAACAAGCATAGCCACAAAATACACAGCGGATCCATGTCAAAAGTAAATTTTGTAAGAACATATAAGTGCATATTTGATGATTACATCATATCTAGGTCTTCATGGTACTTTGACATAGTATTTTAATCTTCCACAACTCTGGCAATGCATCGATGAGTGATACAACTGTATTTCCCAAGGTCTTCAATACAAACCAACGATAGTACAATTTTATATCATGCAAATAAATGAGTCGATGTCGAGCATAATAAAACACCATTTGATTACTCGGAATTGATGTATACCGTTAACAGATGCGAGGAATCCCACTGATAATGATGATGGACTCCAAGGTACTTGAGTACAAACTGTCAAGTGTGAAATAGATGTTATGAAGTTGAACACTTGTATAATAAAAAAATCATGGCTCATTGATGTATACCCACTGTCGTTTGTGAGGAATCCTGCCACTAAGGACTGTAAGATACAAGGTACTCACTGGGGTTCCTAGATCCATTTCCTAGATGATGATTTGGCGTCGATAGGAACGAATCCCTCAAAACGAGGTCATTAATGCATCCCACATCAACTAACACGAAACTAAGATCAATAGGCTGATATAATTTGGTAGAGGTTCGAGATCCAAAACTATATACTGACACAAGGAAGGCTGACATGATTGGTAGGGAACATTTGAGGAATGACCGACACTGGTTCGACTTACCTTGAACACATAACACGACGCAGAATGGAAACTTGGCAACATAGGACTCGAGTAACCAACCATTGTGAAATTCGTCAACTCTATATGAATTAACGAAAGCCCCATAGATGACAGGAAGGATAACCTATCGGTGGAGATCTGTTCAAATTACTGGTACAGCTTCCTAAGTCACATGTAAATGGTGTACTGACAACGAATACAAAATTATGTGCCATGTTCAAGGGAGACTATAACTAACTGTTGCCTTTATCTCGAAGATTCAATATGACACGATTCAAGTTTCCCCCTTTTTTAATTTTTTTGTTTTTTTAATTTTTAGTACTTATGGTGGAAAATACTTATATGATGGGTTGACCCACCAATCTCCAACAAGTTCGACCCTATGGCAATTTTGGGTTGCAAAAGGTTCAAATGCATATTCACAGAGGGATAACCTAAACCTATATGCATGCTTCCAAACATACCTTATAAGATCAAGGAACATACAAAGGATTCTCCTATACTTGGGTGGATTTAAAACAAATATGCCCCCAGTGGCCCCACATGTCCTTAGGTGGGTACAACCAAATATTTATGATTTCAAGGAAAGTTTCATCTGATGATAAAATTATGTGCAAGAAATCAAGTGAGCTGGGAGATCTCGCAGCTAAACTGGGCCAAATAACTGGATCATATTCCTCCATCAAGGGAATGTTTTGATACAAATCTATCGAATCCATTTGAATTGCTTGATATGACACTTCTACAACAGATAAGGGTTGCGAGATCATAAAGTTTCCCATGAGGAAATCATTTTTGAATGATACTACCCTAATGTCTTGAACTTCCTTTAGAGCATCCCTAATGAAACGAACATTCGATTGGATAACAGTTCAAGCATGCAGTAATCTAATTGGTCGATCATAACAATTTTCCCCAGTGAGGGAACCGAATCGCTCAGGACTATGAAGACTCTATAGCTATCATTGTGTGTATCCAACTATTTCCTAATAGAAAATTGTAATCTATAGGCACATCTACTACCTCAACATCTACTGTGATGGTTTTTCTACCCCATTAAATAGGGAAGGATACAATGAGTCCATTAGGAGAGAATAAATGTCCATCAAATGATTTTCGCACAGTATGGAATTGAACTAAGGTGGGTGATCCTAATGCTTGTCGACATTTAAATGACATGACACAGGTTGAGGCCCCTTCATCAACTATGGTTTGAACTAAGTCTAACACAAGTTGAGCCCCTTCATCAACTAAGTCTAATTTGATCAATGCCAGAACGGATGGATCAACATATATAGTTGAAGACAATAGTTCCTTTAATTGTGCAGGACAATATTGCAACACCTCCATGGAGGACATGGAACATGGTGCTAGAGCTATTTCCTCAAAAACATTTTCGTTATGAGCAGCTCTTGCATTAGGATTATGCATTGTTTTACATGGATCAACTTTGGAGGGTGTGGTACTATGTCTATGGTTGGTTTCTCAATAGTGAGAGAACCACTTGGATGTGATTCTTATTGATCCAATGTACTAGGAGGGACATCATAAGAATGAGATCTCATTTTAATGTTCACCTCATGATTGACACACATGAAGACATTGGCATTGGGATCATTTCTCTCTTGCGGGGATTTTGACTGGTTGCCTCATGGCGGAGGTTCCAACATTGTAGCAGCCATTTGATGACAGTGTTGCAAAAAAGGTTGCATCAATACAACAAATTGTTCTTGCCCACTTTCTTGAGTTGGGTTCAATGCATCTCCCTTACCAAAGTTAGCATTTTGCTTACTCTTGTATTTTTTCTTATTTCTTCTAAGTTCTATGGATTGAACTATGAGTTTTTCAGGATTTTGGGAAGGATTAACAATGTGCTTACCCTTGTACTTCTTCTTCTTCCCCATAAGTTCCATGGATACAACGATTAGGATTTCATAATTCGAGGAAGGATTAGCATGTTGCTGCATATCTTGACCAGTTGTAGGTTCTAAGGTTTCAACAAACATTTGTAGCATTTGCGGGGTGATCTGCTCAAGGTTGTTGATGAAACCCATTATATCATTGGCATGAGGTCCATGTGGTGGCCTAGCTAGATCAAACACAGGTATTGCGGGCTGGTTCCAAAAATATTGGTTACTTTCTAGAACCTCACTACTCCATTATGGAATGGGGTTCATGGGTGGATTTCCGCCTTGCGGGGTTAGAATCCAAGGAGGTTGGATATTTCCTGGTATCTGACCACACCATTGACAAATGGGTGGATTGACCCCTTGTGGGGTTAGAATCCAGTGAGATTGGTTATTTTCTAGAATCTGACCACACCATTTAGGTGGTCCCTCGATTTGACTAGTATTCCAAGGTGGGTTTCCCCCTTGCGAAGGCTACCCCCAAGAAGATTGGGTACTTCTTGGAACATGATTAAAGGGTGAATTGTCTCCTGATGGAGTTAGGTCCCAAGAAGATTGGTTACTTCCTAAAACCTGATCATTGAGTGGATTTCCTCTCGATGGAGTTAGGTCCCAAGAATATTGGTTACTTATTAGAACCCGACCATTCCCTTGATTATGTCTTTGGTTTTGATTGGAATTCCAAGGTATGTTTCCTCCTTGTGGAGGTTGGATCCAAAAATATTGGTTAGTTTCTGAAACATGACCACTCCATTGTGGAATGGGGTTGATAGGTGGATTGGCCCTAAGCATTGTGCTAGGAAAAATCATAGGATAATCCTCTGGAGAATTTCCTCCCATCGGTGAAGGATAATTCCAATTGCCATTTGTGTTCCAGGATGCATTATTTTCGACATGAATATTAACATTCCAAGGTAAATTGTTTCCCCCAGAAGTAGAACCTAGACAACTATTGTGTGTTCCAAGAGGATTTTGATAACCACCCGCAACCATTTGAGGCTACACTGATATGGTTCCTTCAACTTCTGACAAAGCCAAGGGTTAAGTGTAATGTTCTGCATTTTATCACAACTTTCAAAAATACTAACCAGTGACTCACTTTCCATAAGTATGATTGAGTTTAAAGGATGTGCTAAGGGTGGATTTACGTGAGCAAATGTGCGATATTCTATTTTTTCAATCTCAACTAAATTAAGATCATCAATTCTATCTATGTTTCATCCATGATGTGACAAATTTTTAGAATTGATTTGACATTGTTCTTCTCTAGTAATGCTTGATTGGGTTTATAAGTAGTTTAGTTTCAAAGTCACATCGATGTGGTTCATGTATATGCCTCCACAATGTAGCGAGGCCCTCAAACTTGGGTAATTTTCCTCGCTGCCACCTTGATGGGTGGATTAGGAGATTAATCACTTTGAAGTTTAATAAAAGGATTTATTTATTAGATTATATCAAAATACAGCCAAACAATCCTAAAGGAAGATAGACTCAACAAAAATCAAAGTGTCCACACCACTAAAAAAGTCCCTAAGGAAGCAACGATCAAGCTTCTTTCCAAAAAACTAAGGTTTAGTCAAAAGTTGGATTTTTAGGGGGCCTTCCAAAACTAGAAGCCCTTGAGGGACATTAAATCTCAAGAATTACTAAATGGTGAAGGTACGAGAAATAGTTACATTGTTCTTCAATCGCCAAGGGTCCAAGTGTTAGTTCTAGGGTACTAACCCTCCTAAGGAATTGAAACAAACTTGTGTCTGTCTTAGGTATTGCAAGTGTCCCCCACTCACAAAAACCTATGTGATTCCCTAGGACAAGAAGCTATGGTTACCACTTCACAATCGATGACCGGGTAGGATAGTCGTCAGTCCAGGATAACTCACATAGACTAGGTATCTCAGAAAAGTGATGTCACCCCAAGGACTTGTCACTTAATCGAGACACTGTAATGTGCTCATATCCCACCAAAGAAGCAAGAGGGGGGGTACCACCCTTACTAATTCAGATTGACCTCGTGCTTAACGCTTGTGTTAGAAGCACTTTCCTGGCAAGCACTCTTTACTAATAATGGATTTAACTCTCATTAATCAATGCTAGTTTCATTTTTTTGTGACTTTGGAGTGTTAACTCACCATCTTAACCCAAATCCCTAGCCTAATCTTGTTGGTGATATCAAAGATAAAATCTTGGTTTTTTTTAGATTAAGCGTTGATTTTAAAGTTAATTCGCTTAGTTTCGATGAGTGGTGGTGAAACTGATGATGTTACGACTTATGCTACTGAACCAAACCAATGCACGGATGTGTTGAAAGCTATCCTTTAATTCGATGAACTCCTTATACTAAAAGAAGGTTAAGAGGTTTTTCGAGAGTCTTTCACACATGCATGTATTTCCTTTTTCCACAAAAACAAATATCCCTAACTCAATAAGAATTTTCAATGAAACTGGGTGATGTAAAAAAATTGGTGATCTTCACTATTGCATTTGAGGACCACTTTCTCGTTCACATGATCGCTTGAAATCGCAAGTGAAGAGGATACTTGTGGTATTCAAAATGTCTTAGTTAGGATTTCAAATTGTGTGGCAAGTTAGCAAGTTTATTTGACTTCAAAATTTGGGGCCTAAAGGTTCATTCATTGAAGTCATGTGTCATGTATTTTAATTTTCCAACATTTTACTTATGCAAGTATGAGATCAAAATGATACAATGAAAAAATTTCAGATGTTTAGTGACTAAATAACGAACCTAAATGATAATCATTTCACAAAATTTTAGATCTGATCATTTTTCAAAGGAAATTTGACCAATGCTAAAAACAATTACTAGTTAAAGTGTTTTTTCTAGCTTTTCGAGGAGGTCTCCAAGCTTTCCAAATTCAAAGGAAAAGGTCCTAAAACCTTCAAAAATGATCCTAAAATATCCTAGGAAGACCCAATCAGTTTTTTGAAAATCAATTAAGATTCTGCAAGGTCTACAAAGAACTCAATTCAAAGCCAAAAAACAAAGATTTCAAAAAAAATCAATCTCCGGCCATATGCACACAAAAATTCAAAAATCCTTCCACAAATATTTAAAAACTTGATAAAAGAGATATAAGTACTGTCTGAAACCTAATTTAATATATTCCTAAGACATATACAACTGCAAAAACGAACCAAAATGACCCAAAATTACAGATCTGACCCTCAAAAAATCAAGAACCATGAATTTTTCAAACTCCTTTCATAAACATGCAAAACTTCAAAATCCTTCAAAAAGACCTTAAATGTTTCTAAAAGGGAGGTAAGTGCGGTGTAAAACCTAATTTAGCAGATTCGTAAGACATTTACAACAACAAAAATCAACCAAAATGACCCAAACTTGCAAATCTGATCATCAAAAATTTCAAGAATCGTGAATTTTTCAAATTCCATTCACATGCATACAAAACTTCAAATTTATTAAAAAATTACCAAAATATTAATCAAAATAGATGAAATCAGACTTCAAAATAAAATAGAGGGTTGTTTAAGCTTTCCACAGCAAAAACAATCACTCAAAACGGACAAGAATTGAGGATTTTATGCCCAGAATACTAGACTCTATTCCATACACGAGTGTTCAGAGAAAACCCGTGTGTATACGCCTCTGTTCAAAGAAAACCCTTATATATCAAGAAAAAGTAGATCTCATGACAAAACCCTCAGAATTTTCAAGTATTTTAATCTATGAAAATGCAGATCTAGGTCAGTTTTAACTTCCAGGACTGAATTAAAACCTTCTCAGAACAAGACAAAGCATGCATCAAAGGATTTAAAAGGAAAGAAACACCCAAACAAGGGGAAATTCTCAAGAAAACTTGTTTCAAGAGCAGATCCCCTTAGCTCCCCTGTATGGTCTCCATTCTGTTGGCAGGTTTGACCGTAGGGACATGTCTACAACCTATCTATCCTTAACTACAGGGAGGGTGAATCCTGCTGGCAGAAATACATGCAATAATGGACAATTTCCTGAAATTTCTACACTTTTTCAAAGGAGAAAGAGAGAGGGAAGAGGGAAGGTTACCTCTTGCAGTGTGTCGTTTGGTGAAGATCCTTTTTCTCCAGCATGCATGGCCTTTAGGCCTCCATTAGCAACAACTAGCTAGTTCCTTACCTCTAGCTGTTAAAAAACTTTAAAAAAACATGAAATCTATCTACTAAATGTTCAAAAAATACATCAAACAAACATGGATTGAAACACAATATTTAAAGGAAATTTGAATTGCATCATATTAAACTAAGAGGAAAATTATTAAAGCCCAATAATGGGTGAATCCCTTTGTCCCTTGCTCTAAACTACCCCTCACCATCAATGCCAATGATCAAAGAAACTATGATGTGCAAGAAATGTTCTATATATCTTCTCATTCCTCTAACATGCCTTTGCTCTATCATTTGTCCTCTTTGATTCACCTCACATGCCTTCCATTTATAGGATTGGGATTTGAGTATCCCATCTTTGATAATGAATGTAGGATTGGTATTTTTGAATTTTTTTATTATTTCCTTCAAAAAACCCACTTTCCTTAGTTTTTAGGCATTTCAACTTGACTTTCAATATTTCTAGGACAATTAATGCCCATGTTAGTCATTTTCCACTATGTGAGTTATGGGAATTGGGTTTTAACCCTTAAGTGGTCATGAACTTGGCCTCTTTAGAGCCACCTTGTCTTCAAACATATGTTTCTTTGTGGAAGTAGTGGTCACATTAATGTTAAAACAACAATGATCTTCATGTTGCGGGCGGAGTAAAATATTGTTTCCATACCAACACTCTCAAGGGTTCTAATTTTATTGTTAACAACAAGGTTACCCAAACTCGTTGACAAACATAGATCATAGTCCCAAATATTTAGATATTGGTAGGAAACTTATAACGTGGGATGAATAATGCTATATTTTTTTTTTGCATGGGAATTGGTCTGAGGGGTTGGTGAACCCATTCCCATTTTTTCCTTGTTTCTTTGTGCTTGGGTAATGGAAGAAAACATTCCTCTTCTCATGCCATCCACTATAGGAATGGATGGAATACTCCGTATACTTTAATGGTAGATCCAATCCACTCCTGGGGGTGTTCATCGTCTAGTGCTTCCAGTCTATCAGGAAATCCTTAGATTCTTCTCGTCACGCCATGAGCCCATGAATTCTCCTGATTGCATGGATGAATGTGTTTTTAATAAGTCTGATTTGAGCACTTTGTGGGTGGTTAACATGCTCCTTTATTCCCTCAATTGCTAATTTTGGTTACATGATAGACATTATGATCCTTTATGATAGACATGCTCCTTTATTCCTTGATTTTAAGGATAACATCAACTCTCTTTAAACTTTGACAGTAGATCCAAGCCACTCCTGGTGGTGTTCCTCGGTGCTTCTATCTTGTGAAGTTGTCCTTATATTCTTCTTGTCACACCAGGATCCCCTGCACTCTCGCGATTGCATGGATGAATATGTTTTTTTATAAGTATGATTTGAACACTTTGTAGGTGGTTAACATGCTCCTTTATTCCCTCAATTGATAATTTTGTTGCAAGGTAGACATCATGCTCCTTTATGATAGACATGCTCCTTCATGATAGACATGCTCCTTCATTCCTTGATTTTAAGGATAACATCAACCTAATATTTGGAGATAACCCTCAATCCAGTGTTCTACATGGAGATTGATGCAAGGATTTTAGTGCTACATAAGACCTTAAATTCAGACCAGGCAATATTTATGGCCTTCACAACATTGTAGTTATTGGAATATGCCTATTACTATATAATAAAAAAATGCAATGCACAAAAATGAGGGTGTTCTTTCTCATAGTTCTCTATGTTGTGAATCATTTAAGTAAGTGGAAAAACATTCAATCCACACAAAACAATCTACTATTGTCACAATAAAAGCAACGTTTTTGGAGTGTCACTTTGTGATGACCTTAGTCACATGGTTCTCGTTCATGTTTGGTTTCGAATTCGTTGGCAATGAAATTTGGAAAACATAAATTTCCATATATATCTATATCTATATATATCTATCCATCTAACTAACTAACTATATATATATATATATATATATAATTTCAAGTTTCCCCACATTCCTGTAAACTTCATAGATTTATAGGCATAATTGTGTTGTTTGTCCTTTGACAAATTTGATATGGCTTCAAAATGGTGTTATAATTTAATTCTTTATTGATGTGTTTGGCCTTCTGCCAACTCTCTGCCAAGCCTATCCCTTGGGCCTTTAAAGTCAACACACTAACCCACATATTCTTCTTATTCCTAATTGTTCTTCCATACAAACATTAAGGTTATAATTTGATCTTTTCAAAATATGTTTACCATTTTATGTGGATCACCTTTAGAAAAAATTACTTCCTAGACTTGGGTGAAAATGAATAAGAAAGTCCTGAGAAACCCAATTTGTCCAATAAAAACATTCAAATATGACCTCTGATTTGTTGATCTCGAACCAAAATTTTGCATGGGAACTCTATGAAATAAGTAAAAGAAACAATGAGATTTGTAAATGTAACTCTTATATCTTATCCATCCTTTCTAGGAAGTAGCAAACAAAAAAATGGAATTTACTTGTAGAATTTTGTACCATTGATCTGTGCTTCATTTGTTGCTAATGGATTCAATTCAAAATAATTGTGAGTAAAATCAAAGAAATATTATTTGAAATAAATATTTTTTTTACAAGAGAAAATTACCCCAAGTGTTGAATAAACAATTAGAGTTGAATGGGCTCCCTAGATAGTTGGTTCCATGGGGCAGAGTATTATATTTCAGCTTGTGCATTTTTTTCATATGTGGATCCTTGAACTACATAATTCAAATATTAGATGAACAGAATGTGGCACATCCTTAACCATTACACTATGATGGTTTACCTATAGTCCCAGGTTATCATAGTAACGTGAGGGTTTTATAATGTTGTTATAGTATTATTTGCTACATCTTTCCTTTGATTATTTGAACCTATCCTCATTACTTAAATTTGGAAGTCAATTTTCTTGAAGTATTTTTTTGTTGATATTGTAATAGTCAGTAATTAACTCTTTAAAGATTGTTGAGGGTTAACCACTCTTCCCACAAGAACAACCTTGAGGCCTAAAGTAGACTGTTGGATTCCTTAGCATAGATTAGTGGCAACATCCTACCATTTCTAAGTAATTTCAATTTCCCTCCTTAGTATCATTTGTGTCCCTTTGTCCATTTAGTGCCCCATATAAGATTATCATTTTTATAATATGTCCAAGCAAAATACGTAGTACCATTTCGTAAGTTTATTGTGAGAGAGAAACAATTGTTTCTACTCCGATAAAATCATATATTTGGCACACTATTTTCCAAATTTTTGTTAGTAGTCTAGGTTAGGATGACTCTACACCTTGCACACACTCTATCCTAAAGCTTATCCAAATTTTAAATGGTATTTCCAATAAGTTTGTCTATGACACTCATCAATTTTTAAATCCATTGACAAATTTGATATTGCTTCAAAATGGGTTATAATTTAATAATATTTTTCCATATGTGTGGTTCCTAAGAAGTTGAATAATCAATTAAAGCTAAAGAGGATCCCTAAATAGTTGGGCCCATGTGGTAGAGTATTATAGTTCAGTTTGTGGGTTTTTTTCGTGTGTGGATCCCTGAACCACATAATTCAATGATTAGATGAACATAATGTTGCACATCCTTGACCATTACACTACAATGTTTTACCTATATCCCTAGATTATCGTAGTATTGTGATATTTTGATATTGTTGTTATAGTATTGTTTTCTTTAACTTTCCTTCAATTTTTAAAACTTGTCCTCATTACTTAAATCTAGAATTTAGTTTTCTTGAGGTATTTTGTTGTTGATGATGTGATAGTTAGTACTCGTTTTCTTAAAAAAATATGAGGGTTAACCACTCTATCCCCAAGAACAAGCTTGAGACCTAAAGCAAACTGTTAGATTCCTTAGCATAGATTAGTGACAACATCATATCATTTTCTAAGTAATTCCAATTTCCCTCCATACTAGCATTTGTATCCTTTAGTTCATATGTCCCTTTAGTGCCCTATATAAAATTGTCATTTTTTTTTGTCCAAGCGAAAGACTTAGTACCATTTTCTAAGGCTATTGCGAGAAAGAAACAAGTGTTTCTACTCTAAGAAGAATATATCTTTGGCACAATACTTTCTAACTCTTTGTTGGTAGTCTAGTTGAGGATGAGTCTACACCTTGCACACACTCAATTTAATATTATTTATTCTTTTGTTGTTGAATTACAAAAAGGGTCTTTTCCTTGTTAACATTTAATGTTTGATTTGCAATTGAATCCCCTGGGCACTTTGGATTTCAACTACTTTTAGATGGCGCCAAAGTGTTGTTTCCTTGCCATGAAGCTCTTCATTCAAGGGGATGAATTAAAGTTGTCGTATTACCTGTTCAAGATCGTCTTATAATTTCCTTATGTTGATTTCCTTAGATATAACAAGTTTCTTAACATAACCCCTCAGGAATAGGGTGGTTTACCTAATGGAACTATCCCACCATTCAATCTTAAGAATATTCTCCTCCTGATTTTGGAATAGGTTCCATATTTTTATAATATAATATATAAGTGACAATTATTTAGGTGAGAAACATTACTTATATAACACACCTTAAATATAAACATTTTTTTCTATTCTCCATGAATTGGAGCAATGTATAGGTTGGTGGTTTGAAAATGTAGTCTTAGCCCCAATATATAACCATCACATTTAAGCATAATCCACACTAAAAATTATTGACTTCATGTTTTGCATCATAATCTCAATTCATAGCATTGGAACATATTCATCTGATGATATACTAGCATTGTAATTCACATCATATTCAATTGTCAATATTTTGGTCTTGTTTCTATGACTACAAAAGTACTTTATTAGTCTCAAAAGTTATAATATGAATGACATTTAGCTTAAAGGTAGAAATATAAAAAACCAAAACAAAAGATAAGAACATCATATACAACAAATATATGTGTCAAATAACCATCCCTCCCAACCTTGATATCATTTGTTTTCCTAAATTTTTTTCCAAACCCATTTTCTCTTTTCCTTTTTTACCTGTGTACAACATGATTTTTTATGAATGTTGTTGTTGGAAAAAATTCAAGTATGCATACATTTTTCCAAAAAAATGTATGCTCAGTTATCTTTCCATATTTGGTTGTTTCTTTCCCTACGCAATAATGAAATGTGTATAATGGTTCATGTCTATAAATGGTTTCTCTCACGTGCTTGTATAAAAATGTGTGTTGACTTCTCTTTCTATCTTCGATTGTTTCTTTGCTTTTGAATTAATGAACTGTGTATGATGGTTCATGAATATAAATGATTTGTCACAAGTCCTTGTTTAAATTTTATAATCATGTCTTCTGAATTATTTATTTAGCTCAATAAGTTTTTTACGTTGAAAAACTTGTAGTGTTTGCACAATTTTTTTTTCATTTTAAGAAGTTTCAAAACTTAGCAAATAGGTTTGTTGACCATTTTTTTATCAATTCAAATCCATTTATATGTTGTTCGTAAAAAAATTCTACCATATATTCATTGTGACACTTCATACTATCAATATCACACTAAGACTGAGGGCCTTTTTGATACGACTGTAAGATGTAGTCTTACATGATCAGATGTGAGCGCATGGCCATTCTGATGTGATTGAGGGATGTGTTCCCACTTGATCGGATATAAGGGTTGTTACCATTCTTTGAATGGAGGTATCTGGTTAGTTACCAGGAAAACTCAGTTTGGGACTGAGGACCGTTTTGAAACGACTGTAAGATGTAGTCTTACATGATCAGATATGAGCGCATGCCCATTCTGATGTGATTGAGGGATTGATTCCCACTTGATCAGATATAAGGGCTTATGCCATTCTCTGGGAGAATGGAGGCACCTGGTCAGTTACCGGGTAGCTCAGTCTAGGACTAGGTGCCATTCTGATATGACTGTGGGATGTGTTCTCACATGATCAGATGTGAGTGCAGGGCCATTCTAATGAGTAGGTCAGATATAAGTGCTGGGTCATTCTGATGAGTAGGTCATATATAAGTGTTAGGCCATTCTGACGAGTAGGTCAGATATAAGTGCTGGGCCATTCTGACGAGTAGGTCATATATAAGTGCCGGGCCTTTCTGATGAGTAGGTCAGATATAAGTGTTGGGCCATTCTAACGAGTAGGTTAGATGTAAGGGCTAGGGCCATTCTGACATGGGAGAGGATGAGGTTCCTTCCATGGTCAGATGTAAGGACTGGGCCATTCTGACATGGTGAGGGGATTAAGTTCCTCTCATGGCCAGATGTGAGTGTTGGGCGTGCCTTTTAGATGATTCAAGGTCAGATGTAAGTGCTGGATAGGCCATTATGACTTAGGGTCAGATATAAGCACTGAGAAAGACCTACATGGAGGCTAGGCCTACACCCAGCATGAAAAAGGGCTAGCTCTGTAGAACTTCCTGTGACGAGAAGAATCATGAGATAACACCTGTGGTGATGATCCAGATTGAGTGATTATATAGATCCAGTGATGATGATCCAATAATGATGATCTAGATCAAGTGATGATCCAGATCCAATAGTGATGATGATCCAGATCGAGTGAGGATCCAGATTCAGTGATGATGATCCAGATCCAGTGATGATGATCCAGATCCAGTGATGATCTAGATCTAGTGATGATGATCCAGCAGTGATGATCTAGATCCAGCAGTGATGATGATCTAGATCGAGTGAGGATCTAGATCCAGTGATGATGATCCAGATCCAGTGATGATCCACATCCAGATGAAGATGACGAGAACTCAATGATGATCTAGATGATAAAGAGAAGAATACTTGTGATGATCAATTGTGTCGAGAGAATACCTTCCTAGTTAAGAGGGAGTGTTGATGTATTTGTAACTTTGGAATGTATTCATCCATATATCTTATGTATTGTACCTCGATGTTTATTCCGGGATGTGTCTGTAATGTATTTGAGTCATGTCATGCCCTGATGTTCCTATTGAGAGGTTTTATAATATAAACAAGTCATGTCAAATAATTGTGGGTAACCCTCCTATTGGTCAAGGGTTAAAGTCCCTGTAGTTGTGGGGCCCTAGGGTTCTTAGACTATCCTATAGAAGTTGATCCTAGGTGAGTCATTGTAATTTGGGGCAATAGTCCCCACCGTTGTGTTAAGGATAACCCTCATTGTTGGTCGGAGGAGGCAAAGTCCCCACAATTTTTGGGGCATATGTGGGTGAGGATGGGCTATGAGAGGCTAATTATGGCATTGTTCATGCATTCTTGTACATCACAGTGAATGCTATACCTTGACCTTTCTTTAGAGTGATGCAAGTACTTGGTGCAACACAAATGTTGCAAGAGAGTCCATAAGAGGCTCCTTGCTTATGCTACAAAGACTTTTACCACAAT
>LPNX010226992.1:238989-253936 GCA_001517045.1 Pseudotsuga menziesii | reverse complement strand
AAATTGGGTGCAAGACTCGATGAAAAACTAGGAGCAAAATAAGATGCAACATTGGATGCAAAAATGAGCGTGAAACTGGGTGCAAACAAGGATGTAACAAAGGACGGGAAAAAATATGCAATAGAAGTTGAAAAATTGGGCGCAAATAAAGGTGTAACATTAGATGCAAAAAATTGGGTGCAAAAATGGACACAAAAATGGATGTTAAAAAGGACGAAAAAAAAGATGCAATAGACGGCATTTTACGAAAATGTACAATAGCGCCTGGTTTAGCGCCGGATTGTTCACCACAATTATGAAAAAATTACACTAAAATCTGGCGCTAAATTCGACGCTAAATCCAGTTTTTGTTGTAGTGCCTTGTTAAATTAGAGTCGATTTACAAGTTAAGCTAATAATCTACAATGTTCCTACTAGCTCCTAGCCACACAACCCACAACAAAACTTCTAACATTTATTTTTAAACTCTATTTAAAAGTACATTATGCCACATGGCCTAAAAGATAACACCACAACCAAATCTTCCTTTATCGCAACTAATTAAATTCTTTCACTAGCACATGCCCTCACACATTATTTTCTTTCAATTGGATTGTTTTAGTATTTCAAAGTTTAGAACACTAAGGCTTGATCACCATTTATTCTTAGTGCACTCTTCTTACAATAATCCAATTTCTATCGGCATGACAAAGAACCCCTACACTTCAAGGAAAGTGAAACACATAGTGGTGGAATCCACAGAACCCTCCCTATAAGGAATAAGGAATTGTCATTAGTCACATTTTGTTTACTACTCCACACATGACCAACATGAGCTAAGTTGCGTGTATAGTTCTCACAACTCAATCCAAAATAATCTAATCTAAACATTCACATGTTTGTCGCTTATTTTTCATTTGATCCAACCTCTTGTTCAAACCTTTTATGATCATTTTATAGAATGTTAAGCTTTCTTTTAACTAGATATTACATGTATTATACTCCCAAGCCTTAGACTACATACAATATCAAACAAAAATGGCCCCAACCAAATCAGATACTCTCATGCTGCATTTAGCATTTAGGTTTCATAATGTTTATGCCACAATTTCAACATGTTTTTCATGTGACAAGGCTCTAGGCTCAAAGAGCCTTATCTATGAAAACCATAAATGATAACCAAAATCATGGAGAGAAAAGAAGGCAATAATACAAAACCCATAACATATTGCTTACTCATTTACTTGTCCAATGGCAATTCTTATAATTTTACAATAGGTCCAAATTAAACTAATTGCCAAACAATAGGCCAATTTGCTAACAATATTCAATTATTGAGGTAGGTTTATGTTGTTTCAAACATTAAGTTAACATGCAAGGATCACACTTAACCTAGGTCAAGGCTAGATATGTAAATCATGTTTATTTATTTTTGGATGATTTTTAATTACAGAACCTTACATTATTTAAATATCACTCATTAAACAAACTAGAAAAATATTGTTAAATGCATGCAATTGCAAGCATGGCCATCTTCTATGTTTGTCAACCATCCTCCATCTGAATCATGTTAGTTAAGATTTTTATATTTAATATATGTTATTAACCTCAATGATATTTGAGCATACATTCTTTTAACTTAAAATGGAAAAGATTAATTTTGAGGCATGGGACCGAGCACATAAAGGACAATGCAGTGTATCTCTATGGGATACACTTTTTAATCTTAAAAGCAGGGTATCGAGGCCAAATACTCATGGATTTATACCTCGGCATGTGTTTAGTTCTCCCCCATTAAAATATTATTAAGTATGTAGGTGGTCTCACGTTCTCCATACCCGCCCATAAAAAAATCAATCAGTATCGAGATTCCCATGAGTATTAATTTGTTATATGCATCAACCAAATTTTAAATTTAATTGGAGATGGCACTAACTTCTACTTCTATTCAACCAAGGAGTCTCGAACTGCGCAGCTACTGGTGCATATCAATCTTGATTTGTTGTGGAAGTTACCATCTTTACCCCCATTTATGGTTTTTATTCTATTGAGTAGCTAGGTGGTAAAATGAATTTCATGCTCTTGTTAAGATGGAGCCCTTTTAGCTACACGTTGTGCTCTTCAAATTTTAATATATTCGCTCTAGATATTGATCCCAGGGAGGTGGTTGGTTGAACTGCGTAATATTTATTACATATAGAGATGAGGATGTAGGATCATAAAGTCAAAAGTTGAAAAAACATCAATTTATACCTTAATTGTGCTTGGCACATAACACCATAGAGAGCTCTTCTACTCCCATGCATTTAAAACAGCCTATCCACATCCAGGGTTTGGATCCCCTGGATCTTTGATAGAAACATATTGGAATATTTTAAAGGATTTCCCTTATATTTGAAAATATTTGGGACACTTATTTATGAATGAGATGTATCTGACTAGGAAGACCAATGAGACAGTCTTCAACAAATACTTCCTAGTGAGATATATGACACATTTATAATTAGTTATAACTAACTTTATGATGGGAAAAATAGATGTTCTTGGACATAACATGTCTTTTTATAGGACAAAAAATAGATATAGCCATAAACATATGGAACAAGTTAGGATGGAGCGGAAATCAGGGGATTCAAAATCTGCAAAATAAGTGTCAGGTGGAAGTGGATATTTGGAATGTCATACATATGCATGACCATCTACTAGCTTTGATAAAAGGTGTTCAAGAATCTTCGTGCCATCTTTTCCATTGGACTAAAAACTTCATTGACTATTTGTTGCAGTAACCATCTATAAGTAGTCAATCATTCAATACTCTCTATATAATATTGGATAAAAATCGAGTTCATTGTTTTAGTTCTTCCATCATTTTGCAAGAATGGACAAGTAATAACCATCATTTTCAAGAATGGACAGGTAATAAACATGCACATTATTGGGATGGTTCTTAGTGAATCCAATGATGATGATGAATTTGATGATGAATTTAGTGCTATTGGTATGATTGAGTTCCAACTTTTTGACAATAAAAATGCAATCCATACTCGGAATGCTCTCTAAGATCGCTTTTTAAGACGATTGGAATTCTAAAATATCAATGGCTCCATTGGAATAATTTCCCATACTCTTCGTTGCCTTCCTGGATTCTAATAAAGGATTTAAGGGTTCTTCAAGTGTCCGGGAACACATTAAAAACATTGTGGCAAGACAATCCATAGGTAAATTGAAATTTGTTGTGTTTACTTGCTATTAATATCACACCACAAAGTCTTGAATGAGTTCGGAAGGAAGTTTTTTAGATCCACACACACACATATATTATGGTTGAAACATGTAACATTGTGTAGGTACCTTTGCAGTTGAAGGTATGTTTAGAGTTTTGCGTGAATAATTATACAAAGATGAAGATCATATAGGGGTTTGCACAATGTATAGAATTAGAAGAGCTACCAATCATGGAAACATTGGTATATTTGGAGGAGTTGTGGGAATACATATGTGTGAAGCTGAGGAGCGAAATAAACAATCGGTGGAAATATCCCTATTACAGGTCTACAATAAATGATATGCAAAATGATATTTTTAATGTATGCACCCATCCTTCGATTGATGTTGTTGTTGTTGCGACAAAACAAATGTTAGAGCTTGTTATTGTAATAAATCATCCTGCAAATCACTTTGCGAGAAGATGATCAACCTTTATGATCCCATTCCTATCCACCCCCGACCAACTTGGAATATGGTTAAAGCTTTACCTTCCACGGCAGACATGCCAACACATTTCCCATTGCCTTAAAAGGCCCTGCAAGTTGGATCTTAATCTCTTTCTCAACCCCTTGCTTATAACCAGTGAACTCAAGTCGAAGGCTTCAAAGTTCAAATCCTTACAAAAAATTAATTGGGAGTTTCAATGTATGAATCCCGAGGAGACTATTTTTAGAAAGGTTTGAAGGCTCAAATCTTGGTGAATGAAGATTTTTTCTAGGAGGTCCAGTGTATGATCTTTGGGATGTTCTTTTGGGATTAGTGAAGCGATAGAGGTATCAGGAATGCATCGAATTGTGTGAGATCGTCACACTCACTTAGATGTTGTTAAAACACATGACCTCACACACTATCAAAACATACAAAAGAAACCACTCCGACAATCTCCTTATGAGATCTAGATTCCTCGGGTTTATCACTATTGAACCAAAACCACCAAGGTCCAATTTATGAAACCTATAAATCCACACACTTGTCCACAAATTGACATCAAATTTCACATTGACTTATGCTATTCAAGTGGTCGTGGGGTTAAATTGAAAACCCATGTCGAGGGAAAGGTCTCGAATTCAATGCATTTGTTGTTGCATATATTTGTGTCCATTGTATACGATGCTTCTTTAGAGTTAAAATGAAGGTTTGGAAGGGTATTTCAAGGCCATGGTTCAACAAAGAGGACCATACATGAGGCCATTGTTCCCTTGGAACATGTTTTCTCCAAGGTACACTTTATAATTTGATGTTTTCCCCCAATTTCAATCATATTTTTTCTTCTACACTTTTTAGTTGAATGTTCACCTTGATGGTTTTCTTCAATTCATACCAAAGTCTCATTTAGGAGTCCTTGAACATGCTCTTAACCTTTCTATACAAACAAATTATTTTTTATAGGAATCTCTGAAATATCTCCATATCCACATTTATGTTACCTTAACAAAAAAACTCAATGGGAATAGGTGCATTAGACAAATATAACAAAGATATTAACCTGGCCTCCATTGTCTTTTATCCATTAGTAAACAATCCCTTGTCATCGAAGTGGGGTCTTCGGCTTTCGCATAAATGCCAATTATGAAGTCATATATGTTCTATCAAATTCACTTGGGACCACATCTGTGGTCCGTTAAGGTCACCAACATTTTTACCTATTCTTGGATGTGGTAGTTAAATATGTTGAAAGAGCTCCAACAAAGCTTTCACCTAGATTTGGATGTGGTGGTTAACTCCATTGATCACATTGACGTGGAAACATGTTTTTGGAGGGATTGAAACCATGCCTAAACATTATTGAAAGTGCTTTGATTTCACAACTTAACCATAACCGAATTGGAAACCAAGCCTCCATTGTTTTTCTCAAAGTAATGGTTATGGAATTTCATTAAAACACACTGTGGGTGAAACCAGCTTGCAAAATTAAAAAATGTTATATCTAGGTTCGAAGAAGAAATAGAAAATATCCATGGTAAATAATAACTAAACAAAATTAAGACCTCCAACTTAAAATACTACAAGTATATTCTTTAACAAATTGACCCATTAAAACTATATATTGACAAAACAAAGAACTAAAAAGAGAAACTCCATTGCAACAAACAAATTCGCAAACGCACCCAACATTCGCATTGTAGAGCTCCATCTTTCGTACCAGATCAATCCTGAAGCCACTGAAGACCAGATTCTACCCCTGCTAATTTTGAACTTCACGTCGCTTCAAGACGCATTCCAGAAACTGCTCGTGTCCGAGGAGGAGGACGAGAAGAATGGGTTTGGGTTTATAATATTGGTTTATATTATAATTCTATTGGTGAGTTCAATATTAGATATTATATTATTAGATATTTTAATTTAAAAGAAAAATTTTAATCAAAAGAATTTTTATTTTGAAAAGCATTTATATTCAATAATAATTAAAAAAAATAACATTAAGGTATATAGTATATATTTACAATTAAAAAAAATTATATATTTACAATTAAAAAAAATTATAATAGTGATTATCTATCCATTTTATAATAACCATATATGTGGTTGAATTAAAATATCATTCAAACCCTTAATTCTAGATATTTTCTATCTATTTCTTCTCAATATTTATAAATGTTTTTTACAATGTTAATTTTATGACTTATGGATTGTTAAAACTAAGCAAGAGTTGTTTTTCTTGCAACTCTTTCAATAAATACAATAAAAACATTTTGAGGTAATACTTCATCTCATTAAATCCTTTGAAGATTATACATAGTTTGTTTAACTATCCCAAGAGCTCCATTGACAAGTTTCACATTAGTCCATAAGTTTGAAGTGAGCATCACCCTAGATCTAATTGAAATAAGCTAGATTAAGCTTCCATTATTTCCTCATTTGCATCAATGAAACATTTTATTCTTAGTGCTACAATAACACTATGTGCAATAAGACAATTGAGATATGTCAAATAATGTTTATCATGATTGTCATACGCTGCGAATGATTCTCTCTTTACAATTTATGTCATTCGCGATCTTTTCTTCTATATTATTCCTTTTGTTCAAGTAATTAATTCTCTCTATGTTTTCTAACCCATTGTCATAACTGGTACTCTCATTGAGAAGAGACATGATTATGTTGAATACACCGTAACATAGAAGGAAACATTGAAATAAATGCACCATACCAATATATTCGAGAACCAAATGCTTAAAATAATGCAAGGTAAGCACGGATGAATACAACGTTTATAAAATCAAAGGGAATGCAAGAATGATATTGTACAAAATATCCGTGAAATCAATACATCTTAAAAGAAGTTAATAAAAGATAGCATTGAAATCAATGTATCTCAATATCAAGTTTAATAAAAGATAACACTAAATGAATGCAGCTTAACAAAACTCTATTAGATTATACTGCATTTCCCAATCATAAATTATTAATTAGAGGGACCGAATCATTAGCGTAATATAGATCACCTTACTAGATCCATTTGAATAATGAATCTCCATCTTAAGCCATAGATCATAGATTATCGAGATCTTTTTGATCATTGGCTTATCATTGGTTTGTTAGATTAAAAGAGCATGAATGTATGAATGTGCACATAAAAAGAAGATAAAACATAAAATAAATATGCACCATAAAATCACACAAGAATCACTTGATAACGAAGTTCGTCCCTAGGGGACTACGTCTTCGGGCTTGCTCTTCAGTGGGGAGGCTGCTTCTTATAAATCTCAGCAAAACATATCAAGTTACATGGAAAACATGGCTTTATACCTAAAATTCTGGAAGTGACCTGCAAATCAGCTACTCAAATTAGAAAACGAACTGCACCACTGCCTTCAGAAGGCCCAAACAGTGAGGATCAACATAAAACAATGCATACTTCTGAGTAGTTAAAAAATCGACCCCTACAAAATCCTATGACCCCCTCTACTGATAGGTGGAAGTCCATACATGTATGGATCCTTATGGAATTAAATGCAGCTGTACATACCTCAGCATTCATGCTCACCCTCGTCCCTCTGCTCATGTGCGCTCGGGTTCAGCCCTTGGACATGGGTCGTGTGGTCACTCCACCCTTCCCTGGGAAAAATTTAAGTTTAAATAAGAGAGGCTTGGTGGTATTTCCAACAAACCACCGTTGGCATGTTGTATTTTGGTTCCTTGTTTGGGTGTTTGGTTTTGGCAAATTCAGGGTTCAAACCCCGCGGACCCCCNTGGGCCATTTGGTTTGCATATATATATATATATATATATATATATATATATATATTTGTTTTTATACCATGGCTCAAATAAAAGGGTGGGCTTCACCGGCCCGCAATATTTGGTGGTCGGTCAACCCCTCTTTACCCCCCAAATTCCAACGAATACAACTTAAATTTGATAACCACCGCTATAGTTAACAAGCAACATAGGTGGTGTAACGATGAGGTCGTTGGAATAGCTATATGGAGGTTGGGGGTTCGAGTCATATGGAGGGATTGGTCTTGAAAACCAATTTTGGCCTTTCCTAGATGGACACGTGGCACTCTCGGATTGGGCCACGTCTCGACTTGGGATTGGTCCACTTTTTCCCAATCATACGCCACATCATCACCTAATCAGTTTCCACCTCATCTGCCATGTCAGCCTGCTCTACCATATGGTGCCTTGTGGGGGTGCCACATCATCACTCGTACAGTACAAATGCCACATGTCACCCTTGCAATGGTGCCATGTGGCCCCTTTTTCTTTGCCCACATATGTGTAAGAAAAATTGTTTAGCCGAGATTTCAAAACATCATAACTTTTCTATACGGAGTTCGTCTTGAGTGAAACGAATGTCATTGGAATCGACTTGATGAGCTCTATGTCCTGATGTTGGTGCCACTGCACTTTGTTGAGTCTGAAAAATGGCCCATTCATATATGCTCTTGGATCAATAGATCTCTAGCGCTTGAACATAATGTGTTTCGCAACATGAACATATTTCAAATTAAAGGGATCATAGACCGTAATGAAAATACCCATTTAAAGGCATAGATCATAAGCCTCCAACACTTGAACATAACAAAATATAACACTAAAATGAATGCATCAACAAATCTATTAAAACATACTGCATTTCCCAATGTGCACATTACAAATTAAATGGATCAAAATCCTTGAGATAACATAGATCCCTAATATTGGATGATTTCTAACTACCCTTCATCTTAAACCATAAACTATAGATCATGTATCTCCATCACTTAAACAATATAATGCATTTCTCAAACCATAAATTACAAATTAGATGTATTATAAATCTTAATGCAAATCTCCATATTGAAAAATAGATAATAAATCTCCCAACAATTCAACATAAGAATTACCCAATACATATATTACAAATTAAAAAAATAAAATTAATAAATATACATAAAAACTCATAAACCTAAACCTTAAACCATAAACCATGTTCACGAAGAAGAAAATAGTTAATAATAAATTAAAATCTCAAGGAAAGAATTATGTCTATGTATAATAGAAAAAATTAGTAATGTATACAATGACGATTATGTATAAGCATTTTACTTCAAAAAAATCAATCCTTAATATGATATCAATTAAGCAAATTTTATTTACAATATAATTCAAAACTTGATTCAAAATGGCTAATTTTTAAATATATATGTTTCCAAGTCACCATTTAACTTAGAAAAAAAATCAAAGAATTATGATATTTGGTTCCTCTTATTTTTGGGTGGAGTCATAAAATAAACAATGAGGGATATCTTTTTGAAAGGAGATGAAATGAATTGTTTTAGTTTTTTCTTGAGTTACGATGGGTGTTTGTTCAATTTCTGACCTTGTGAATATTATTTTTTAAGGAAGTCAGTTCTAGTTTTTTCTTGAGTTACGATGGGTGTTTGTTCAATTTCTGACCTTGTGAATATTATTTTTTAAGGAAGTCAGTTCTATTTTAACCAGCAACTTTTCATAGATTTGTTAATTAAAGTTGGATTGCAATTTTTTATAATAACATCAAGATTTTTTTTTAATTTTAAGCATCCTTACTACCAATTGCTAATAATTATTTATAACATTTCATTTCTCTTATACTAGTCCTTGAGATATGTTTTTATGCTAAAACCATGACAAAATACCATGGGTTATCCAAAACCATGGGCCTATAAACCATTAACCGTAAACCAATATCCATGCAAAAAAATACTATGTATTACCCAAAATCATGAGCCAATAAACTACCAATGATAAACTCATTATTGACCATTTAATCAATATTATCTTCAACCACTTTTTAACCAAGTCAAAGTTAACTTAAATTAGATACCTATTCTTTATTTGCATTGTTTTATTTCTTTTACTGAGTTTGCACATAAGATGCCTTAGCATTTGAAAATGTATTCATTGTTGATATTATTCCCATAATGTTACATCCAATATTGTGGAGAAACATCCACCTCTAAGTTCAAGATCAATGAATGTATTTGCATTGTGGACCAGGGAATTAATTTTTTATAGATCAACAATTCCTTCCACTAGACGTTCCTCAATCTTAAAGATATTCAACTAACTGTTTTGTTTTATTCCTCCAAAGACATTTCCCTCTTTCCATTCTCCATTAGAAAAGGGCCATGCATACTTGAGTAAATTACAATGATTTTCCATCACTTTGTTTTGGGTCATGCCTTCAAATATTTTTTTAAATGAAATTCAATTCAACTATTCCGTTGCTTCTATTTGAGAACATTTATGTAATTTCCCAAACTATTCATTCCAATGTTTAATGGATAAGGAGGAAACAAGTATTCTTATCCTCATTCAATAAAGTGTTAGAAACCATATAAGATTGTTTGGTACATAATTTTTCTTATGGCTAAAGTTAGGGACAAATGTTGAGAGTAGGTGTGGAGCTTTTATGTCCCCATCAATTATCAAGTATGTATGCTATGTAGCTATATACCAATCACCTATAGCATAGCTATATAGCAATCACTTATAGCACCAACTATTGATATAACTTCCTTTGATAGTCCGCGACATAGATTTTTTAATATTAATGTGGGTATATAGTGGATCAATAAAGTGATCGCATAGGATAAGGAATTGTCATTTGTACTTATGCTCCCACAAATCTTGTTAATTTATATGAATAAACCTATTAGATGGAACTCAATTCCACTAAGTCTTAGAAAAAGATTGAATCCACACAAAACATGTATAAGTTAAAAATCCATGTAAAATCCTTAAAAAAAATGGTTTGGAGTCTCTGCACTTGGAAACTAAATATACTACATTGATTGACAAAATAGATCCCCAATTAAAAATCATTCCATTATTTACCACTTCATACATCAATGGGACCCATTGTTCTTTGAAATGTTTTGCATCCTCTTCTCCATCCAATTTACAAATATCTAAAATGAGATGATTTCTCATGAGGTGAGTTGGATATAGTGCATTTTCCCTAGATTTAAATTGTCTATCTCAAATACACCATTTTCCACTATGCAAATCCCTACATCATTCACCATTGTCATGTTGTCTAAATTGACATGTTCAAATACCCACTTGACCATTTTTTCATAAGAAAAATTGTGGGTGTTGTGCTCACATTATGCAAATGTGGCCTTCTTATGTTCTATGCATACAAATTAAGGTTTTCTTGATCTGGCAATAAAAAAAAGTAATGGGTATGCCCCATCTTTGAAAACCATATAGATTTCTCCCCACTTAGAATTGAAATTTACTCCAATGTGACTACAAGTATCTAAATAATTGGTTCTATTTGGATCTTTGTGCTCTTCCAACAATGATTCTCTAATTTTTTTTATTTTTCTTTGTTAGGGTTTTTTATTTCTTTAGAGATATCATGCATGTACATAGTAGTCATGATCTCATGGTTTATGTGATTATTAAAAATGATTCAAAATTACTAATTATGCATAAATTCTTTTTTTTAAAGAAAAATAATTTCTAGAAAAATATTGCTTATATCATTTTTAGATTATGAAAACAAAATAACAAAAGTTTATAATTCATTTTCAAACATTTTTTTAATTCAATTGATAGAAAAAGGAAAGAAGAAAGAATAACCTTGCATTCATGTTGCTTAGCCTATCAAAAGAGTACAAAAGAAAGTACACTTGATTTGTTATTTACATTGTGATTTATTGATTGCTTGTGTTTTTCTCATAAAAGAATCTTAAAATTGATCACACATAACTTGCTTGCAATAGCTTGTAGGTATGCTACCAGCACAATAGGCTCACTATTTGATCATTCTTACAAATGCTATATCTTTCTTGTAATCCTATTGTAAATTTTGAATATTTTTCTTTAATTACAAGTGAAGAAAAATTATACCACGCACCTATAAAATTTCATTTTAATTCATAAAAAAAAAAATTATAAATTTATTGCATAATACACTACAATATTGTTAATAAATTTAAAGCATGCCAAAATCAAACAATGAAACCCTCTATACAAATTCTTATTGGGATCCTTAAGACTTGAAACTTCAAAAATTCCACCACAAGTATTTAAATAAATTTTAAATCTTGAACTTCCAAATACCTCAATATATATTGGGATGAATTGCAAACATTGACTTAGAAAACACTTAATGGAGTCTTTGAAAACTCAATGACACTTAACTTCAAACATCGAGCAAGCATTAATGATGAATGAAAGAGTTGTGTATTCTATTGTTAAACTTTAAACTTTTTACTTTGCAAAGTCACTAATAGTGGCGGGATGAATTGTAAATTTGTTCCTTATAAGAACCTTCGATGAATGATATGAAAATAATAAAACCTCCATTGGAGCCTTTGAGAATAATGAATTTTCAAGTCTTTGATATGTACCGTGATATGTACAGCATGAGTGGGCCTAATGGTTAAGAGCATGTGTTTCCTCTTAGGAGGTCACGGGTTCAAATCTAGAGGGGGTAGTGTATGTACACCTCTGTAGACTTTAGCAGTTAAATCGCTGCGCAGAGGGGGGTCCCTTGTCCCACTAACAAGGCGGTCTCGTACACCAATTTGGTGTCTCGCTTGGCGGTGACCTTAAAAATAGATTATTATTATTATTATTATTATGATTGAAAGATATTTTCAGCAAAATCTGTTATAATATCAACTTTATGTCAGTTATGACTATTTTTTTTTGTATTTTAATATTTTTATCTTTGATTTATAATGAATATTAAATTTTTTTTTTTTTAAACATACATTCAAAATTAAAAATAAATATGGTATAAGTATTGGTTTGAAATAATTGTCGCTATCAAATTGATATCTATTTGCAAATTCATACTGTAATTTCCCTATTTGTTATTGGAGAACATTCTTTATTCTGGTAACTCTAAACTTTTTTGCCTACCATAAAAGTTTATCGACAAAATCATAATTAATAATTAGTTTTTAATTGGTATGATTAATTCACAAAGTTCCAAGCGTGCAAGTGATGAGCAACAATCTGTTCATAAACCAGAGCAAGATAAGAGTAAGCACATTTTAAGGGCATTCAAAATTGGATTGTGCGAGCAATGTATATCTTTCACATGAATTAAATGGTGTTACTTATATTATGTTGATCTTCATGGTCCATAGTGTTTGATATCTTAATTTATGGCTAGGAAATAGGATCAATTTCATAAACAAAATGTTTGAATAAATATATAAAAACAAACTCAATAAGGCTTTTGTTGCTTCTGCATGATCGACATATTCCTAGGTACTTGCATAACTCATATGTATTTGTTTGTAACTACAAGTAGCTCAACAAGGTCATGTAGCACAATCTTTCTATAAAAAAAAAAATATCATTTTGTGGATTTTTCTCATTTTTTTAGCATATATTTGTTTGTAACTGCAAGTAGTTCAACAAGGTCATTTAGTTTAATCTCCCCATAAAAAATATATCATTTTGTGGATTGCTCTCATTTCTTTAACATATAGCCAACAACATATAATTGTCAATTAAATGTTAAAAAATAAAAAATTTAAATTTGGGGTTTTAAGTGGATGGACTCAATGTTATAATTAAAAGCATGTAATAAGCAGGATCATTAAAACAACACATACATATTGATAACAAAGGATTACCTTGAAAATCCAATGAGAAAACCAACCATAATAATAAATTTATTCTTCCAAACCAATCTGGATCGACCACACACAAGCCAACACCGTCTTCCTTAGGCACCTTACAATGGAGTTGTTCAAGACATTAAGTAGACTTCTTCACCAGTAGTACCATGGGCCCAAAAACCATGAACTATAAACATACATTTGATTTTTTTAACAAGTCAAGTTTACCTAACACTCATTCATCTCATGTCACCTTTGAACATTGTTGTTTACATGTACTTACTTAGTGCTCTATTTCAATTCCATCTAATTGCCCATCAAATAAAAAAAATCTATAAGCTTTCCACCTTCTCTATTTATAGAAAATCAAAGTAAGAAGCATCCATACCCTATTTTGTTTTTTAATTCTCTTCCTAATCTAAGCTTTTGCATTATATCATAATCTTAATACAATGATATAGACTTGGCATAATTGGCATAATTTGTCAAATTTTCATTTAACATCAATATTTATGTATCCCAAAATCCATGTACCAACATATTCACCATTATTATTATTTTAATCCATTTTTTCTTAATAAAATTTGTATTTCTTTTATTATCTATGTATACCATAATCTTTATTCTTTAATCTTTATTTTTTATATTCTCTCTAAACCATAATTACTAATATATATAATTATTAAAATATAATATATATTTCTTATATTATTATCCTTCTAAACTATTATATATATAAACTTATAATATTTTTTAAATAAACTTAATTAATTTGATACACCCCCCACTTTAATAGTGACAACCATCTATTCCAAAAACACCTTCCATATAAACAACTATAAAAATTCGAATATCCAAGCAATATATGCATCGCATCTGAGATCTATGTTTTCTTTTAAATCGAAGTCACTCTTGTTCACATTCTTTGTCATCTCCTATGATATGAGTAAATATTTGTTGTATATATAATTATGCTGAAGGCGTTTAACAATGGAGACATAGTCTCACTAGTGTAGCTTTGATTCTTCGCCAGTCTGGTGAATGGGACTAGGACACATCTCCTGTGATGTGGCACATCTCCTGTAGATTTACAGCGTGGGATTAAGAGCGTGCTTTCTAATACTCAATGTGTATCGTGGGAAGTTGGATAACGTCATCCCTTGCCAATGAGGAGACGCCCATGGCGAAGGTTGTCAAGCACCAGCTCGTGAACAAAGGTATATCGTCTGATTCCCTAACTTCCACTTATTTATATAGACATTTTCCAGCTCTCATGATTCACACCAAAATTGATGAGAGAAGCTACAAGCATTATTGAAAGCTCTTGAAACTTAAAACCTGAACCAAATAATATCATATCATATCCAAATAAGATCATATCAGATCCAAATAGGTTCATATCAGATCCAAGAGTGTGCTCCACTGAGATGGTAGATGCACAATTTTCTCCTTCTTTAAAATTCTGAAAATTGGTGCATGTAATAATGTTGGAATTTACTAGAAGCTCTAGATCAATGAGAGTGAATGGATCACTCCTACAATATGATATTATTTTCAAAATATCCATGGTATTACTTATCTGCAAACCAGCAACATCATTAGAGATAGAGAAATCAAATTCCTCTTCTTTTTCTGAAACA
>LPNX010226992.1:101242-238701 GCA_001517045.1 Pseudotsuga menziesii | reverse complement strand
AAGACCTCGGTCGAGGGCTTAACAAGCCCTCGACCGAGGTGCGTTTTTATGTTTTTGCCGAAATTCACTTGCCAAAAAGTGTTACCCAGGTCCGTGGATTCACCCACTCACTAGTAAACTATGCACATAATTTAAAATAAAAGAATCACTGGAGAATTTTTGCAAAGAATGGAAAGAGAGTTTTCTTCAAAAATAGAGATTCAAATGTCTTCTTCTAGATCATCCATGTGAGGAGATGAGATATCAAAGATCTCATACACTTCCGGAGCAGCGGGAGAAGTAGTCACTTCAAGGAGACTTTCTTCAATTCGAATTGACTGTGAGAAAAATTCTACTTCTTCTTCATCTTCAACAATTTGCTTTGCTGTAGGAGAGGGCATAAGCTCATCATGCTGGATTTTATCTGAACCTCTTTCAATAGCTGGGATTTTAGAGTCATCTCCTATATGAATACTAGGTCCTCTTGATAGAGGGAAAGTGATGAAGGATTTCCTAGAGGAAACCATGTGGTTGGATGCTCCAGAATCTATCAAATAAGCCTTCGATGGAGCGAGGTTTGCATGCAAGCATCTCTCATGTTCTTCAATCTGCTCTTCATCATCATACATCTTTGCACCTTGTGGAAGGGAAATAGTGTTCTGTACACATAGAGCTTTCAACTGGTCAAGGGTCTTCTTCATGCAGGAGTCTTCTGGATGAAAAATCCCTCATACAATAGGGACACTTTTTTCTTTTAAAACCTTTTCTTCTTATTAGAGCCCGAAGCTCCTTCAGAAGTCTTCTGATTCTCTTTAGGTTTCGAATCAATATTTTTATGCTCCTTCTCTTTATATCTCCCTTTAGCTTGTGCTTTGGTTGAGTTTGTCACTAGGAAAGCTTGGTCTTTGGAAGTCTTGATGACTCCCATTTGCATCAACTTTTCTTGCTTCTGTATTAAGTACTTGGCAAAGGAATCAAGTGAGGGCATCTTCCAATTAGGAATGGAAGCTCTCCTAGAATGAAAGATTGAGACAAATACAAAATACTCAGGTCCTAGTTTGTTGAGTGTGGAGAACACATGTAGCTCATCCTTTCTTTATATTTTGCATTGTCTACATTGGAGTGCAAGAAACTTGAATTTAGTAAAGAATTGTTGCACCGTCTCAAAACTGTTGGGATGTAAGGATACCAACTTGTTCCCTAGAATGTGTCCTCGAAGCTCACTGTTGTTTTCCAAACAAGTTTTCAAGCTTCTCCCAAGCTTCTCTAGGAGTCCTCAAACCTTCAAGGTGGAAGAGGAGATCTCTGGATATGTGAGTACATAGATAACCAAAATCTTCATCTAAGAGGTTCATAAACTTGTTTCTTTCAACTGGATGATGGGGCTCAGAATCCCTACCAAGTATTATCCTAAAGTAGCCATGCTTTTGCAATGCCAGCTGCATATTTGCCCTCCAATCAACATAATTGAAGGGTGTTAGGATCCGAGCTGTAGGATATTGAGAATCCATAATTCTCTGGCTGGAAAAGACAATTTTTTCACACAAGCTATGTAGCACCTGTAGAATTTCACTGCAAAACACTAAAGAATTCGAAATATGTTAGAATCATGCCTCCCCTCTTGACATGAACACTTTCTCGGGGTCCGTCACACCCGCACCGTCACTCTGAATAAATTTAGAGGAAGCAAGGCACTCTTTGTGGGACTTCTGTGGAAACCCAATTGCCTCTGGTGTTCAATGGAGAGTAGAAAGACATGAAGCTTGCTTGAAATAGATTTGATACCATGTTAGAATTGTTGTTCCATTTAGATCTTCAAGAAATGAGTCAAATATTATTGATGCAGTAAAAGAGGAATGAAGATACACACTGAACAAATCAAACCACACAGGAAACAGATGAGTATTGCTCAGATAATTACAGTATTATCGTCATTACATAATTCGGTGTTACAATAGTGTTACATAGGAAAATAATTTGAATCGTTAGGGATGAATTCAAATCTCCCAAATGGATGTGACTGTATCTGACTGACTAGCTAACTAAGGATGTCTCAATCACTATCGGAGTCCAAGTGGTTAACTCCAGATGTCTATTCAAGTCACACAATCAATTATAATCAGTTAACTCAGTCTAACTGAAGTGGTAGGTGAGGAAAAGTGCCTTATCCACATGCAGTCATGTCTAACTGGTGCTAATTGACCCGATTGTGATCTAGCTGAAAGTAACTGGAAAATAACTAAGCTTAACTAGTTCCAACTCCAACTAATTGAAGGAGGTTGGTGTCAAGACTCCTAATGGCTCCTAAAATGTAGGGATTGGTCTAGGAGGCGCCTAAAATGATACATGCAAGTGCAGTCAGTAGAAGTTAGCTTATATCGGTGTTACCCACACTCTAGTAACCAGTACATGTGGCTCCATTAGGCCAAGTGGACCCAATGGTACTAGTGGACCCAATGGTACTAGTGGACCCAAATATTTAAATAAAACTCCTAAGTTAGGTTAAAATAATCTAATATATAGTTTAGTCAAGGGAGGATTATAAATCCTAACATGTTTTGGTTGATGATTGCAAGAATTCAAGAGGAGGTTCCATGGCTGGCACAATCCACATGCATGCCCAGCATGGCGATCCGTTGGTTCAGGATTTCATGCGAAGGTTGCTGACAAGGGTTAGTTCTATGCTTTTTGAGATGGTGAGGAGTTGGGTTCCAGAAGGGGAGTTGAATGATATATTTTCTAAGTTTTTTGTGGTCGGGTAGGTAGTGAAAGCGAAGGACTTGTGGAGAGATGGGTACCAACTCCATAGTGGTATGTTGTCATCTTTCATAGCATATCCTCTTGCAAAGAGAATTTTGAGGATGGGTAAGTCTAATAATTTTCTCTTCATTTGTTGCAAAGATCAGTGTTGGGAAGATGCAACTACTGAAGCTGCATCTGCAATAGGAACCTCGAAAAGGAGGGGAGGTCTTGGTTATGGGGAAACTGACACATTGGAAATATTGGTTGTCATGTAATCATTTTTCGATACTTTTTTCCTTTCGTTTTATCATCTTGCTTTTACTGATCTTCATTTATGCTGCAGTTTTTCGATTAAAGTTTGGCCACATGATCAAAATCATAGGTATTATTTCACCTTGTTGTATTGTTTTAGACAATAGTTATGCTAGAAAAACATTCAATTATGATTTTATTGCCTTTGAATTCATAAAATTTCCACAATGAGAAATTTAATCCTTGGAATTTTTAATTTTAGTCGTTAATTTCTGGTCCATGGATGTAATATATACAATCGTTTTAATGATCTTAAAACAAAAATAGATTATCTTGCAGATATTTGACAATGGATTTATTGTTGGTTTGAATTGCTAGAGGCTTAGTGTCAATTTGAGAGTTTCATTGTGTAAGTTGTTCATATTTTTTGTTGCCAACAGATTTTTCTCCAACAATTAAAATTGTAACAACTCATTAACATTGCAAACATATACACACATTCCTCCGCATGGATTCATGTGGAACAATTCTGAATTTTTATTTTTCCTTTATGGATTTATTACAAATTGTTCCGCATGAATGATTTAATTCGTGTTCAGGGGTTTCTAAAGGCATTTCAATTTGAGTGAAGCTCCTTTCTCTCCAATTGAAGTTTTACACTAAGAGAACATCAAAGGAAACTGAGAATCACGTGGAGAAACCCATAAATGTTGACTTGAGACTTCATGAGAGCTCTCTTAGGACAATATCTAATATTTTGGGGGAAAGAATCTTAGCGAATAAATTTAAGATAATATTAATATTGTTATGGGTGATGTGAGTTACTTTCTGATTTTGAATTACAACCAAAATCCCCTTCAAATGCATAGATTTTCATAATTACAACCAAATTGTAGTCCTTTTTCAAGAGAATTTGGATAAAGAATGATTTTGGTTGCAAAAAGGACAATTTTATAAACCACGTAACCAAAAAAGTAATTAGAAATGATAGTTATATACTCTGAAAACTCCCCATATCATGTTGAACAATTCATGTGCAACAATTTATAGAAAATTGTTGGAGTTAAAGAGAAAGTTGGAATTCAGATATTCATTTGCTTCGGTACTAGACTTTGCAAAGAAAACCTTATCAACAAATGAAAATTCAACAAGGCGCTCTCCAAGATTCACCTAAAGCATAAGGTTACCTGAACTCGGTGACAAACATAGATCATAGCCCCAAAGGTTGAGAAATTAGTCAAAAACTTATAACGTGGGATGAATAATGAAATTTTTTTTTTGCATGGGATTTGAACTGAGGGGTTAGGGAACCCATTCCCATTTTTTCCTTGTTTCTTTTCACATGGATAATGGAAGAAACCATTCCCCTTTATATGCCATCCTCTCTAGGAATGATTGGAATACTCTGTAAAATTTGATGGTAAAGCTAAGCGACTCCCGGGGGTGTTCGTCATTTGGTGCTTCCAACCTGTCATGTAGTCCTTAGATTCTTCTTTTCACGCTAGTAGCCCCTGTAATATCGTGATTGCATGGATGAATATGTTTTCTTTTATGTCTGATTTGAGCACTTTGTGGATGATTAACATGCTCCTTTATTCCTTCAATTTCTAATTTTTGTTGCATGATGGACATTATGCTCCTTTATGATAGACATGCTCCTGTATTCATTGATTTTATGGATGACATCAATGCTCTATAAACTTTGATGGTAGAGCCAAACCACTCCTGGAGATGTTCCTCATTTGGTGCTTACAGCCTGTAAAGCAGTCCTTAGATTCTTCTTGTCACTCTAGGAGCCCCTGCACTCTTGTGATTGCATGGATGAATATGTTTTTTTATAAGTATGATTTGACCACTTTGCAGGTGGTTAACATACTCATTTATTCCCTAAATTGCTAATTTTGGTTGCATGGTAGACATTATGCTCCTTTACTATAGACATGCTCCTTTATTCCTTGATTTTAAGGATAACATCAACCTAACATATGGAGATAACCCTCAATCCATTGTTCGACATGGAGATTGATGCATGCATTTTAGGGCTACATAAGACCTTAAATTCAAACCAAGTAAGATTTATGGCCTTAACAACATTACAGTTAATGGAATATGACTATTACTATTTAATAAAAAATGCAATGCACAAATGAGGATGTGCTTTCTCATGGTTCGCTATGTTGTGAATCATCTAAGTAAGTGGAAAAACATTCAATCCACACAAAACAATTTTACTATTGTCACAATAAATACAACATTGTTGGAGTGTCACTTTGTGATGATCTTAGTCACATGGTTTTGGTTCATGTTTGCATTTGAATTCATTGACAATGAATTTTGGAAAACATAAATTTCCATTCCAATTTTTCCCACATTCTTGTAAACTTCATAGATTTACAATCATATATTATAATATTTGTTTTTAGACCATGTTCCAAATAAAAGGGTGTCCTTCACCGGCCTACCATATTTGGCGATCATTCACCCCCTATTTACCGCCCAAATTCCAATGAGTACAACTTAAATTTGGCAACCATCGTTGTAGTTAACAAGCAACATAGGTGGTGTAATTATGAGGTCCTTGGCATAGTTATATGGAGGTTGGGGGTTCGAGTCTTATGGAGGGTATTTTGGTATTTCCAACAAATTCCAGCCTTTCTCGAGTAGACATATGTCACGCTCGGATTGGGCCACGTGTCAGTCTAAGATTGGTCAACTTGTTTCCTAATCATATGCCACATCATCACCCAATCAATTGCCACCTCATCTTCTATGTCAACCTACTCTACCATGTGGCACCTTATGGGGGTGCCACCTCAACACCCATATAGTACATATGCCATGTGTCACCCTTACAGTGGTGTCATGTGGCCCCTTTTTTTTGCCCAAATCTGTGCAAGAAATATTGTTTAGCCGAGATTTTAGAACATCATAACTTTTCTATACGAAGTCCGTCTTGAGTGAAATGAATGTCTTTGGAATTGGATTGACGAGCTCTATGTCCCAATGTTGGAACCATTGTATTTTGATTAGTTTATAAAATGATCCATTCAGAGATCCTTGTGGATCAATAGATATCTAGCGCTTGAACATAACGTGTTTCACAACATGCACATATTTCAAATTAAAGGGATCATAGATCATAATGAAAATACTAAATGTCATTGGAATTGGATTGACGAGCTCTACGTCCCAACGTTGGAACCATTGTATTTTGATTAGTTTATAAAAAGATCCATTCATAGATCCTCTTGGATCAATAGATCTCTAGTGTTTGAACATAACGTGTTTCACAAAATGCACATATTTCAAATTAAAGGGATCATAGATCATAATGAAAATACCCATTAAAGGCATAGATCATAGATCTTCAATACTTGAACATAACAAAATATAACACTGAAATGAATGCATCTCAATAATTCTATTAGAACATACTGCATTTCTCAATGTGCATATTACAAATTAGAGGGATCAAATCATTGACATATCATAGATCCATAATATTGGATCCCTTCGAACAACTACCCTTCATCTTAAACCATAGATCATATATCTCAATCACTTAAACAATATAATGCATTTCTTAAACCACAAATTGCAAATTAGATGTATTATAGATCATAATGCAAATCTCCATATTAAAAAATAAATAATAAATCTCCCCCCAATTGAACATAAAGAATTTCCCAATACACATATTACAAATTAGAAAAATAAAATTGATGAATACAAATAAAAACTCATAAAGCTAGATAATAGATTTTAAAGCATGTTCATGAAGAAGAGACTAGAGAATAGTTAATAATAAATTAAAATATCAAGGATTTATGTATATATAATTAAAAAAAATAGTAATCTTTATAGTGATGTATATGTTTGTTTTTTTTCCATAGAAAAAAAACATATTTATATTAACATTCTTTAGATGGAACAAAAATTGTCCATTTAAAAAAAAGTGTTTCAAAAATTCTCAACAAGACTTCTTACATAAGATCAAGGATGATCATCATCCCTCAATTTCCAACAGAAGACAAACATGAAAACACAAACTAAGATCATATATCAGCTTGTAATAGACTAATATAAAGTTCAAAAAAGAAACAGTAATCATCTCTAGATATTACATCCATCAGAAAGCATGCTCCAACAACATCCAACTATTAGCATTCAGATAAAACAGCAGCAACAACATCCAAACAACATCCAGATAGCATTCAAATAACAACCAGCATCATTCCCATCATAGTCCTCCAGCAACCACTGAACAACACCCTTAGCAGAATCTCAAAATATTTGATAAGTCTCAAAACTACCAGAATCTGTAAACTCTTTAATATACCAGAATCCTTCCATAACAGCCACTCAAGATTTTGCTAAATCATCTGCAGAAGTATTTCTTTCACAGAAAATGTGCTTTAGCTCAACCAGCTCAAACATATCAGATAAACGATTGACTTCTAGAAGAACCTGAGAAAGTATAAGATTTTGAATTCTGTACTTACCTTTGGCCCAATTGATGACCAACTAAGAGTCTCCAAAAATTTGAATTTTATTAATATGATCGACCCGAGCCAAAGATAGAAGAAGCTTTAGAGCACATAATTCAACAAAATTATTAGTGCCAACTCCTAATCCAGCTTTGAAGGAGAGATAATGATCATCAGTAATGAAAAGCTTACCACCAGCTCCACAAATTTTAGGATCACCTGCAGCCGACCCATCAAAATACCCCCAAGCATAAGCTTTATCAGTACTTTCTTCAACAACATTTCTGATATTCAAAGCAATTTTATCTTGAGGATAAGATTGCAATAGTCCCAGACTAAAAGAAGCAACCTGAGATGGTACAAAATTGATATCTTCAAAACAATTTTGATTCCTAGCTTTCCAAATAAATGATAAAACAATAACAGGTAAAGACCTTATATGTCTAACATCATCATTGAGACACCAAGACTTCATATAAGAAATCACTGAATCCCCAGTCCATAAATGCAACAGATTTAACTTGATCTCAATATCAAGCCAAACACTCTGAGTGAAAACACATTCAACACCTATAAGGTAGTTAGATTCAAGTTCCTTCTTACAGAGATAACATCTCCCAGGGCCTTCCCGCCCTTTTCGAACTAGAACATCCCATGTAAGAGCTCTACCAGAAAATAAAAACCAACAGAAGATTTTTTATTTAAGTGGACATTTAAACTTCCACAACACTTTCCACCACCAAGAAAATTCCAAATCATTTCTGTCCAAAATCATTTGCAAATATCCATCTTTTGGAGTATATCTACCTGATTTGGATTGATTCCATTCCATACCAAAATATTAGCTTCATTTCTTAATTTAACATGACTAGTTTTGAGGGTGGAAAGATAACCATTCCAAAGAGAAACATCAGATTGATCCACTATCCCAAGATCTTCCACAGAAAACCATAGTTGATCCATCAAGAAAGATGTACCAGGACATCCAATATCTTTAAGGAAAAAAATCCCACCAAAATGTTATTTATCAGCAATTGAATGAGGTAATAAGCGTCTCCATTTACATCCAATCCATGGATCCATACCAAGGTGAACATCAGCCCCATTCCCAACCTTCCAAACAAGGTAATTACCAATAATATCAAAGGACCATAACATTGCTTTCCAACAAATGGAGATATTCCTCTTCTATTTAACAGAAGAGCTGATCCAATCCAATAAGGAACTAGGATGAACATATTTTTGTAAGGCAATTTTAACCCATAAACCCGAGCCATGGATCAAGTTCCACACACTCTTTGTAGCAAGTGCCTTAGCAAAAACAGCTGGAATTTTTAACCCCCACCCCCCCATAAACTTAGGACAAGCCAACGATTTCCAGGAAGTCCAAGGTAAACCAGAAGAATCCCGCTTTCCAGACCAAAGGAACTTGAAACACAACTTCCTAATATTTTCAATAACCCCCACAGGTATCCAGAAATGCATCCAATAAACTGGTATAGCTTCAAGAACATACTTAATTAAATTAATCTTACCTCCCTTGGTTAACCATCTGAAACTCCAATTCATAATCATTTTTTCCACTTTGGCTGTCAGCCAATCCCAGTCCTTTGTGAGATATCTGCAAGGTTTAAGATAGAAGCCCAAATACTTCAAACCAATCTCAATTTTAAAAACATCATAGGAAAAAATATTTTGAAGAGTAATTAACTCATATTCATCCAGGTCAGAGTAATAAAGAGCATATTTATCTCCATTAATCTTCATCCCATATGCCTTGAAAAATACCAATAATATTTCATACAAAGATGATAGAGACTGTTCAGATCCATCAATTACCATTACAATATCATCCACAAAAATATCATGAGATAAGGATATATTATTTCCAAAAGAAATACCATGTAAATCCCCACAGGATTTTGCTGACAGAATAGCCCTTCCCAAACCTTCAACAACTATAAGAAAAAGCAGAGGAGCTAAAGGGAAACCTTTCCTAAGTCCCCTACCAAATCTAAAAAAAGTTGATGCAACACCATTTATAAGTAAATCAAAAGAAACAGAGGTAAGACTACTCATGACCCAAGATAAAAAGGCCCCTGAGAACCCCATTTTGGATAGCAGCACTTGAAGATATGTCCAGCTAACACGATCATAGGCTTTAGACAAATCTATCTTTAAGACCACTAACTTAGAATGCTTATTATGAATAGTATGCAGTCCTTCCTTAATTACCCCCACGGCTTCATGTATCTATCTTCCAGGCAGAAATCCAAACTGTTCACAAGAGATATAACTCCCCAAAACCTTCCTGATATGAATAGAAATCATCTTTCCAATTATCTTGTAAATAAAATTGCATAAAGATATTGGCCTAAAATCTTCAAAAGATTTCGGCTGATCAATCTTAGGAATTAATGCAATAAAGGTGGTATTAAAAACTGCGGGTATTTTACCAGATTTATGAGAATATTACATTGCCCGCAGTAAATCCAGACCCAAGACATCAAATAATTCCCGATATACCTCAACAGGTAACCCATCCAGTCTAGGACTCTTATCATTCTTGCTCAAGGAGAGAACAAACTGAATCTTAGTCAAAGTAACAGGGTTCATAAGCTCCTCATTTTCCCCTTCTGTAATAGAAGTAGGTAGATTCCCAACAATCTTCACAATTTCAAGAAGACACGGATCTTTATCTTCTTGAAACAAGGACTCAAAATGAAGAACCCACACCCTAGCAATAGATTCAAAGCCTTCAACAATATTGCCATTATTGTCAGCTATCTTCCATATAGAGTTAGTATTTTTATGGTGATTAGCGTACTTATGAAAAAAAGGTGTATTAGCATTACCACTTAAAATCCATAACGCCCTACTTTTCTAACGAGCTTCATTTTCCCGATCAAGAAGAATTTTCCTCTTCCAAGCCTCCAACTCAACCAAAGAAGACAAATCCTCCACAGAGCAAAAACCAAATCCTATCTTGTTAAAAGACTCAACAATTAATCTTTCAATATCCACTAAATCATTGACCTCCTGAGCCTTCTTCTTGACTGACCATAAGATAGATACTTCTTTAATATACTTCAGATTAGCAGCAAAATGTGTAGCATGAGATACAACATAATTCTCAACATATACCTTCCAAGATGATTTAAGTAAAGAGACAAAGTCATCATTCAGCAACCAATTAGCATTGAATTTAAAAGGACTACGAGGGTTAGCATCATTGTAAGATAACTGTAAAAACACAGGCTGGTGATCCGAATCCCCCCCACACCCGACCCATTAATGAATCTGAAGATCACAATCCATAAAATCATTTGAAATAAGCAGTCTATCCAATCGCTTGCAGATATTCTCAACTCCTACTCGCCTATTGGTCCAAGTATGGAGTAAAGCAAACGGAGTAATATCCACAAGACCATGCACATCCAACAATCTAGTGAAAAAATCAGTAAGATTATCCATTCTGGCTTTGACACCCCAGATTTCTGAAAGACCCAAAGAAAAATTTAAATCCCCACCAAAAATCATCTTATCACACATCAAACCATCCAGAGTAAAAATGTTGTTCCAAAACCTTTCCCTATCCACATAGGGTCCATACAGATTAACACAAAATAAATCCATTTTAAGTTCAATAGAATATAATGAAACACAAAGCCCTGAACCTATAGCCCAGGCATTTAGAAACTGAAAATTATGAATTTTCCAACCCAAAAGAAGACCACCAAACTTCCCAATCGCATCCACACAAACAAACTTCCAACCTTTAATCAAAGAATCCAACTCACCCACAAACAGAGCCCCATCTCCCATAGTTTCTTGCAGAAAAAGAATATCAATAAACTGATCCTCAACTAATCTACAGACCGCTAGCTTTTTAGGGATACTAGCTAAACCCCTACAATTTAGAGTCATCATGATCATAAGGGAACTTCTGAAAGGGCATGCACTGCTCTAAGTTCCCCAGAAACCCCACATCCAACAAGTTCAAAATTAGAGACCAGACCACCAGATCCCGGACAAGAAAACCCAGAAGAAGAAATATCACGATCAATCACATGCACAGGTTCCTTAAAAGGCTTAGAACCCAATCAAAGATAATAACCAACACCCGAAATAGGTTTAACTTTTATGGGTGATACAAACCCTAAATCCCCCAATAATGAATCAATCGCCTTTAAAATACCAGAAGGAGCAGCAATGTTTCCAGAACCTAGCAGTCTGTTAAACAAAGAAATAGGTGTTTTTTCACAAATCACAGATAAACACAGAGGTTTAAGAGATTGCAAAGCAAGAGTCTCATCTCCAGAACCCATCCCCAAATCAACCCCCAAAACATCCCGAGGTGAAACATAAGGAGTCTCTAGTATATCCATCACAAAGGAATTATCCCCCACAGGCAATCCAACATTCTTCTCCTGCCAAAAATATTTAGACTTAGAAACAGAAGTGTTGTTATGCGGACGACTTAAAGAAAGAGAGCAATTGGATATCACATCACCGTAAACATGACATCTATTGCATCTAAATGGCACACCTATGTAATCCAGTGGCTAACAAAATTCAAAATCCCCCCGCTTAATCACAATGCCAGCAGCTAACCCATTTTGCAAGTCAATAAGAACCAAGACTTTCCCCATACAGCAAACCCGCAACTCAAGGAAAGACAAATCCACCTCCAAGAAAGTACCTAAGGTATTCCCAATCAACCTGAAAAAATCCAGAGACCAATATTCAAAAGGAAGATTCGGGAGTTTTACCCAAATGGGCATCGAATCATGTATTTCTGTGCAAGGATCAAATAGCGGAGTCCATCTTTTCAGGAGAAAACCCGAACTATCCCATCTCCATACCCCCGCAAGGATCAAGGCTGCGTCAACTGCATACTGAAATTTGAAGGCTATCCACCCCCGAGGTAGAGTAAAAACCTTAGGACAAATACTAATCGATGCTTGCCAAGATTGCACAACCCAGTTCTTGATGCTCTTAGGGCTATATTTCCTTCCCCCAAATCGACCCACCAGTGTCAAGGAGTTAGACAGAACAATGTCATTTAAGCCCACATCTTCACCAACCACCATCAACACTGGATTGGCTTGTTTACGGATAATTTGCTTCGGTCTCTTCGGTTGCAGGTTTTTTACACCCTTCACCTCCTCAAGCGAATGTTGCAAACCAAATGAAATACTAGATTAGAATCAGACCCTTTCACCGAACCACCACCAGCTTCATCAAAATCAGTCTTGAATCCCTATTTACCCTCCAACAAGGGAGAAGCCTTAGCAGAAACAGGATGCCGAGACCACCCTGCACCAACATCCACAGGACCAGAATCTAAGGGAAATACAGATCGACTGTCATCCTCCAGTGAATCAGTGAAAACCCCCGAAAACTCCTTACCCAAACAAGGTCGAACAGAAGATCCATTCAAGGCACCCAAAACAGATGAAGGACGATCCGACCTCCCACACAGAACCTTGGTCGCCAAACTGATCGTAGGCAGGGCATCCTTAGACACACCAAAATGAAGCGGCACACCCATCGTCGAAGAAACCCTGGATAATGGCTCCCGAGGCAACTTAAAAGCACACACATCCTTGGGTGGAGTGCGTTCTAGCTGTTTGATGTCTCGAAGAGACATATCAACTATAGCAGAATCAATAAATTCAAAAGGGTAGACGCGTCACAAGAACAGGTTAAGAGATCCACCCATGGCGAAACGAGGATTACACGTATGATGAAAGTACTCATGAGAACCAAAGAAAAATTGATTATAATTTAATCAAAAACCTACCTCCGCCATCAGCCTAAACCACAAAATAAACACTCTCATAATTACGTTATGTACGAAATCATGAAAAATGAGCTAAAAACCGCCATAAAACTTAACCCGCTTCTTGAAGCATCAAATCTAAACTAAACTAAACATATATCCAATGTATATGTATAATCGCTTTACTTAAAAAAAATCAAACTTTAGTATAAAATCAATTAAGAAAATTGTATTTATAAATACATTATAATACACAACTTGATTCAAAATGACTAATCACTATTTAACTTAGAAAAAAAATCATAGAATTATGCCATTTGGTTCCTCTTATTTTTGGGTGGAGTCATAAAATAAACAATGAGGGATATTATCTTCAATGATGATAATGGGTGTTTGTTCAATCTCTAACCATTAACCTTTCATAGGGTTCGTCAATTAAAGTTGGATTGCAATTTCTTTACAATAAGATCAAGAAGTTTTCATGGTCAACTTCGATTGCAAATTTTTATAACAAGATCAAGATTTTCCATCCGCTTGTTTTGCAGATTTTTATAACAATATCAAGAACAAGAACTTTTGAAATATTTTTTCGCTAAAATTCAATTTAATTAGTTCGTTTGCTTATATTTGAGCACATTTGTAATTGCCCAAACTATTCATTCCAATATTTAATTGGACAACGCCGGAAAATAATATTTTTATCCTTATTCAATGAAGTATTGAAACCATATAAGATTTTTTGGTATGCAATTTCTCTTAGCTCAACTATTTCGTTCGATTCTATTTGTGAGCACATTTGCAATTGCCAAACTATTCATTCCAATATTTAATGGATAAGGAGGGAAAATAGTATTTTTATCCGTATTCAATAAAGTGTTGAAACCATATAAAATTGTTTGGTATGCAATTTTTCTTATGGCTAAAGTTATGGACAAATGTTGGGAGTAAGTGTGGAGATCTTGTGGTCCCATCAATTATCATGTATGTATGCATTTTAGCTATATATATCAATTACCTACAACACCAATTATTGACATAACTTTCTTTGATAGTGTGGGAGATAGCTTTTTGAATATTAATGTGTGTATACAGTCAATCAATAAAATGATTGCATAGCACAGGGAATTGCTATTTGTACTTATTTTCTCATAAATCTTGTTAATTTATCTTAATAAACCTATTAGATTGAACCCAATTTCACTAAGTCTTAGAAAAAGATTGAATCCACACAAAATATGTATAAGTTAAAAATCCATGTGAAATCCTTAAAAAAATGGTGTGGAGTCTTTGCACTTGGAAACTAAATATGCTAAATTGATTGACAAAATAGACCCCAATTAAAAATCATTCTATTATTTACTACTTCATACCTTAATGGGACCGATTGTTCTTTGAAATGTTTTGCATCGTCTTCTCCATGCAATTTACAAATATCTAAAATTATTTCTCATGAGGTGAGTTGGATATACTCTATTTTCCCTAGATTTAAATAGTCTATCTGAAATCCACAATTTTCCATTTTCCTGCTACGCAAATCCCTACATCATTCACCATTGTCTTGTTGTCTAAATTGACATGTTCAATTACCCACTTTCAAAACAATCCAAAATTGGGCTAAATCCACCCCTAGCGATCCTAGTCAACCACAATGACCACATTCAATGAATGAGAGCGCATCAACAATGAATGAGGGCTCACATGTGGAGTTTGACTGAGCTGGAGCGCTCATGTAGGTGTGAAAGCTCCAATTTAACTAGTTATTTTGCCCAATTGAGCTTCCTAAGTCCCTAGTCAATTTTATTTGCATTTGTGCATTAATACACTAAGGCTTTGACGACCATATTTGCATAAGAAAAATGGTGGGTGTTGTGCTCACATTATGAAAATGTGGCTTTCTTATGTTCTATGCATACAAATCAAGGTTTTCTTGATCTGGTAATCCAAAAAGGTAATGGGTATGCCCCATCTTTGAAAACCATATAGATTTCTCCCCTCTTAGGATTGAAATTTACTCCAGTATAACTACAAGTATATAAATAATTGGTTCTATTTGGATCTTCATGCTCTTCCAACATTGCTTCATCTTCCTCTTTTTTCTATAATTTCTTTATTTTTCTTTGCTATGGGTTTTGATTTCTTTAGAGGTATCATGCATGTACATAGTAGTCATGATCAAATGAACAAATTTGGTTAATGGATTCTCATGGTTTATGTGTGATTATTGAAAATTATTCAAAATTACTAACCATGCATCAATTCTATTTTTTTAAAGAAAAATAATTTCTAGAGAAGTATTGTTTTATATCATTTTTAGATTATGAAAACAAAATAACCAAAGTTTACAATTCATTTTCAAACAATTTTTTTTGTTTCAATTGACAGCAGAAGGAAATAAGAAAGAATAACCTTGAATCCATGTTGCTTAGCATATAAAAAGAGTGCAAAAGAAAGTACACTTGATTTATTATTTACATTGTGATTTATCGATTGTTTGATTTTTTCTCAAAAAAGACTCTTAAAATTGATTACACATAACTCACTTGCAATAGCTTGTAGATATGTTACTAGCACAATAGGCTCACTATTTGATTATTCTTGTAAAAGCTATATCTTCTTGTAATCCTATTGTAAAATTTTGAATACTTTTATTTAATTACAAGTGGAGAGAAACTATGCCACACACCCATGAAATCTCATTGTAATTCATAGAGAATCCCTATGTATTTATTGCATAGTACACTGCAATATTGCACCAATATTGTTGATAGATTTGAAGCATGCCAAAATCAATCAATGGGACCCTCAATACAAATTCTTATTTGGCTCCTTCAAACTTAAACTTCAAAAATCCCACCACAAGTATCTAGATAAATTTCAAATCTTGAACTTCCAAATACCTTGATATATATTGGGATACTTGCAAAAAATAACTTCGAAAACACTTATTGGAGTTTTTAAATACTCAATGACACTTAAACTTCAAACATCGAGCAAGCATTAATGATGAATGAAAGAGTTGTGTGTTTGATTGTTAAACTTTTAACTTTGCAAAGTCACTAATAGTGGCTGGTTGAGTTGTAAATTTGTTCCTTATAAAAACCTTTGATTAAAAATGATTATTGGAGCCTCTGAAAATGGATTTTCAAGTCTTTGATATGGTTGTTATGATTGAAACTTTGAATTTCGAGCAACTCTTGATAATGATTAAAAGATATTTTCAGTCCATTGTAAAACTTTTATATTTTGAAAAATCTATGACAACATCAACCCCATTTATAAGTTTCATCCTTTTAAGTACCTGATATTTATGAAAGTAATTGAAACTTCAATCCTGGTTAAAACCTTCCACAAAAAATGCATATCTTAACATTTGAGATTATCAAATTTTCAAAAATCTTTAAATTGAAAAAATAATTATTAAATTTTTAAACTTTACTAAGCCTATTGGTAACTCTTATAAAATCCTAAACATTTATTAATGCCTTTAACAATATTTAGGCAAACAATATCTTATATCTAAGCAAACAAGATCCATATGGCGGCAATGTCCTCGATCTCGACCAACTATGAGTAGGAGTTGTTTGCAATGGAAACAATTGTTGAAGGAGCTGGTTTTTTTTTCACTCGATGAATCATTTTTTATATACATTTATATCTAGTAATGAAATATTTAGATGTTTTTGAAATTCATTACATTTCGTATTCAAAAGCTTAATTCTTCAATTATCATAATAATAGTTAATAACCATTAAAAATGATAATCAATTATATATCTCCAAAATAGCATAAGTTAGTCCAATCTCAAGGATGGTATTGTGTAGTCCATTCAAAACAGTGGTATTGTTTATTAATCAAGATTCAAATATTTAGAAATTTAGAAATTTGTCACTACTGTAAGAAGAATAGATTGTCATATATTGACCTGACTTATCTTCTTTTAGCAAAAAAAGTTCTAAAGCTCTCATGGAAAACCCTAAGTTGAGAGCGTCTAGGGTTTCTGGTCTGTAGTCCTGCAGGCCCTTCGCCCATGGATCCTCCGGATCCTGTTTCAGGTGAGGATCGCTTCCACAATATCGTGGCCTCTCTTCCCCCTCCCTCATCTGCTGCCCCCCCTCCTCCCGTTTTGTCAAGCGCGTTGACGTACCTGAAGTGAAGCTCTCCTCCACCACCTCAAAGCGTAAAGCAGTTGCCCTCTCTGAGAAAGGCCTCATAGGCTTGTTTACTGGGATTTGGCCATCTCCTCGTTCAGTAGAAGTTTGGCTTAACAAAAATGGGAGAACCCTTATTCAGGGTGAGGTGCAGCAAATTTTATGTGGGAAAGGTTAGTTCGCTTTCATCTTCGAAAAGAAGGAGGACCGCGATCTTATTTTTAGGAATGGCCCCTACTTCATGGGCCTAAGAGGCATGTATTTGAACAAATGGGATCTCTCATTCAACCCAGAAAAGGATATCCCAAAGGCGGTTCCAGTCTGGGTAAAGCTTCCTCACCTCCCACTCCATTGCTAGAATGACAAATACTTTCGATCAATTGGGAATACCTTGGGGAAATATGTGGAGAAGTCTGAACCAAAACCCCCTATGTTCTCATGTGCCTGAATCTGTGTTGAGGTCGATCTTGAAAAGGGACTATCAGAATCCATCATCCTCTCCATTGATGGATGAAACCATTTACAAACTGTGGACTATGAACAAATCCTATTCAAATGCAAATACTGTCATGAGTATGGGAATTTTTCTAAATCCTATCCAAAAAAACCATAGAAACCCATCTCAGAAGGTCCATAAGAAGATGGTTGGAATATTGCAAGCGGGAAGAAGACTGAAAAGACCTCAGCCCCTAAGCAGCCTCACATTCCGCCAAAGAGTGCCCCCAGAAATAGGTTTGAGGCTTTACAATCTGAGGCTCACGAGATAGAAACGCAAGAGGAAAATGCCAAAGATGCTCTCCATCAGGAAGATGAAACACTTGCAGATGTACCACCTCAAAAGGAGAAAGAAGACCTGGATGAGGGTATGGTGCAACCTTTGTTAAGGAAGGAAGCCGTAACAAATTCTTAAGGATCGGTCACAAGATCTAGGGAAAAAGCATGTATTGAAGAAGCTACAGACACTTCTACTGAAGAACAAGAACCCCTCTCCAGGAAAGGAAGAAAGTCCAATAAAGCTATACAGGAACAAGAAGTAGCTCGGGAGAAGGCAGGAGGGAAACAGTCTAACCTAGATTTCCTAGTCAAAACATCGCAAGCAAGAAAGTATCTTCTCAGTGCAGAAGACGAAAAAAAGGAGAAGGAAAAGGCACTTAGACAACTCAAGAAATAATGAAAGTGGTCTCCTGGAATTGCAGAGGCTTAGGAGGTTCCCAGAAAATAGAAGTTATCAAGAGATTTAAAACAATGGAATTTGCCTCAATCCTTCTCATCTAGGAGACAAAAAAAATGGCTGAAGATATCCTTGCAACCCTTAAAAGTTTCTGGCCAAAAGGAAACAACCTAGCCACCAATGCTTCTGGGGCCTCTGGAGGTCTTCTTTGTTGGTGGGATGCTGAAAAATTTGTCATGCATTCTGCCATTGATAACAAAAATTGGATTTTCATCAAATTAGAAAACAAAGAGAAGAAAGAAAGGTTCTGGATCGGAAATATTTATGGTCCAACTATTCATGCTCAAAAAGACAACTTTTGGACCTCTCTTGAAGAACAATGTGAAGGTAAATTGCTCCTTCCTTGCTACATAGCAGGGGATTTCAATGTTACAATCTCCGCGGATGAGCACAGAGGTGGAACTAAGGTCAAGGACCCCTTCGGAGAAAGGTTGGAAGACCTTATATCGCAATGGGGCCTTTCGGATATCAAACCAAAAAACGGCACCTACACTTGGAGCAACAAACAGATCAGACCTAGCCATATTACAGCTAGATTGGATCGATTCTTGGTCAGCACGCATCTCCTCAATTCTTACCCTGAATCCAAACTATTGTGCACGGCTATCTCAGATCACAAGCCTATTTGTCTTTTCTTCCCTCCCTTAGAAAACCTGGGGCCCCTCCCCTTTCGTTTTAACCGTCTTTGGCTAGAGTCTGAAGGAGTTGAGGACATCGTCACTAATGCCTGGCGCTGCTTCATTCTAGGCTCTCCAGCATACTCATGGGAGCAGAAATTAAAAAGGGTTAAAGCAGCCCTCAAATCCTGGGCAAAGCACCACTATCATGAGCCTTCCCAACAGAAAGCAGAAATTATAAATAATATGGAAGCCCTTCAAGCGAAAATGGAAGAAAGGGAGATCACCAAGGAGCATCTTGTCAAAGAAATAGAACTAGAATCAAGTCTGCATAAAATCTTAAGGAAAGAGGAGGAGGGATGGAGGCTCTGTTCACGTATCCTCTGGCTCAAAGGGGGAGATGAAAACACTAAATTATTTCAAAACCAATGCAGGGATAGACAAAGGTGGAACACTTTGCGAGAGCTTAAAAATGAGGACAACTTAGTCATTACCGGACAAGTGGCAATCAGTACGGAGGTAAGGAATTTTTTTGAGAATTTGTATAATGATGAGGAATATGTCTCGCAAGACTGTATGGAATAAATGGTTTGAGACATCCCAGCTCTTATCAGTCTAGAGAAGAGCCTTCGGATTGAATCTCCCATCTCAGAAGAAGAGGTCAAGAAAGCCATATGGTCCCTACATCCAGATAAAGCCCCAGGCCCTAATGGCTTCCCTATCTGCTTCTATAGAACCTTCTATCCCCTTATAAAAAAGGATTTAATGTGTCTTATCACCTAGATGGCGAAAGTCAATATGGGAGGAGCCACTAATTCCACCTTTCTGGCTTTGATCCCTAAAGAGGCAAACCCCTCCTCCATCAAAAAGTTCAGACCCATTTCCCTCTGCAATGCCTCTTGTAAAATATTTTCAAAAGTCCTATCCCTGAGACTAAAGCCTATCATTCCCTCTCTAATCTCCCCAAATCAAGGTGGTTTCATCTCGGGCAGGCAAATCAACGATAACATCCTGATGGTTCAGGAGGCGATTCACTCCAGCTCTAAAAAGGGCGAACCAGGCATGCCCATCAAGATGGACTTGGCTAATGCCTTTGATTAGCCGAGGCACTCCTTCATCCTCTTGGTTCTAAAAAAATTTGGTTTTCCTCCTATATTCATCAATCAAGTGCAAGCTTGCATAAACTCTCCATGGATAGCTCCTTTAATCAATGGTAGACCCTCTATTTTTTTTAAAGCCTCCCGAGGGATAAGACAAGGGTGCCCTCTCTCCCCTTTCCTCTATATTCTAGTTGTTGACTCCCTTAGCAGAAGATTGATTAGATTACAATTATAAGGCTCTCTTCCAGGCCTCTCCTTCTGGAATTGAGTTCTCCCCATCAACCACGCCTTGTTCGCAGATGACACAGTTCTGCTTGGGATTGCCTCTCCACAAATAGCCAGAAATTTCCTAAGACCCCTTGATCTTTTCCTTCGTTCCTCTGGAAGCTCAGTCAATTTGAACAAATGTCAGCTATATGGTTGGAATTGCAATGCTGCAACCCTTCGCAGCATATCTCACATTCTACAAGTTAACACCACTCTTAACTGGACTCATTTCACTTATTTGGGAATCCCCATATCCAAAAAGTCTTTTGTTTCTGCTATGTGGGCTCCGATCATCCAAAAAATCAAAAGCAAGATTCAATCTCTAGGATCGAAGTGGTTAAACCTTGTAGGGAAGACGACCCTTATACAGTCCATTCTTTCCTCCTATCTTATTTACTCTAGTTTGATGGTTCTAACTCCCAAAAATGTTATCAACAATATTTGTAAGGAAATCAGAAAATTTCTATGGCAAGGAGGAAAGGTTCAGACAAAAAAATTCCACCTAGTCAAGTGGGACACAGTCAAAAGAGAAAGAAATAAAGGAGGTCTAGGCATCAGGGATCCGGAGCAAATGAACAAAGCCTTGGGAGCCAAGCTGATATGGAGTTTGGTCACAGGTAAGGAAGAATGGTGGAAAGAAATAATCAGGAAAAAATATATTAGAAGGCCCAGATAAAAAATGTTGGACAATGCATGGACAGGAAAAGGGACCTCTCTCTGGAAGTTGTGCAAAGATTCTTTCAACATAATATAGTCTGGTCGCTATTGGATCCCAGGGAATGGAAAAAAAACCAATGCTTGGAACTGTAGCATTCTTAGACAGCCTCCCCGCTCCTCGCTCCCAAGCTTGTCTCCTCTCGCTGATTGGGCTAGTAATCAGGGATTGCATACTCTTCATGACCTCTCAAAGTGGGATTCGATGGGGTGTTGGATTGGATGGAAAGACCTTCACCCTCTAGCACATTTGACTGAAGCCACAACCCTCTTTCTCTAATATCTCCATAGCATGTCCCCAACATGAGAAGCGGCAAGGGATCGCATTGGTTGGTGCAAATCTGGATACTATACGGTCAAAGAGGGATACACGAGACTCTCCTTGGATCCGGTAGCAAAGGATCGTCTCTGGAGGAAGGTATGGCATCCAGACAGCATCCCTAAGGTAAATTCCTTCATCTGGATTCTGATGCATAATAAGCTTCTAACTGCTGAAAACCTTAGAAAGAGAGGGATAGTAGGACCCTCTCGGTGTGCTCTATGTAATATGGAAGAGGAAACTTCAAACCATCTCTTTCTTCAGTGCAAAATTTCTTTGGAAATATGGCAGTGTGTTCTTCCTCCAGGCTTTAATTTCAACCCCCTCAGGCACAGTGGTTCAGCTTCTTGAGGATTGGCCCAAGCAATTTCTCGGCTCTCTCAACAAAAAGCCCATCCTTAGTCACCTATGGATCTCTATCCCCAAGAACCTCTGTTGGCAACTGTGGATAGCCAGGAACAAATCCATTTTCAATGACTAGAAAGTTGTCTCAGCTCGTATAGCCTCTAAAGCGATAGGAATGATAGCTGAGAAGTTTGCCTCGAACAATATTAGCTTCCCTAAGGAGGAGCGCATCCCTGAGCCCTACTCATCTTGGTGCAAAATCTATTTAAAATAAATGAGCCCCCTTCAGTTCAAATCTCCAAATAGAAGTGCAACTCAGCCCTTCAGAACCTTTCCTTGGGAAATAAGATTAAACAGCAGTGACTTCAAAACCTGGCTGAGAGAGAGAAACTCTTATGCTTTCTTCTTTGATGGCTCCTCGAAGGGCAACCCAGGGGTGGCAGGTGTGGGGGGGATTCTTTTGGATCCCATAGGACATCTTGAACAAACCTTCACTTGGGGTCTTGGACATAGGACCAACAACGAGGCCGAGTGGTTGGCCCTCCTCCAGGGAATGAAATCTTTATCCAACAAAGACCTCTCCAAGATTGCGATTTTCGAAGACTCTCGACATGTCATATTCAAAATGATTAATGGATACACCATTGGCTCCATAAAATGTCATCGCCTGCACGACAAAATCATTCCCCTCATGACCAAGTCCTATGAATTTTTCCACATCCTTTGCACAAACAACTCAGCAGCGGATGTCCTGGAAAACATGGGGGCCTCCCTCCCCCCAGGACAAATTAGTCTAAATGGTCAAGCTCCTTACCTCAAACCTATTCCTTGATGGTTCACCGAGATTTATGTCTCTATCCTCATTGTATTTTGTTTTCCCCCATGGAAAATCATGAAGGGCCTAATGTTCTCCCTCAAGGCCTCAAAAACACACTTACCCATTATACCCCTTATCACTCCAACCTTTTACACTCTAACCTTTTTTTCCCTTATCCCTCCATCCCACCTCACTCCACTGCCTTGTGCCCTCCCTTCCCCACTGTCTTCCACCTTGCGCACCTTCCCGAAGGGCCTCCAGCCTTTAAGAGTTGTCCTGCCTCTCTCCATCCTCCCGCTGCGTGGCTTCTCCTCAGCACTCACCTTCCCTCGGTCACTGCAGGCTTTAATGCTCACCTTCCCAGGTTAATTGCCTCCTTCCCTCCACTATGTCTTCTCCTCGAATTTTCTCCCATCCTCATTTCACTCTTGGTCATGGCTCTATCTTATATGTGATCTCTCCAAAACGCATCCTCCTAGATGTCATTGCAGGTGTCGACAAAGGTGGGTTGCAGGAAATCCCATGGGAAACTCTTCCTCTCACCAGGGTTTTCATGAAGGAAAGACTGGCTCTCGCATCCTTCTCCACCTGCTTATGCACTACCCATTCTGGAACTTCGTTGTGGTTTTCGAATATTAGTTTCGGTCTCAGCCTCTCCATCAACGAACAATCCTTCATTGTTGAAAGCAATTCGATTTTGGGCTGTCACTGTTCAGGGTGAAAAGAAGGTGCAGTTAGCACTTTATCCTGCCGAAGCAAGACAGACCGAGACTCTCTCCTGCAGGAACTCAATACCCTCAAGCTAATTCTCAGTGGTCTCTCTGTCAAAGATCAGGCTCACGTGGTTGCTGGTGTAGTTCGTGCTCTCCATAGCAATTTCTCCCGCATTGAAATATCTCCTGGACAAGGCAGAATGTCGCAGGTTAATGAGAACGTTGGCATAGCGGATTTGAAGAAAAACCTCAGGTGCCTCTACGAAATGATGGCCATTGGCATAATGGAATACAAGGAAATTGCTCAAGAGGTCAAGAGCATGGGGGAAGTGGTCAGCTACACATCCTATCAAATCAATAACCATGATTCAAGGATTGATGATACTGAGAGCAACCTCAGGGAAATGATGGGTAAGGTGGACAGAATTCAAGAAGACCTCCAACGCTTAGTAAGCATGAATCAACACATAAAGGCCTTCAAAACTCCAACAGCAGCAGTGCACCCCATGGAGGAGTAATCGGTTGTTCAGCCTATGAAGTCTCCAGGAAAACCTTAAATGGCTTTCTAAGTTTTTATATTTTATTGTCTTTCACTTTGCAGGCAGTTTATAAGGGTATACACTACCCCAGGCATTAGATGTTTTGTAAATTCTCTCTGTGGAGTTCTTTGGTCATCCCCATGGACCAGTTTTGTTTTCTCCATTTTTGAACTGCAAGAACTCTCTGTTCCCGCTCTTACTTTGTAATGAATGGATGTGCATAGCCTGTTTTATATAAACCTTTTTTAGTTTCTGTTAAAAAAAAGAAGAATAGATTGTCACTTTCAAATGTCGTATTGGCTATGGATTTATATTGAGAGGTTGCGAATTCATGATATTAGAATAAAATGATGTAAAAACATGCCTTCCAATCACCTTCTACATCGATAGGTGCTATTGGTGGCATTTGACTATGTGTTCCAAAATCCAATCACATTAAACTATTAGGCCATATTTTATCATTTTGATGATTTCCAACAAAACTTTTAACATGTTCAACACAGGAAGGATGGGATTTGGTTAAATGGTAATATTTGCTTTTAAAATGTTTTTGTTTTAATATATGATTGAAATTCTGTGAGGTTATCAATATATTATTGTTGACAACTTGGCGATAAGAAACATTCTACCACATTCAACACAGCTTCATTTTCATGCATATCTCAACTCATCTCTGTTAAGTAGACTTTATATATATATAGATATTTGGATGATTGATGATAAGGAGGAAGAAAGTCCAAATTTGTTTCTTGATGGTCAACCAACTTACAGATCATTTTGGAAGAAGCTTTGGAATGCAGATGGAATCTAAGGTATTAAATTAAACAATGAAGAGTCTTATGGGATGTCATATGAAATGGAAATATCCAATGATTTCCTGAATTTACAGAGATGGGTGCAAGAGAAGGATTCATTTGGAAAAGGTGAGGAAGATTCTCATACTTAGTACATACATGTGATACTAGCTAGACATTCATTGGGATCTGAGAGATTTTAACTTCAGAGCCCTACTTTGTGGATTCAATACCATAGTCAATAATAATGGCATATTGAGATGATTCTATCAATTTCCACAGCACTAATCATGTTATATATATCATGTCAGCATATACAATATTGATTTATATGATGCTGATTGTTTTTTCATTACCATCAAGTTCACGAACAACAAAAAAGAAATGGCCCCCGATTGCAGTGGACCTCAGATTAAAGATAAAAATAATATTGAACTAAAAATTTTAATTACAATATTCATCATTAACTATACTTAAAATTAGGTATTCAACTCCCCATATTTATCATCGGATCTTTGAACCAAAACCATAAAAAGGAAAACACGTGACTTGCTGGCAAAACATGTGAAAACAAAAAAAGAATTCATGGTTAATGGTTGGTTTTGGGTGGGAAAGATTAAAAGTTATAATGGACTAAGCTCCTCATTTCTCAACAATAGTAGAGTTGGTGAGTACCAAAGACAATGACTATGTAGTTGAAGCAGGAACAATATAGTAATAATTTGTGAAAAAATAATACTATTAAAATTATAAAATTTAATACTATTTAGGAATGTAATGGATTTTATGTAAAAACAAATAACTACAAAAAATTTATAATAATGAATTATAGATTCCTAGTTTTTCCTTGGTTATAGTGAGATAGTGCAATTCGATCCCATTCATTAACAAATCATCAACTCTAAACTCCCTCAAACTGTTATATTTCCCAGTGATTGTGCCTAGAAGAAACAAATAGAAATTCCATAAAATGATATTCTTAGTGATTTTCTGAACCGTTTTCCACAAAGAATTGATGCATATGTGTGAGTTGCATCATAGTATCTCCCATATGTTTTTAGCAATAATATCTCCAACACTCATAGTAAATACAAAGAATTGATGCATATGTGTGAGTTGCATCATAGTATATCCCATATGTTTTTAGAAATAGTATCTCCAACACTCATAGTAAATACAATTCCAAGATACATATGATTTTGAACCTAAAGGAACGGAGGATCTCCATCATCGTCGTCTTCGCCTCCCCAGCATTGTACATTTTGTTTTTTCCTTCCTTCAAGCTAGTCCAGAATCAACACCCTTGCTCCACAAATTCTCACACACACACACTCATATGGTCATAACTGTGTCTGATTACTAGAAAGGTCCAATGCAACAAGGTCCTCTCCCCTTCTTTTTGCAATAACTTCTCATGAATCACCTACATTCACAACATATAAAGTATCATCTCTCCCTAGCGTAGTTTTCGCAGCCATGCCATTCATGGAATCATCTATGTTCTGGTGATGTAGCTGGGCATTAGTGACTTCAAAAGTTGAATGGTATCCCTTAGCATCCATCCAGAAATATGGATCCCCAACCAAGTTTTCACATAATTTTTTCTTTATGAACTACGAGCATTGTGCTCCAAATTCTCAAGCCTAAAATTTGGAGTACAAACATGTTTAATGAAATCCTAGGTTCAATTACGGGTGGCGAAATGTTAGTATTGGATCTTACTTTATAAGTAAGGATATTAAAGAATGATGGGAACTATTTAGAGTTGACGGTGTTTAGTTTTTGATATTGGAGGAAGAACATGGAGAAGATTGAAAATGAGAGGAAGGACGAGGAAGAAAACTTCAGAAGGACAAAATATTCTTGTCGTATTCTTAGATATTGGTGGGAAATTTTTGTATACTTCACTGAGATTGAAATTAGTTGGTTTTGTAAACGTAAGATTTAGAGGGAAATTAAGCCCATTTGTATGTAATTGAGCCAGCTTAATGAGCAAAATTAATTTTCATGAGTGTTTGATTAGTCGTACTTTAGAGCTGTTGTCTTGGTGAACTTTAGTTCTTGTAGTGCTCTAGTTTTTGTCTTTATGTTTGGTGGTATTCTTTTCTTCAGAGGTACCATCTCATCAAAACTCTGCTATAGATATCCTATATATAAAATATAACAAAGCAATAAATCTCTCCTTGCTCTTGTGGCAGTAAATAAATTTTTATATAGACAACTAAAGATCTAGAGTCGTTAATGCTAAAAAGTGTTCACCTGGCTCTACATGGTCTAAACCATATACATACATAATATTCCTACCATATTTCCCTTAGTTTTGACCTTCACAATTGTATTTCCACCAAAAATGGTCCAAAACATCATTATTTACTCTGGTTTACCCTCACTTTCTCCCAAAAAAGGGTCAAAAACCCTAAAAAAGAGAAAGGGTAAAAATACCACGGGTCAAAAAACCGTAGGACCATACTATAAATACATTGTGAAGGGCTCCCCGAAAACAACTACTCATACCTTTTTTCACATTTTCATTTATGGGTACACTGTGACACTTTTGCTCTCAGGTATTCACATACTCCCTTGCCACCATTCTCGTTTCCATACCATTCCCATGGTGTACGTTGAGACATCCTTTGTACCCATCTTGGATCCATTACTTATTTGACAACTATCCGTGGAGACAACTGGAGAACCAACCTGTGGAGCTGCAGGACCACTTCCGAGGACGGCTACAGTGGCCCATTCTACAGGTAAAGAGGTGTGTTTATTTATTTATTTACATTAGTTTAGTTTAGTCGAGATATATGTTAAAAAATGACAAAAATATTTGCTTTTCGTTATTAGTTTAGTTCGTTTTTCTATTTTCCATTGAACTCTTCCTTACGATCACATCGAACTAAGGTTGGTGATTCGACACATAATAGGGGAGAAATCCCCATTATAGTTTTGGAAACTACACTCAGTCGATCCATTTGGATCTCAGTTTTTGCAGGTTTCCATTGGTTTGTTCTGATTTTCTGCCATCAGCCACCAAAGATCGGGCCCCCTCGCGGTCGATCTGAACCCCTGTTACATCAGTGCCTTCTCCCCCGACCCTAGCCGGCTCCGTTTTTTTAATTTATTCCCAGTTTGGACCGAGTCACTCATGGATGAAAGTTGAACATATTTTCCCATCATACAAGGTAGAATTTGGCCCTATTGCATATTGCATTCATACCTGATCCTATTTTGAGCCGTAGGATTCACATTTATCCATGGACTACGATATATAACCTCGTTTTTCCCTTCAAAATATCGTTGTTCTTCTATGGATTAGAATTGACCTAACATGGGTTTCCCTAGTTAGAATCGACCTAACATGGGTTTCCATTTCGTCACCCATGTTGCTTATTGCTAAGTGTTGGATTCCTTCGTAGTTATGTTACATGCAAGAAAATGAACTTCATACTTGATCTATTGCAAACCATCTTTCATTTTAATGTTTCAATCATATGGAGTTATCTTCAAGCCCTGGTATGACCCCTTAAACATGGATAGATCGTCAAGTTACCTGTTCTTTCATACTCATTAAAGTAAATGAAGGATCATCCACATCACTATAAGTTTAATCCTTTTCCAGACCATGTGGATTACTTACAAAAAAAAATACTCTAGTTCATCATGACTAGAAGAGTATATCTAGGTATAGGTTTATTTCTTGTTCGGGTCTAGAAGACTAAATTTATGAAAAAGGATTCCTATTAGCTCCTTCCATGTTCAACCACAAATACTATATTCACATGGTAGGATTCGTACTTAGTACTTTGGATTCAGATGAAGACCTTGGGTGTACAACTTATGAAACCTAAGTTGCGCAAGATTATGTCATGATTTGTGACACTACTCTAGTTATTGAAGCTATACTATTGTACTCATGTGTCTATGATCCACCTTGTAAATATGCGTGGCCTTATAGCCAGTATTATATGATGTATATGTATCTTGTAAAGGAGCCAGTGTTCCACATTATTGAACTTAGCATCCTCAATGATGATTTTGTAAAAATGACCTCTATTTTGTTGTTTCGGGTACTCCTCTGAAGACTAGATTCTTAGTCCTCTGAGCTAAAAGATCGTAATGTATTTTGGCAATTCTTACCCTCTAACCTTACACATTAGGGGGCATCTATTATACCTCAAAATGGCATTTCTCCATCCGAGTAATGACACCAAATGTGTCGTTACACAAAAGGACAACATTGATACAAGTAGTCCTATCTTTAAAAGAGGATTAGACCTTTGATACTTACAATTTACTCCAACATCATCAACCTTTTCATTTAAACTTACTTGGAATACGCGACTTCCCTTTTAGCAACCATCGTACCATACACGAGTCTCCCTTAAGCAACCTGCGTATGGATCTTAAGAGTGGAATACGTGAGTTTCCTCAATGGAACCCGCGTATTATCTGCTAGTTGCTCCACTACAGGTCGTGTATTTCATTAAGAATTATTAAAAAATAAAAACATGATTAATCAAAGGGAAGTTGGGCTTGGTTTGGCAACTTCCCCAACTTCCCTAACCATCCTAACCTCGAATTCCTTCATCACAAACAACTATAAAAAGAGGAGAAGGGTATGAGTAAGGGAGACCAACTTTGGAGGAAAAGTTATGATAGAGAGCTTTCGTTGAGGAAAAGAGCAAGAGGACTCAAAGCTAGGTCTTGCAGAGGAGTCTGATCAAGTAGAGGATTTGTAATGTTTCCAGAAAATAGGTCAATAAATATTGTTATTTCCTTCCATCATTGTGTAATGAATGCTTCATTTGTTGTTGAGTAACAATCTAGATTGTCTTTTGTTTTGAATTGCAATCTTTATTTATGTTCATTTCTCATCTATTATAACAAATGAAGATAGTTTCAGAAATGGTACTTTCTTTGCAGGTGTTGAAGATTGGAAGCATAAGAGCATTGGAGAGAAGAGGCAAATCTAGGACCAATTATCGAAACAAGGTAAATATTCCTCATCTCTTTCTCTATAATATATGCATGTATCCATGCGTGTCTATATGCAACCTCATAGTATGTTGGTGGCTTTCTGAACCCCATCCATAGGATATATTTCCATCACAACATTGACTTTTAAAAAAGGAAAGTATTTTATATTTTGTTACCCATGTGCTAGTAAGCCATGGAAAATTGTAAAAGCATGTAATTATTTTTAATGCAAATAGAATACCAAGAGTTGGCTATGGAAGGAACTAAAATGAGGGGGATATGTGTATCCACTATGCAGAGGTAATGGGTTGTGATATTGAACCTTTTGTTTCCAAATTTCATATTGAGAACCCATCTTGACTAGCTATACTCGCATTTATTTCTGATGTAAGATGGTAGCTGAGAAATCAGCTCATGAATTAATGGAGCATGGGTAAATCTCAAAAATTTGTGTTGATGAGTATGGGCATGGTTTACTTGAACCATAACTCATTTATCCTCACAGGAATGCATTTTCCATCCTCCCCATTTCATTGTTGAACAAACATACTGCAATTATAAGCTTGTTATACATCCCCATCTACGGAAAAACCAGAAATCACATCTTGGAAAGAAGCCATGTTTGGAAGTGCTAAAAACACATATAAATTCATATGAGGAGTGAAATACAGTGGGGAACCCATATACATAAACCCTGGGGTGAAATTGAGAGTGCCAAAAACCTGAAAATCCACATGAAGAACCAGATTTGGAAGCCCAAAAGTGTAATTTCATGATTAACAATCACATGGCCAGAATTTGGAAAAACCCAAGGGTGGATTGAAGCGAAAGTGAGATCATAAGTTGGAATTGATTGATAAACCCGATGAATGTAAGAATCTCTTTGTTTTTTCAGATTGGACCTTTCTATGCCCACCCTGAAGAGCAGTAGAGGGAAGGGGTGCTAGAGGGACTGTGTAACATAGAAGGGGATCTTCCTTATGTTGGGTGTGGTAGGTATTGTGGGTTCCAAGGTTGTCTGAAGTTAAATTGAGATGCATGTAGCTCTATGGTTGAGATCAATGGCTTAGCTATCTCCTTCCCTGCCTCCCTACTTGTTTGACAAACCCAGTTGTGCGCTAGCTAAGTATGTGTTTTGTCCTTATGGTTGCGAGTGACGCTGAGTAATTCATCCTTAGTGGATACATAGATAATCTCGGGTGTGGTCTCTTGGCTGAAAGAATACAGGTTGGACAGAGACCTACAATTTGGTGGAACCTTTCTCTTCCATAGCTAGTTACTTAGGCAATTTCAATTAAAAGATAAGTTTTTACCGTTGTCTCTGATTATGCCAACTTTATGTGATATGAATGACTGTTCATTGTGTTATATTGAATGAGTTGACACAACATGAATTGTTCAAATTAGATGTCTGTGATTATCATGAAAATGAGTTTATTGTTGTGCATGGTTTTATTGCTATGCATGTCATGAGTATGATGGTATAAGCATGTTATGTGTGTGCATTGATAGAGTTTAATTTCTTTATGTATGTTTAATATGATTTTGCACACCCATTTAGATGTTATAAATTTGTAATATGGCAATGGGGGTTAATTCTAACACCCCACACGTCATTCATGTTCCCTCCGTGGTTCAGATTGATGGGAGGGGACATGACACATGGACCATGCATCCCACTATGGCTTGCTACATATGCTTCCTACTATGCACCTACCTCCAGTGTTGAAGTGTATATTAGTTCTTTGCATTTTGAGTTGTGCTTGTGATGAGAGCCTAAGCCTTGTATCCTGCTAAACCTTGTATCTCCATTGTTCAACCATGCTTGTTCTACCTCATAATGCTATTTATTAAAGCCAATAGTATACATGTTCATGGACAGAGGGAATTTCCACCAACACCCATGATTCTCATAGTTTTGTTTGAATACCTTGTTACATTGGAGTCTATTTACAAATTAAGGTAATAATGTACAATGTTCATACTAGCTCCTAGCCACACAACCCACAACAAAACCTCTAACATTTATTTTTAAATTCTATTTGAAAGTATGTTACGCCACATGGCCTAAAACATAACACCACAACCAAATCTTTTTTTTTTTTTTTAACTCTATTTTTAATATATGCTATTAACCTCAATGATATTTTAGCATACGTTCTTTTAACTTAACCAAGCACATAAAGGACAATGCAGTGATCTACTATGCCTTCTATCAAAACCAACACCAACATTTGCTCCATCAATCTCTAAAATGTCAAACTATAACTAAGATGAGATGGTGATATCCCTATTATTTTCCATTGGGATCATTATCAAAATTTGACATCACGGTCCACTTATGCATATATAATCTTTGACAACCACTTAATTTACACCTTATATCAAAAGCTTCTCATAAAAATACAAAAGCCAATTCCAAAAATAGTCAAATTTAACTTTAAAAAAACCTACTTCCAAAATGATTCAAATTTAACTTCTTCAACAATGATGAAAATTTGTAGAAACGACTACATAAAACAATTAGCGACTGAACTGTCATAAACAGCTCTGTGATTCTTATTTCATGCTTTGCAGCCCAGAAGAAGAGACTGGAAAAAAATGAAGGGCCCATTTGATTATAACAAGGGAAAAGACAATGCCGACAAACAACGAAAGTTCACGGCGAGATGCACCAGTATCTATCTATATGGCTGTCTTCACTTTTAAAGGAAGTGAGCCACTAGCTTGTCAATAAAAGAAGGGTTTTCTTTCTGAATAGCCACCAAATTAACTCTGAAAAATTATAGAGTCCAACAGGCCTGTAAGTGGTAAAATATAGCATAGGTATCTTCCCAACAATATCTAGTTACTGCTGGAAGTTCATCTGGATGCCATTTGAAGAATCTGATACTGCATATTAACTGAGATCCACCAGCATGTTTGGGATGGCATCAAATCATTCGCTTCGGTAAGCTTCAGGCCAGGTCTTAATTTCTTTGTTTCAGTTTTTTCAAGTTTTTAAACGTTTTGTAAAACTAACTTTATTGATACTAAGTATTTTTTTTTATAAAGTATTGGAGTATATCATTGTTGAAGTTGAAGTTATCATTTTGATACTAAGTATTTTTTTTTAATCTTAAAAGCTCTATCTCTATGGGATACATTTTTTAATCTTAAAAGCTGGATTTATACCTCGACATGTGTTCAGTTCTCCCCCATTAAAATATTAAGTAGGTAGCTGGTCTCACGTTCTCCTAGCCCGCCCATAAAAAATCAATATCAGTATCCAGATTCCCATGAGTATTAACTTGGTAATGCATCAACCAAATTTTAAATTTAATTGGAGATGGCACTAACGTCTACTCAACCAACCAGTCTTGACCTGCGCAGTTAGGAGTTTACATTGTCGGTGAACGAGTTTTTTTTCGTTTCTGGCATGGTTTTGGGTTTCTATTGTTTTTATTTTTGTTATTTTATTTTTTGGAGCAGTTTTTTGTATCGGTGTTTTATCCACAGTTTGTAAGTTCTGTTATATCGTGTTATATAATAAAGTTTATGGTTTCTAACAATGATTTTTGATACTATTACATTTGCTGTAATAATCTCTTGTTTTTTTAGATTGTATGATTCTATTTTCATTCTTAAACTTGTGAGTTTTTACTTTGACAAAAAAACCTCGTTCTAGATGCTCAGGCTGCTGTTTGTAGATTTTGAATAAATATAATACCTCGTACCATAAAATAAAAAGCCACAATCCACGTCCCTTGGCTTTACGAGCCGACACAACGCACAATCAGATTGAAATGTCTGAACCGACATTATATACATACACAGCTACTTGGTTCCGATCAGTTCTGAATCTGGCGATCGAGAGATTGTAGGATGGCTGCTCCTCCACCACACCTTCTCCTCCTTCCCTCCCTCGGAATCGGTCATCTCATTCCCTTCACAGAGCTCGCCAAAAGGCTGGCCGCCCGAGGATTCCTCGTCTCATTCTTCGTATCCTCTACTCATGGCCTCTCCATTGCAACAAACAAATTCGCAAACGCACCCAACATTCGCATTGTAGAGCTCCATCTTTCCCACCAGATCAATCCTGAAGCCACTGAAGACCAGATTCTTCCCCTGCTACTTTTGAACTTCATGTCGCTTCAAGACGCATTCCAGAAACTGCTCGTGTCTGAGGAGGAGGAGGACGAGAATGGGTTTAGGGTCCTGTATCCTCCTCCCCTCTGTCTCGTTTCAGACTTTCTCTTGAGCTGGACGGTAACCATGGCTGCCAAGCTCGGAATCCCCCGTGTTAATGTTGAGTGCTCCCCTGCCTATTCCCAAAACTTATTCGCAGAACTCTGGACCAAATTGCCACGCAACCTGGAACGAAGCAGTTCCGGCAGATAGATTGTTCCCAATCAGGCCAAACGCACCCTCCTCTCGCGCTCTCAAATGCCCCCTGAGCTCCCAGATGCGGATGAAACCCACTGGACGCACAAAGGCATCGGAGAATATTTTCGTTTGAGCAAGCAGAGCTGGATGAATATTACCAACACCTTCCATGAATTGGAAGGAGATCATCTGGATGAATTTCAGAAGCGCTATGCAGGCCCTGTTCGATCCATCGGCCCTCTGCTGCCGGATTCTTTTCTAAAAGGGCAATATCTCACTACGCCAACAGCTCGACTGGCCTCAGCGGAATTAGAGTGGTTGGACCGTCAATCCCTGAGATCAGTCGTTTACGTCTCTTTTGGCAGCCAAAGTTTAATCTCTCCTTCTCAGATCATTGAATTAGCATTGGGTTTAGAGGCAAGCGGGAAGCCATTTCTTTGGGTACTGAAATTCCCAGAAGCTTCTGATGAGAACAATCCCACCATAGATGGGTTTTGCAGGCGCACAGAGCAGCAAGGCCGAATAGTAAGCGGATGGACAGATCAGTTAGCCATTCTTTCTCACCCTTCTGTGGGAGCTTTTATTAGTCATTGCGGTTGGAACTCAACGCTTGAAGCCATCTGCAGTGGCGTTCCTCTCATCTGTTGGCCATTGTTCGCAGATGATCAGCATTTCAACGCGAGGTTTATCGTGGACGAAGCCAAGGTTGGAATTGAGGTTGTGAAGCGTGAGGAGGATCAAATGGTTACAAGGGAAGAAATACAGAAGTCTGTGAGGACTCTGATGGACGATGATCAGTACAGTGGAGACGAAAGAAGAATAAAATCGTTGAAGGAAAACTGTAACAGGTTCAATGAATTGGCCAAGAAAGCCGTGTCCCGAGAGGGATCATCATCTAAGAACTTCGATATGTTTGTAGAAGACATTCTGTCACTGCAAAGTAAGAATAAGTGAAATCCATGCATGTGACTCCACTGCCTGGGTGTTTCTGTGGATGGTGATCGCTGTCAATCCATTGTACAGAGCAAAGCGCTACGCTGTAGATGTGATGTGTTGCAAGGTCTAAAATTATAGTATTTTGGAAAGGGTTATGCAGTCATAAGTTTATATTTGAGTCCAGATTTTTAATAGGTTCCCATGGGATATGAATTAATGTGAAAAAAACCGATATTCACATTGGCATTGAACTCTTTAGGGAGAAGTTTAAAGAGGGTTTTATTGTTATTTTTGTATTGCTTATGGATCAGACTTTGTTAAAAACTTGTTATTGAAAGAGCGATTTCTGCTTCTGTGTCTTGAACGAAGGACAACTATGTTTATTGTATACACATAATCATATCTGGTAGAGGGTGGCAGGCTTGATTGCCCTACAGTTCGAATAAATTTACCCTCCTTAACCATCTGATCCCAAAAATATGCCTTAAGCAAGTACTATCTATCGATCTATGAAAACTTGTACGCTTGAAAACTTTATGAGGAATGTGGATTGATGGTTTACTGCCATTGTTAATAATGGATTGGACAATGTATTTATGGAAAGTTCAGGGCGTGCAAGCGTAGCCAGTAGCCACCAAGGGCAAGGGCAGGGAATTTGGAAAGAATTATGCCATGCATCACCATAACATCTCCATAACTTGCGCAATCAGAACAAGTCTCCTGCTGAGCGTTCCTACTATGAAGGCTTAATCAATTCAAAATTGACACAAGTGTACTTCTTAGCCTTTTTGTTTTAAGTTTTTTTATATTGTGGCTGAAAGTTAGAATGCCAAATGGGATTTCGAACTAAAACCTGGGTTTGGTCAGTTGTATACTCAATTATGCCCATAACAAACCCAATTTTTTTTCAGGTCTGACATCAAGTGTGGTCATTAGATTTTCATTCCATGTTTAGGACAACATAAGGCCAACTCCCTTATTTCTAGCTTGTTTTCAAGTATTTTCGTTTAAAAACAAGTCATCATGTGCTAAAGGACTTAGCACAAACTTGAGTAGTAAGAACAGAGGATCAATTTAGATTGCATTGAAAAACAAAGCTCACTATGAGTGAGCCTAATGGTTAAGAGCATGCGTTTCCTCTTAGGAGGTCACGGGTTCAAATCCAGAGGGGGGTAGTGTATGTACACCTCTGTAGACTTTAGCAGTTAAATCCCTGCACAGAGGGGGGTCCCTTATCCCACAAACAAGGGGGTCTCGTACACCAATTTGGTGTCTCGCTTGGCGGTGACCTTAAAAATAGATTATTATTATTATTATATTCATTAAGCACCTTGACCAATGGTTTATGCAATGGATTCTATATGCATCTATGATCACCAATCTAATGTATGTATATATATGTATATCTATGATTTATAATTTTAATCAAGAAGTTTAAAGTCTATCAATTGATCATTTGCTTTGATCACATAATACAGAGGGAGATAGATTATGTACCTGTTGCAGCAACCTCTGGGGCTAGCGGGTTGCTCTAGTAGTTAGTCGACACTCTTTGTAACACCCCTGTTTTGACCCCATTTGCATTAAAATTATATATGATGTAAATATTGTATTTAATCGTGGTGTGCAGCTAAAGGAAAAGGCCCCACCATCGATTTAGTGTTTTATGTTTCGACAATTAAAATCGATGCGGATGGTTATCGTGCTAGCCGATGGCACAATATATTTTAGACATCATGTAAATATGCAATTAATAAAAATACCCACAACTAGCTATGTCAATGCAACATTAAAGAGATGGGGGCATGATTTCATAAGGAATAGGGAGGGAAAATATTCAAACCCTTCCAATAGAGTAAAGCCAAATATCAATGGAAGAACCCATAAAGCTATCAACTACCTTTTTTGTCTTATTCACCCAACCATTTATTTCTTCTAGAAATTGGTTGAAGTAGTTAATGCATGGAAAATGGAAGAGTATGGTAGTCAAATTCGAATTGGAGCAAGCTATGATTTTTCAAAAATGTGATTTTAACTTATTGGGCAAGTTATCACCCAGAAATTGTTGCCCATCTCATTATTCATTCACGTCCTTCTCTCCCTCACGCAGTGGGAGATCCTATGCATTTTTTTCCTAACGACTTCTACATTTTACTTCATTTCCATGGCTGGGAAAACCCGTTTTGTGTTGTTCAGTGAATGTGCAACAGAGATTCATGATTTTTTGTTGTTTTCCTCATTTTTCCATACCCAGAAAACCCAATTTTGAATTGTTCAGTGAATGGGCAGAGGAGAACCACGATTTGGGGGTTTATAGAGGTCGTATTTGCTCCCGTAACTCCCATGAGCGTTTTTTGAATCCGGATTCACGATTTGGGTGTGGATGGAGGTTGTTTTTTCTCCTGTAATGTCCACGACCGTTCCTAAAATCGGATTTCATATCCCAGGGTGTTTTCCCCTTTTTACCATTTTCGTTTTTGGCTCCCAAGAATGTTTTTGTTCATACCCAGCATTTGTATGTTGTTGTTCTGTAAATCCTTGTGTTGGTTTGAACTGGTTAGGAGTGGTTGAGGCCCAAGATTGGCTTGATAAACCTAGTGAAGAGAGGAACTTCACAGACATATCAAGAGGGGTTGGTTATCTTTCTATGCACACCCTAAAGAGCACTGGAAGGGAAGGTATGGCCTGAGAGACTGTGTAGCAGTAAAGCAAATACTTCCTTGTGTTGGGTGTTTAGGTATTGTGGAGACCAAGTCAAATCTTGTGTAGGTGTCCAAAGCTCTATCTCTATGGGATACACTGTTTAATCTGAAAAGCTGGGTATCGAGGCCAAATACTCAGGAGAGCAATAAGCACCCCGAAGCGCAGCAATTAATGTTGCGGCTGTGGGGCACAGCAACCGTTGAATTTGATCCCACTGTTGATCCAACGGTTGTTGTGCCCCACAGCCGCAGCATTAATTGTTACGCTGCGGGGTGCTTATTGCTCTCCACTCATTAATTGTTGCACTGCAGGGTGCTTATTGCTCTCGAAATACTCATGGATGTATACCTCGACATATGTGTTTAGTTCTCCCCCATAAAAATATGTAGTAGATAGGTGGTCTCACATTCTCCTTGCCCGACCATAAAAAATCAATATCCGTATCCAGATTCCCATGAGCATTAATTTGGTATATGCATCAACCAAATTTTAAATTTAATTGGACATGGCACTCACTTTTACTCAACCAAGCAGTGTTAAGCAGTCTTGATCTGTGCAGTTACGAGTTTAAATTGTATCTGTGTTTTATGCACATTTTTGTATGCTTTGTTATACGGTGTTATATGATTAAGTTTATAGCTTTTAGCAGTGATTTTTAATGGTTTTGCACTAGCCGTAAGGATGTATGATCTCTTCTTTAAGGTTGTATGGTTTTATTTTGTGACAAGTTTTTACTCTTAATATTATTTGTGGTTAATAAAGAGCATGGTTCTAAATACTCAAACTACTAAACACTATTTGTGAATTTTAACTATAGTACCTAATATCATAAAAATATATATATTTCACACTTAAAAAATGCATATTCATACTATAAAAATAAAAGCCACAATCGACATACCTTGGAAGAGCGAATTCTGTTTCTGTGTTTTGAACGAAGGAAGGTTATGAAGTTTTGCATAATTAGATTGCATTTGATATGCGTGACAACACTTTTATTGGACTGGTATACTTAAGATTTAAGGTTTCTTTGTTTTGATATTGGTTCATATTATCTTAAAACATTTATAATTTATAATTTTATTTAAGTTTAATATTATAAACTATGTTATAATAAAAGTTAGATATTTAATTTAAAAGAAAAATTTTAATTAAATCTTTTGAATTTTGATTTTGAAAAGTATTTATATTTACAATAATAATTAAAAAAAAACCTTAAAGAATAAAAAAAACTATAATGATTATTTATCCATTTTCTAAAAACCATTATATGTGGTTGAATTAAAATATCATTCAAATCCTTAACTTTAGCTATTCATTGAAATATGATATTTTCTATTTTTTTCTTTTCAATATTTATAAATGCTTTCTACAATGTTGATTAATGGATTGTTAAATCTAAGCAAGAGTTAAGACCAATTACAGGTAATACTTCATTCCATTAAATCCTTACATAATTATCAAATCTTATTAAAACATATTTGGTAGCTCTCCACGTAAATCCTTTCAAGACTATACACAATCTGTTTAACTATCCCAAGAACTCAATTGACAAGTTTCACATTAGTCCATAAGTTTGAAGTGAGCATCACCCTAGATCCAATTGAAATAAACTAGATTCAGCTTCCATTGTTTCGTCATCTGCATCAATGAAACACTTTATTCTTAGTGCTACAACAACACTATGTGCAATAAGATAATTTAGATATACAAATAATGTTTATCATGATTGTCATACGCTGCGAATGATTCTCCCTCTACAATTTATGTCATTCACGATCTTTTCTTCTATATTCTTCCTTTTGTCACAAGTAATTCACTACAATATATCCTGGAATTAGCGTCCCTTTTTAGTGTAATTTTTTTTTACATTGAGTGGTGAAACTAGACGCTAAATGAGACGTGTCATGGACAAAATTTAAAGCATCTCAAAAAATGTCTTTTTTTGCTTCCTAGATAGCATCCTTTATGACATCCAAAATAACGTCTATTTTTTTGCTTCCAGAATAGCGTCCAACTTTGCTTCCTAAACAACGTCAAGGTTTGCTTCCTAAATAACATCATATTTTGCTTCCTAGCGAGTGTCCACTTTTGCTTCTTAAATGGCATCCATGTTAGCACCATATTTGCATCCTTAATAGCACCATGTTAGCATCCAAATTAGCATCCAATATTGCATCCATTTTTGCTACCACTTTAGCATCCAATTTTGCACCATGTTTTACTTCCAAATATGTGCTAATTTTTGCTTCCAAATTTGCACCAATTTTTGCTTCTTTTTTTGCATTGTGTTTTTCTACCAAAATGATGCCAAATATTTCTTCTATTGTTGCACCATATTTTGCTTCATGTGTAGCGCCATGTTTTGCATCCAAAGTAACGTCTTATTTTCCTACCATTATCAACGCCATCTCACCCCTGTTTGGGCTTCATGTACCGAACAATGTCTACTTTGACAGATTTTTAAACTACAGTTTTGATCATTGACATTTATTGCAATTTTTGGACAATAGGCTATGATTTTGAAAAATGTGCCCAACCACTGCTTGGGCATCTCATTCATCTATCCCTTTCCCAAATACACATCTAGGAGGCAACGAAACTCAATTCCGTTGCTTGGTTTGGCTTTTATGGTCCCGATTGAAATTTTCTTGGAGTCCCTGAATGACTTTCGGAAGTGAGAAGGAATTCACCATAACTCCAAAATCAAATCTCTGATAGACAAAATGTCAATTCCATTGGTTTCGTGACATCTGCGTACCACTAGGGTGTTGGTTGTGGAGCATGATCGTCCAGATCTAGAGATATTATTGATTAGTTGTGTTTGTACCCCAGGTTTACTGTACACTCGTCCCAGCGGGGGGGCGTGGGGGGACATCGTCCCCCTGTGGGGGTCCGGGGGGGATGGGATGTGTGTTGGCCTATAGTTTTGCGAACCCATGGTATTGGGTGACCCGTAGTATTTTCCCATGGTATTTCCCCTATAAAAGAAAGCATTGTAATACGGTTATGTATTGTTTTGTGGAATTGTAAACAATCTCTGTGATTGTGTGAGAGAGACTCTAAGAGCGTGAAGAGGAAGTGCAGTGGGGTTTTGCTGCATGTTGTATCCCTTCATTTTGTTGGACGATATAATAAAAGGACTAACTATATATGTGTGGACGTAACCCATTCTTTGGGTGAACCACGTTATATATGTGTCTCTCTTGTAATGTGTTTAATGTGTTTTGCATCTTGTTTAATGATTTAATTGTATAAATGTTATTTCTCTGCGGGCCTATTTTCTAACATAGGGATACCCTTGTTTAATGGTTTCATGGACCAAACGTTGTCTATTTTGATGGTTTTCTAAACTAAGTTTTTGCTCAGTGACGTGCAGTGCAATTTTTGCAAAATAACAAAAGGTTTTGAAAAATATGCAGAGGGAGTGCATGAGAATAGCAGTCGTCTCTCCCTTGCCCAAACACACTTGCAAGAGGCAACACAATTCAATTTCGTTTCTCAGTTTGGTTTTTATGTCCCTAGTTGAAATTTCACTGTTGTCCCTAAATGGCCTTGAGAAGCAATATGAAACTCGACATAACTTGAAAACCGAGGCTCTGATGGAAAAACTGTCAATTCCATTAGATTTGTGACATCCGAGTACTACCAGGGACATCCCTCCTTGTTGATTTCATGGAAAAAAAGTTGTCTATTTTGACTGGTTTTTAAACTAGGTTTTTTCTCAACGACGTGCAATGCAATTTTTGCATGATAAGCTAATATTTTGAAAAATGTCTCCAGCAAGTGCATGGGAATCGTAGTCATCTCTCTCTTGCACACTTGCACGAGGCAATGGAACTCATTTTTTTTGTTCGGTTTAGTTTTTATGCCCCGGTTGAAATTTGTCTCGTGTCTCTTAATGGCATTGGGAGCAGGATGAAACTTGTTATAATTTGAAAATCGTGGCTCTGATGGAAAAATGGTCAGTTGTGTTGGATTCATGACATCTTAGAATCACTAGGGACACTCCTATCCGGTGGCTTCAAAGACCGAAAGTTGTCTATTTTGTTTTTTTTCTAAACTACGGTTTTACTAAGTGATGCGCAATGCAATTTCTGTACGATAGGCTAATATTTTGAAATTTTTTCCCAATGAGTGTGTGGGTATCACAATCATATCTCCCTTACCCAAACACACTTGCAGGAGGCAACGAAACTCAATTATGTTGCTCGGTTTGGTTTTTATGCTCCTAGTTGAAATTTGTTTGGTGTCCCTGAATGGCATTGGTAAGAAAGATGAAACTTGCCATAACTTGAAAATCGAGGAATCGATGGAAAAGTAGACAATTCTATTGAATTCGTGACATTCGATAAACAGTAGAGACACCCATGTGTGATGGCTTCATGGACCAAACATTGTATATTTTGGTGGTTTTCTAAACTAGGGTTTTGCTTAGTGACGTGTAGTGCAATTTCTGTAGAATAGGCCAAGATTTTTAAAAATGTGTCAAGCGAATGCATGGGCATTGCAATAATATTTCCCTTGCCCAAACATACACGCAGGAGGTAACATAACTCAATTTCATTACTCGGTTTTCTTTTTATGCCCCTGGTTGAAATTTTCCTGGTGTCCCTGAAACTAAACATATAGCAATTCAAACCAACAATATTTCCACTGTCAAATATCTGCAAATTAGTATTGAATGAAATTGAATCGAATCAAATCATCTGCCACACCCATTTATTTCAATATTCAACTCACCGTTCGCTTTTCCCCGTAGAGGCTAATTGTTGGAAATGATAAGTGATTCAAGGTATTAAAAGAGGGGTGAGTTTGACTAATAGTCAGGGACAAGGGTTCATATTTATTTAATTCTTGTTTAGTAATGAATGAAGATGAAGTCCCCATAGAATACTGAAGCCTCTGCATAATATCATCATAACTATTGTCCATGTCCTCCATTTCACAGACTCTACCCTTTAGAAGATTGAAGCATTTTAGTAATGTGTGGGGGGGTGGGTGGTCTACCAACTCTACCCTTGCATTGTTTGTGGAAACATGAATATGTTCAATCTCTACACTTTCACAACTCCACTAGGAAGTTTCCATCATCCCTTCCTTTTCTCAAGAAAAGGCTCTCTCCTCCATTTTTTCTCTGGTCCCTTATCCCTTCAACTATGGAGTCCTCTTCTTGTACTCATTATATAGCTCCTTTCACCCTAGTATCGTGCACCTTTGGGTCAATCAATGCTATCCCAAAATCATGTCCAATCTATCTCACCTTATTCAAATGAATATTCTTAGCATACCTCACAATACTCATTTGAGTACTCATACAACAATTCTAACCCAATGTTGTAACATAGGAGTACCTACCCTATGCTATGTAAACCAAGTTAACAATAGTGGATATCCACCATTTCCTTTCAACGTGAAACCCATTTTTGTTCCTAACCAAATTCATCTTACAACTTATCATCCTCCTAGCCAACTAAACATACAATCACCTGTGTCATGTAGGACTTGTGACAAACTCATGCCATACATATGACAACTTGAAGAAAGTATCTTTAAAGAGTTATTTGTAGAAATTAAAGAGTCACCTAGGAAACCTTTCCCTCCCCAATAATTTTACCAAGTCGAACCTCCAATCTCACCTCAAAACCCCATGTCTTGGTAGCCTTGTGTATCTCCTTCCATTCAGAAAGAGGAATGTAAAGTGCCCTCAACCAAAAAAAATATTCATATAATTAGTCACAAAGACTTCAAGTGTTGACCCTTGCCCTATATCAAACAAACAATTGGTAGAAGTGTCATAAGCACAACCCACAACATAAAAAAATGTCATTCCAATCAATGAATGCACTCCTCTTTCTCTAAATAAAGCTTACGATCTTACCCAACCTAAGTTCTTATCTCTCAACAATGCACTAAAGATAATCAAACAAGCTTCTCTAGGGAAAAGATGTGTAGCACATGACCCACATAGCATACGGTTTCCTCTAACACTAATCAAAACACAAATTATCAGCAATCAGTGTTTCTGTTTGGAATTTAAGACATTTGACCTATTTCAATTTAGGACACAATGATCCACAATACACAATACATTAAACATGTCTTATTCGGCAAAGTTGTTCTTACTTGAAGGTCCTGGCATGAATGTTTGGGACTGGCCCACTAAGATTGTTGTAGGATAAATCCCTGCAATGCAAAAAAGGGGTTAAATCCAAAAACTAACCTTGTTGTGATTAAACACCTAAATGCGGAATATCCCATGTATCCACTCAGAAATGAAGGAAGAGTGTAGAAATGTACAGAAATGCCAGCACAGAGATGTTGGCTAGTGATCCAAGAAATGGTCCGATAAGGGTGTTATTATTCAGCCTCCTAAATTGTCCAAAACAACCAATGACCGAATTTGGAGCCAGCCCAACATTAACCAATATCTACATATGCCCATGAGATGAAATGGAGAATTTTTTTCACTCATAAGTACTTGAGGTTCTTCAGCTCGCCTAATGAAGTGGGTAAAACACCACTGAAATGATTGTTGTAGAGGTCTATTGTACGAAGCTTTCTAAGCTTCCCTAATGTTTCAGGAAGAGGTCCTAATATGTCATTATTCTGTAAAAGGCTGTTAAAAAATCTCCAAGTTTCAAACTACAACTCAAAATATATCTATTCAAGTATCAAATTTAGAATCTAATTAATTTAAATCATACTAAAAAACTTTTTTATTTTATTTTATATCATGATAGTATTTAATACGATTTTTTTTAATATGTAATGTTTGAATTAATATTTTATTTAATTGTTATTTTTAATTAATGTTATCTCAACGTTTATGGTCTTATTACTACCTTAAATTTATATCGAATTTATATCCATTAATGCATAATAATTGACATTATATTAGTGAAATCAGGGATGATGACATTACATTACATTAAATTAGTTTGAGGGATGATAGTGTATGGGTAAACATTATTAATATGTGTATGCATTAACTCCTTCTAATTTTATATATTGCCACATCGTCCAGGGTTTTGACAACAAAAGATTGTGTTAAAGAAATTGTCATTTAGTGGAATTGAAGGAGAAAGAGAAACATTAAGAGAGTTGAGAAGTAATTTGGACTCTTCCATTGACAGAAAATATATCATTTTTTAAACAAGTTTTTCTCAATCTTGAATGTCTAGAAATTAAGTCTTGTAAGGATTTGATGGAAGTTGAAACATTACCAAATATATATCTTGAATGTCTACACATTGAGTCTTGTAAGGATTTGATGACAAAAAATATATCATTTTTTAAACAAGTTTTCCTCAATCTTGAATGTCTAGACATTAAGCCTTGTAAGGATTTGATGGAAGTTGAAACGTTACCAAATATAATCATATTTTTTGAACTCTCCATGTGTTCTAAATTGTGGAAAATGTATTATGGTCTTGTCAAATTTCAAATGCTAGTGATTAGAGGGTGCAAAGAGGTGGAGGAAAGTCTTACAAGTATTGAAGCATGAGTTGTGCACATATGGATGTAAGAAGTTGAAGAGTATAAGCGACTTGGTACCCTAATAAATAGTAGAACCCTAATAAATAGGAGAATGCCATAGGTAAATATTAATAAATGGTCTAAAACCATAACATTTTACATTTTTTTTATGGTTTTTTAATACATAATCTAACCAAATTTCTTGGAATATCATAATTCCAAGGGTGTAATATCAAAGTTTCACTAAAGAGTTATGTCATGGGTTTTGGCCCATTTTAAACAAATCCGAAAAATTGAACAAAATTTTATATCAATTGAAACTCTACCTTCCTTGAATTGCAGAATACGGACAACAAGATGCAAAGTTTTATGTTTTTAAATAATGTCATTATTAACGACACTTGCAACCTCTGCAGAGGTGTATTTCACATGTTTTTACTTAAAATAAAAGATAAACGTTTCAAAATTTTCATATCCAACATTGTTCAAAGGGTAGTTTTCAGTGATTGGAATTTCATATTCTGGGTGCCCTAAGGGTAATCGAGGGTCATGAATTCACTTTTTCAATAAAAATGACAATTTTAACACTGAAAAATCTCATTTTAAATAACAAATATGTTGTCGGATTTCGACCAAACTTACCTGAAAAGGTGCAAATGATCTAGAGATTAGCCAACTCCCATTATTGGTTGACGGAGTAAGCTAAACTCTAGACTATTTGCACCAAAAATCCGGCCAGTTTTCCAGCCAAAATCTGGCGGAAATTGTTTAAAGGGTAGTTTTCAGTGATTGGAATTTCATATTCTGGGTGCCCCAAGGGTACACGAGCGTCCTGAATACATTTCTGCAATAAAATGACAATTTTAATATTGAAAACAAATCATGTTGTCGTATTCCGGCCAAACTTACCTGAAAAAGGTGCAAATGGTCTAGAGATTAGCCAACTCCCATTGTTGGTTGACGGAGTAAGCTAAACTCTAGACCATTGCACCAAAAATCCAGTGAGTTTTCTGGCCAAAATCCAGCGGAAATTGTTCAAGGGTAGTTTTCACTAATTGGAATTTCATATTCTGGGTGCCCCAAGGGTAATCGAAGGTTCTGAATCCATTTATGCAATAAAAATGACAATTTTAACATTGGAAATCTCATTTTCAACAACAAATCATGTTGCGGGATTCCAGCCAAACTTACCTAAAAAGATGCAAATGGTCTAGAGATTAGCTAACTCCGTTGTTGACATTTTCATGTGATATCTCCCTATCAAATAAGTTTTACGGACACTCAAATTCCACGCCTGGTTCTAAATATATTGTTTCTATATCATAAACACAAAAAACATAAACCCTTAATAAGTGCACAATTATATTTGGTTAAGTATCTTTAAATGAATGCGCTCGCCGATCACATTTGTAAACGTAAGAGTAGACACCAAATTAAATATCAAATGGCATTAAGTTCAGTAATTTTTTTATATATTTATAAATGCAAATACAAGTACGACACATTAAGCTAACTGTTTTTTATATCTTTATAAATGCACATCTTCTTTTTTTTTTCAGAGGAAAAAATGCCATCCTTTGATATTCAATGAGAATCAAAAAGATAAAATATACAATCACCAACAACATGACAGCCAGTTCCACCCAATCACCCAAATGCACATCTTCACAGGAGAAGAAATCAATGTTATGACTTTAATGTTGTGACAAGTTCACAACCACACAATCATTGGCAGATGTTGTCGGTGGAAATGGCTGAATAACATTTTATAATTAGAAATGCACTGAACTTGGTTTTTATTAGCAAAAAAGATCCTCCATTCTTAAAGTATAGAGATATTTTAATAAAGTAAAGATTTTTTCCAAAAAAATTTTGATAGTCATGAGGGATCACAAGCACATAGAAAGAAATGATGCTGGTTTACTTTTATTTCAGGTTTTTTTAATTATTATAATAATAAGAGCTACGAGGTGGTAATGTTCTTGATATTACATTTGTGATAGTTAGTGGTTTGCAATTGTTTATGGAAAAATCTAAAACCCAACAAAAATACATTAAATTTTGTTATAGCCTACTTAAAATTCAATAAAAATAAAATAAATGTTGTTATAGCCTACTTAGGCATCCTTTTGAGCATGGTAGAGAATTGACTAAGAAGACTCTAGACTCAAGTTCTATTTCAATGGATCCAAAGTGAGGATGAGCTTTACCAGCTTTGCGAGAATGACTACTACATCTCAAATAGGCCATGAAGGACGTAAAGACAAGCCTAAATACAGAGTGGGGATGAACCATTTTTTATTAACTAGATGATAAATTGTTGATGCTTGTTGGGTGGTTAAGCTAATTCCTTCAGTATCAGAGTATTAGAGCTCGAACCGGACTTCTCCTTCTAAAATGGTACCCACCTCTCTCTTGGAGTTGCACATTTGGGCTTGAAAAGTAACTTATCCTTTAAAGGAAGGGAAGAAAGGCAATGAAAGTGAGGGCACAACTCCATATCTAAATAATGCTAAGCCAATATAAGAAAAGAAAAAAATTGAAAGAAAGCAAAACCTTCTACATCAAAGGAAAACTCACCACCTACCCTTCAATCAAATAGAAAAGTTTTAGTAAAGTAAGACAACAATTTCCATTATTACATATATCATAATAACCACTTATATAAGTATACACCTATCTTAAAAAAACCTATTAATAAAAATTAATAAAGTTTTGATTTTTTTTTTATCATGAAAATAAGTTTCAGTGAATTATTTGCCCATTCTTTGAAACAATTTCTTAAAATTTTCAATAGTATTTTGACGGGAGGATATATGGCCATCAAATTCCAAGCCTTCCTCAATAAATTAAGTTAATGAAAGTTTTTTATGAAATTGCTTTTAAACTTTATTTTAATTTGATATTAATTTTTTAAAGATAATAATTTTATGTTTAAATTTTAATTATATTATGACATATCTCATCAACATTATATGGTTACACGTTTCAAGTAAAATCCAAGGAGAATTCAAAAGTGCATGGCTTGAGATTCCTATGATGTACCTAATTTAGGTACATGGAATTTCTTGGAGAGTAAATAAATGTTTGCACCTATCTTCGTTCAATAACTTCAATAAATAGGATTTATTCTTGTCTCGGATATCAATTTCAAGGATTTGTTTTATTGCTACCTATAATTAAGAGAAATATTAGATTGTGAGAACTCAACTAGCTACATTATTCACTTTGATGTAATGTTAGATACTAATGGTATCATCTACTCATTTTTTTTTACATTATACAACGACTATGAACTTTAATGTTTTTCTTTGCATTATTACAATAATGTTCATCGCTATTGAGTTGGTGTTGAACCGCATGCAAGTTGGGATGCAATAATATGCAACGGTGGAATCTAGTTGTTGTGTTGTGATTTTGTGCAACTGTCTTTATGGTTGATGCCACTATTTTATTGCTTGGCAATAAATTATTCTTTTTAAAACGAAAATAAAAAAAGATAATAGATTGGTGTGCATAGTGCAATTATCTTGCATTGGTCTCAACAACTTGGTAATTTCAGTCCCAATGTCCTTGGCCTCAATTCACTAACTAGGAAGCATGCCAAATTGCTTATGCCATTTGCAGAGCACATTGACATTTGTTAAAACAATAATTTGTTTTGCTACTCATTAGTTTGCATTGACAGGTGAACAATATTTTATTTTTTAGACAATAATCTCCTTGATTTAGTATCTATTGTGGGGTATGGTAAAATATGTTGTGGAAGTTAACATTGTTAACTTCCATATTGTTCAGTGCAACATGTCTAGGCTACATTCCATGCCTCTCCTTGCTACAAGAAATGCTTGAATGCAACTGGAGATTGTTATGGGCGGCTTGAATGGGCTAAAATCCTTTTGTGTGCATCTCCCTTGGGCTATAAGGAACTTGTGAACAAGAGAAGAACTGCTGGAGAAAGATATGGGAGGGAATATGAAGATCTTCTGGGAAGCTTGTGATGTGTTTTGTTTTTTCAATTAATTTTATTATGGGAATACAATTGAATCAAACTTGTCCCAGCTGGTTACAAGATTCAATATCACTTGTGTAAAATCATAGAACGCTTTTGGGTTTATTGATTGAAATTGTATTAATATTTTTGGCCACATAAAACAGTAGAATGAGCCTGTTTTGTTAATTTATCTCAGAGTATGTGATGTGATTTCATTTTGAAGTGATGTGATTTTTAGTCTGCAAAATTATATCAAATGGAAAGTTCAACCATGGTTTAAGGGTTTGTAGAGTTTACAGGTCTAAGGCCTTCTGTTTTTTCCTCCAACAAATTACAACTGGGCTTCTCCAAGCATCCAGCAAGTAAGCTCAAGGTCCATTTTAAACTAAGCTCAAGGTCCATTTTAAACTAATTTACAGAGTACAAATTACAGCTAAGCTTCTCCAAGCATCTGTTAGATTTTTATCATTCAAGCTAGCATTAACTTAGGATCTTATTTGAGAGAATAACATGCATAGCAATAAACACAAGAGACAAGAGACACAAAGAATTTTCCTCGGGGAAACCATAAAGGAGGAAACCCTGCAACTTCCTCAGAGATAGAATGAGCACCAATGGCAACAGTAAAACCCAAAAACATAAAGATGATCTCCAACAGCGTGTTCTCTCTCTCTCTCACTTGAGAGAGCTACTTCTCTCTCACTCATGCACCCCAATGAGTGTGTGTGTGTGTGATAAATAGAGAGGCTCATTCTCTATTTATATTCTTTCGTTCACTTAATGTCCACTTCAACATGTCGACCCCACTTAACAATTACTTACTAGGGCCGACATCTGTAGGAGAGTCTAATAACCCTAGTGCCCCACAAATGTGGGATCTATTGCCCCAACTTACAATGGAGGGTTAACCTCAATGACTTTATATGACTTGTTTACATTATTGAATCTCCCGATCGAAACATCGGGGCATGACATGACTCAATTACATTACAGATACTTCTCGAAATAAACATTGGGGTACAATATACAAGTGAATACATTCCGAAGTTAAAAATACATCAACACTCCCTCTTGACTAGGAAGGTATTCTCTCGACACAATTTATCAGCACAAGTCTTCTTCTCTATATCATCTGGATCATCATCAAGTCATCTTCGTCTTCAAGTCATCTTCATCTTCAAGTCATCTTCATTGTCAAGTCATCTTCATTGTCAAGTCATATTCATTAAGTCTGGATCATCACTGGATCTAGATCATCACTTGATCTGGATCGTCACTGCTGGATCATCACTTGATCTGGATCGTCACTGTTGGATCATCATCAAGTCTGGATCATCACTTTATCTAGATCATCATTGCTGGATCATCACTTGATCTAGATCATCATCAAAGATGGATCATCCCTTAAGCATCGTCATCATTACTGCTTCTGCTATCTCAATCAAATGGTGCTATCTCTTCATTCTTCTCGTCACAGGAAGCTCTATAGAGCCAGCCCTTTTGCATGTTGGTTATAGGCCTAGCCTCCATGTAAGTCTTCTTCGGCGCTTATATTTGACCCTAAGTCAGAATGGCCCGCCCAACACTGACATCTGACCTCATCTTATCAGAAAGGCATGCCCAGCACTCACATCTGACCTCATCTTGTTAGAAAGGCCCAGCACTCATATCTGACCATGTGTAAATACATCGCGCCAGAATGGCTCTACACTTATATACGACCATGTGAGAACACACCGCATCGGAATGGCTCTGCACTTATATCCGACCATGTGAGAACACACCACATCGAAATGGCTCTGCACTTATATCCGACCATGTGAGAACACACCACATCGGAATGGCTCTTAGTCCCAGACTGATTATTTCTGGTAACTGACCAGGTTCCTTCATTCTCCTAGAGAATGAAATTCAACACTTATATATGACCATGTGTAAACACATCGCGCTAGAATGGCTTTGCACTTATATCTAACCATGTGTAAACACATCACGCCAGAATGGCTATGCACTTATATCTGACCATGTGTAAACACATCGCGCTAGAATGGCTCTCAGTCCCAAATTGAGTATTCCTGGTAACTGACCAGGTGCCTCCATTCTCCCAGAGAATGGCATTCAACACTTATATATCTGATAATGTAGGAACCAATCCTACAGTCACATCAGAATGGATCAGCACTCACATATGACATGGAAGGAACCAATCCTCTCACCATGACAGAATGGCTCAGCCCTTACATCTGTCCATGGAAGGAACCAATCCTCTCACCATGTCAGAATGGATCATGGACTCATCACTTCCCCTTGGAGGGAACCTCGATCTGGAGAACACCAAGCTTCTCCCTGAAGTACTCAAACTTCACTTTGGCCATTTCTAGCATAGAATCACATCAGGGCTGATTACATTCAAGGATAACCTGCGAGCTTTTCCAGGACCGATTACATCCTAGTACAAACCTACAGGTCTATTTACATCTGAGCAACCTACAAGCTTCGCCAGGATTTATGTTCAGACAACCTGTCTCACCGACTATGCTAGAACTCCCTCTTTCGAGAGATGTCGATCTGGATCACATACTGGAGCTTCACTGCTCCTCTTTGCATCATACAAAAATGCAAGTCAGATCAAGAAAATCAAATAGTAGTTTTCAAAAGAAACATACTACCTCCCAAATAGCAAGTGGCAACATCTTTTGCCTCAGTTGTACTCAGTGCCATGCAGGACTCCATCCTGCCAAACCAAGAGATCACAATTGATCCCATACTGAAGTAGCACCTTGAATTGCTCTTCTTATCAATGGCACCGCCTGCCCAATATGAATCCACATAACCCTCTAGGTTAATCTTCTGATTCACCTCATACTTGAGCCCATAATCAACTATACCCTTCAGGTACCTCACTGCATGCTTTGCAACCATCAGGTGAACATGTCTTAATGTGTTCATAACAAAGCAAATATCTGGTCTCGTATTTTTCAGGTACATCAAGGAATAAATCATCTGACGATACATTGTGGCATCAACCAACTTTGATGAAGCAACACTCAATAGCTTCAAGTTCGATGCCATAGGTGTGGTCATGGCCTTAAACTCCATCATCTTGAACCTCTTCAAGATCTCTACTGCATACTTCCCTTGTCCCAGAGAGATTCTGCCACACCTCCATGCTTAGAAATTAGTGCATCTTATGCAAGTCCTTCATCTTGAACTTGGCAGCAAGTTTCCTTTTTGCAACTTCAATGAGTTCCTCTTTCCTATCAGGAACAAGTCATCGACATATAACTAGAGCATCACTAGTCTTCCACCTTCAACCTTGAAGAAAAGGTTGGAATCCGCTTTACTCTCAATAAAGCCTAGAGTCATCAGTAAGCTGTCCATCCTGTCATACCATGTCGAACCTCAGGATCTTCTACAGTCGCTCCCTCTGAAGCAGAGCATCATACTCCCTCTGTCTTTCATACTTTATGCACTGAAACATTTTGTATCGGAGTGACAAGTAGCTGCCTCTGCTACTATTATTCTATGTATCCATCTAGGATCATTGTATACCAAGATCCTCTATAGAATTTCATCTTCAACCTTATAGCAAAGTTTCAGGTCTTCATCAAGTTCCTCATGTATGTGTTATCCCATGGGTGTCTTTTGAGCTCGTACAAGGCCTTCTTTCATTTGCACACATGATTCTTCCCGTCATGTGTATTTCTAGTGGCTGCAAATATCTCTTTGTAGTCTATGCCTCGTGCTATGAATCTTGCCTTGTATCCCATTATGTTTCCATCTACTGCATTATGGAACTATGAACTTCTCTTCAGGTCTCGATATTGCATCCTAGACATCATTCTTCTTGAATTGGTACACTCCTTCCCTTTCTTCTTAGCTACTTCTTGGAAGGTTCTTCATCAATGATGTCGCTCAACAGTGTTACACAAATGCACTATGTCTGAGATCTCTTCTTTGGAAAGTATCGTCATATTATTCTTCATCTTGGATTCTTTCTTGAACTATCGTCACTTGTTCTTTAGAACAAGTCTCATCCTTCTTTGGTTGTAGGTGATTGTATGTGATCTTTCCTACAAGTCAAATGCATTAGTTGTATGGTCAGAAACATTTCATAAGGTATATTCATAATGAAAAATTCATTTGCATCAAGATATATGATTATGCAACTATTTTAGCCAATACAACATTCATCCATATCTCACAGAAACTTTCTAGATGCCTTCCATCTCTACCAAGACAACATTGAGATTGTGCACTAATCCAATATGTCATCAAAGAGGTTTCATTCTAGATAAGTAGCAATGGAGAGTTGTATAGCACCATGAGCTACTTACCCATCACATGCGTATTAGTAGTATACTATCATTAATGCAAACATTCTATCATGCATAATACATCAACTGATAATAAACAAATGCATAACAAAACAATATCATGAAATGACAATTTAATACTTATCTTTATTCGTTTCGTTGGTAGACTCCTTCTTGAGCCTTCGACTTCATCATCTTCTTCATTCATGACATCATCATTTCTTATCCAAATGCTAAGGTGGATAAAAGGTACTTCAAGATTTGAGTCCTTCGTATTACTCATCTCTTGAGGGATCTTCTTTGGATGGTGAGAGCTTGATCTTCAATTGCTCCCATTATGATTCAAGCTTCTTCTTGTGTGTGCTCTTCCCAGAGTCTGCTGAAATCACTTCCTTCTAGCACACATTCCTTCAATGAATGAATCCCATGATCTTGGGAGGCCATTCAAGGTGGTTATCACAACTTATGCATTCTCCACTTCTTCTTCTACTCCTTCAGGTTGTTCTTTGATTTGAGAGACCCTTGTAAAGTATGACTGTATGGTCTCAACATTCTGGATCTTCACATTCTTCAACTAGTTTATCGAAGTCATCTTCCAATTTATGTTCTTCCTTTCAAATAGCTTGGCCAAGGAATCAAATATCTCTTTCGATGTGGGAAGACACTTGTGGTATAAGGTGATAAGTAATGATCTTCTTGGCCTTGACCAAGTTCTTCTTGTGTAAGGCTTTTAGCCTCATCTCCCTCTGGAACTGGAACCTCTCTACTTATGTAGGTGTCCAATTCATTTTCTTCAGATAGATCATATACTTCCATGCTTGGAAGTTGTCAACTTCACCAAGCTTATCATCAAGCTGATGTGATAGATCACTTTGAAATGAGAACCTCAAATGAAAATAGCAAAAGATTTGATCTTACCGATTTGAGGTGTCCGTCCTAGTTCTGGAGCTCGCTGATCTAGGGTTTGTCAGAGAAACCCTAATTTTCAAAACTTGGAATATTTCAAATCTAATTGGATAGAAAGATATAACTCTTCAAGGTGAGTTGTCAAATGTACTCATTTTCTGAAAAAAAGTGGAGGGAAGCTCCCAGAACAGGAAGCCCTAGTTTACCAATTTCTTCTACAGAAATTCCTGATACTGTTTCTGCGGTATATCCGAAATTACTACTCTTCTATGTCTAAAAATTTAGAACTGAGGTATCCTTGTCTGTCCTTGTTCTAACAACATAGGTTTCATCAGAATTGGTTTCACCAATTGGGACTTATGATCGTTTTCCCAAGGTGACCTATTTCAGGACGGTTCAGCATAGCGAAGTTGTACGGACTGCCACGTGTCATTGTTTCATCTTCGAGGTCTAAAAATTCTACCACAATGATGAAAATTTGTGCTCTTTTTGGAATATCTTGATAAATTTCATTTGGACCTTGGTATCCCGAGATATAACAATTCTCCCCAGGTGTCATGTTTATGGATGAATCCTAGAAGATGTTGGAACCCTATCTTAGAGGAATCATATCTCCTATAATATAGCGAATATGAGGCTGAAAATTAGACACAATGTACATCAAGATTTTATATTTGACTTGTGAAATTTTTGGCCCTTGAGACCTCTGAAATCTCGAGATATAGCTAATGTACCAAAACTTAGCAGTTTTAGTATTTAGGGTTTTTTCAGCTCGAGGTCAAACTAGGGTTTGAATTTGCCGGAGTTTCACCCAACCAAAAATCTTGGCCCAGGTCTCTAAACTTCAATTTTTATGAGGAGAGAAATACTATGTTGGGCTCACTCAAAAATTCATCTTCTGTAAAAACCCCTAATTTCCCGCACCAAAAATTGAAAATGTCTAGAATCGAATTCCCCTTCGACAGAAAGATGCACCCTTCAATGGAGAGTCAGCCTAGCATACTTTTGCTGATGGTTTGTGGAGAGAGACCCAAAAAGTAAGAAGCCCTAGCTTCTACAGCTGCACAATGTTTTCTTCTTAGGTTAGCTTTGATACCATGTTAGATTTTTATCATTCAAGCTAGCATTAACTTAGGATCTTATCTGAGAGAATAACATGCACATCAATAAGCAAAATAGACAAGAGACACAAATAATTTGCCTTGGGGAAACCATAAAGGAGAAAACCCTACGACTTCCTCAAAGATAGAATGAGCACCAATGGCAGCAGGAAAACCCAAAAACATAAAGATGATCTCCAACATCTTGTTCTCTCTCTCTCTTTGTCACTTGAGAGAGCTACTTCTCTCTCACTCATGCGCCCCAATGAGTGAGTGAGTGTGTGATAAATAGAGAGGCTCATTCTCTATTTATATTCTTTCGTTCACTTAATGTCCACTTCAACATGTCGGCCCTAGTTAACAATTACTTACTAGGGCCGACATCTGTAAGAGAGTCTAATAACCCTATAAGTGCCCCACAATTGTGGGGACCATTGCCTCGACTTACAATGGAGGGTTAAACTCAATGACTTTACATGACTTGTTTACATTATTGAATCTCCTGATCGAAACATCGGGACATGACATGACTTAATTACATTACAGATACTTCCCGGAATAAACATCAGGGTACAATATACAAGTGAATACATTCCGAAGTTACAAATATATCAACAGCATCCAATAGGTAAGCTCAAGGTCTATTTTAAACTAGTTTATAGAGTAAACTTCAGTAGTCAGTAAAGTGTTTTTTTCCTATGGAGAACCAATTTAACTTAAACAACGTTGTTTGTTTTTGAAGAGGGATGGTTCAACCCGTAACTAACTCCTATCCGTTTAGTTAACATAAAATATTTATTTTCATAATTTATTTTATACATCCCTTGATGTGCAGGTAAAAGTCAGAATCCATTATGGGGCAGAAAAGTCATAATCCATCCTCTTACAGGTCAAAGGCCATAGGTCTAACTTGGGCTGCATCGGGCTAACTCTGCTATATGGGTTTATTTTGGAGTCATATGTTCTTTTCAATGTCAAAGGTAAGCCTCCTAACATACATGATCCATTAACCATTAAAGATCAAGTCATTTAAATAAGATTTAGCTATACGATCAATGAAGAAATAAGAAAGCTCGATGCCTTGTATATTTGCTAATAACATGCTTCTGTATATTGGCTAATGATATCTTAATATTAAACTTCCTCTTATTCAAAAAAACCATTAGCATGCATTTATACAACCAAACTCATATTTTCTTGCGGTTGCTTTCCTATAGTCTACATCGTCATCACTCCTTTTGCTCAATTCGCTAGTTACTATGCTTAGTTGTTGTAGTTATACATCTATCACTAGAATTTATTGCTTCAAGCTTCTTATATGAAATCAATTATGCCGCTACTCTGTTTAGTTGATGTAGTTATACATCTATCACTCTAATTTATTGAGTCAAGTTATTTATTTATTTATGAAATCAAATTTTCTTATATTTTAAAGCATGGCTTCAAGTTGAGTAATCCTCTCATGCACGTTTAACATTTCTCAATAAATAACTACCACTATAAACATCTTATGGTAAAATTAGAACTTAATACTAGGTATTGGGATTCGGTGTCTTTATGAATAAAAACGCATATTGTAGTCTAAACTATCTGCGACAATGTCGGCACCCTACTTTATAATTTAAAGCAATATGGCTTCCAATTAAATAATCATGGGATTTAACTTTCTCAATAAATAACTCTAAATAACTCTAATCATCTTATTGTAAAATTAGAAGTTAATACTATACCAGCTATTGGAATTCACTGCCTTTATGGAAAAAAAAATGTGTATTGTAGTCTAAACTATCTGTGACAATGGCATCACTATCCTTCACATTAGTGATGCAACAAGCAAGGGTGGTCCTTTTTCAACAACCTAGAAGATGAAGATGACTTTAAGAAATTTTAATTTCTAGGAAACTTCAGGACAAGTTACAATAACCGTATTTTTTAGAGTTATTGTGGAATTGGTAATTCTGTTGAATTAGCAATTCTCTACATGACGCTGCTTTGGGGGAAATGACCCTGTATTATTCCTGGTTTCTCTCTTTCAAAAAAAGAGCCCTTTCCCGTGCAATGTCAATTATTTAACCATTGTGTGGTAACTTTCCCAGAAAATAGTTCAGTTTGTGAATTACTCAAACAAGTTTATTAAATCCTCTTCATCCAGCCAAACCCCACCTTAGGTTTTGTCGAGAATCTTCAATGCTCATAACAAGAAAATTATAAGCTCATATAAAAGTGTACTCCCAACCAAAAAAAAGTAAAAACAAGTGCTATATTTTGTTTAACTTGAATAGCATACATACACATTCTTTAGATTTAGAGTTCAAAGGTGGTTTCCAACTGAATTGGCATGAAAATGAGTTTTAACTGAGTTAAAATAGATTATTTGCCTCAGAATTGTTGTAAACAAGGACCCTATTGCCCATTATTCTCCTCTATTTCGTGCGTCCACTTACAATTTCTAGACGATGCAAGGCCAAATTGGATGCCTGTCAAAGTCTCCTGCGGAAACCGCGTAGCTTCACTCACTGGCCTTCCTTCCCTCTTCTTAGTTTGCAGGTAAAGAGCAAGCAAGCACTGGTCTTCCTCATCCTTCTAAAGCCAGCGGAATAGAAAAAGAAAATGAAGAATGTGTGTGAGAAACAGGAGAGTTGGTAATAATAAGTATTTCATCATCGTGCCACTCGTGGTCTTCCTCATCCTTCTAAGTCTGTAGTTGAAAAGCAAACAACCAAACAACAAAGCTAGCGGAATAGAAAAAGAAAATGAAGTCGGCCGTTGCTTTTTAATGGTAGTGTGGTAGTTGACATGGACCTGACTTGATGGTGTATTAAAAAAAAATTTCGTAATCTTTTGTCAATGTCAATGCTTTAGGTCTGGATTCCAAACTTGACCTTATCCATTCAATTACTAATTAATTTTTTTTAAATTAATGATTTTTTTTTTTTTAACTCCTGTACAGTTAAACATTTAACATATTTTTTTTCAAAAGATTTCATGTTCTTACTGTCAAACTAATATGCCTGACCTATTTATAAATGTCCCCTAGTTTTTTTCAAAAAATTTCAGGTTCTTATTGCCAAACTAATATGGCTGGCCTATTTATAAATGTCCCCATCAAAGACATAAAAAATTTCAATTTTAAAACTATTAACTATCCTAAATAGTTAATATTTTTAATTGTTCTTATTTATTGATCTCAATAAAAAAATGCACCAAAACACGATAAAGAACTATCGACGGCTCCTTTCCCTACCTTGTTGAATTTAATGTTGTCATGAACCCACACAAGTTAAAACGCAAAATCAAATACTCAGTATCTTAACCAGTTTTCGTTCAAAATAGAAACAGAATTCACACTTTCAATAGCTTAAATTTTTTAGAGAAGTCTAATCCATAAGAAATACAAAAAATCACAATGAAACCCTATGTAAACTTCTCCCTAAACTTTTACCATAATATTATTTTCTGCTAATGCATTAATCAGTTCAAAGACATTGTAAATATCGATTTCTCACATCAATCCATATCCTATGGGAACCTATTAAAAATCTACACTCAAATTAGAACAATATAAACTTATTACATAACCCTTTCTAAAATACCATAGATTGCCATACTGCAAAGCTCTCTATGGTTTGATAGTGACAACCATAATAATATCCAACAATCTGGACCATGTCTATGGCCTTGGCATTCTTTTTGCTATAGTAGGTGCAGTTACATGCAAGGATTTGAAGCTTGGTATTTCTTCTTATTTTGCAGTGATAGAATGTATTCTACAAACATATCGAAGTTCTTAGATGACGATCCATCTTCATATACAGCTTTCTTGGCCAACCCATTCATCTTTTTACAATTTTCCTTCAACGATTTTACTCTTTCATGATCTCCACTATGATCTTCATCCATCAGAGTCCTCATAGAATTTTGTATTTCTTCCCTTGTAACCATTTGATCCTCCTGATGCTTCACAACCTCAATTCCAACCTTGGCTTCGTCCACGATAAACCTTGCATTGAGGTGCTGATCATCTGTGAACAATGGCCAACGGATGAGAGGAACACTACTGCAGATGGCTTCAAGCATTGAGTTCCAACCACAATGACTAATAAAAGTTCCCACAGAAGGGTGAGAAAGAATGGATAATTGATCTGTCCATCCACTTACTATTCGGCCTTGCTGCTTTGTGCGCCTGCAAAACCCATCTATGGTGGGAGCTTTCTCATCATAATTAGCTGGGAGTTTCAGTACCCAAAGAAATGGCTTCCCGCTTGCCTCTAAACCCATCACTAATTCAATATTGATCTGAGAAGGGGAGATTAAACTTTGGCTTCCAAAAGAGACGTAAACGACTGATCTCAGGGATTGACGATCCAACCACTCTAACTCCACTGAGGCCAGTTGAGCCATTGGCGTAGTGAGATATTGGCCGCTTAGAAAAAATTCCAGCAGCAGAGGGACGATGGATCAAATAGGGCCTACATAGCGCTTCTAAAATTCATCCAGATGATATCCTTCCAATTCATGGAAGGTGTTGGTAAAATGAAATACGCGATAAACACAGGTTCTTTGAGGAAACTCATGTATTCCACTCTTAAGATCCATATGCGGATTTCTTAAGGGAGACCCGTGTATGGTACGATGGTTGCTAAAAGGGAAGTCATGTATTCCAAGCAAGTTTATATGCAAAGGTTGATGATGTTGGAGTAAATTGTAAGTATCAAAGGTCCAATACTCTTATAAAGATAGGGATACTTTTATCCATGTTGTCATTTTGTGTAACGACACATTTGGTGTCATTACTCAGACAAAGAAGTGTTATTTCCAGGTATAACAGATGCCCCCTAAAGTGTGAGGTCAGAGGCTAAGGATGTCTGAAATACATTATGATCTTTTAGCTCGAAGGACTCAGAATCTAGTCTTCAAAGGAGTACCTAAAACAAAAAAAATAGAGGTCATTTTTACAAAATCATCACTGAGGATGCGAAGTTCAAAAATGTGGAACACTGGCTCCTTTACAAGATACATATACATCATATAATGCGGGCTATAAGGCCACGCATATTTACAAGGTGGATCGTAGCGATATTAGTACAGTTGTAGATCTTCAATAACTAGAGTAATGTCACAAATCATGACATAATCTTGCACAACTTAGGTTTCATAAGTTGTACACCCAAGGTATTCATCTGAATCCAAAGTACTAAGTACGAATCCTACAATGTGAATATAGTAGTCGTAGTCGAACATGGATAATTTCATTAGAATGTTAGCAAAATAGTTGTATCGAAAAACAATGCAAAGGAGACCACGGAACTTGAAAAGTGGTTCCTGAGGTACTATGAAAACTCAAATTCCTCGTCATTATCAGGAGCTAATAGGAAGCCATATGTGAGAGGGAAGGCGATGACTCTCCTTCAACATGTCATAAGAGTAAACTAGTATACTGGATAGAGGAAGCTAGGCAAGACTCATGGATAGATATGACCAAGATTGACGTGTATAAACATAGGTTTTTGGGATCCTTGAACAGTGAAAAAAACACAGAGATGACTCAAGGAATATTGAAACTTCAAGATAGATGACTTAAATTATCTACAATGTAGGAGACATCAACAGATTCCCCATGTATTATAACAGAGTAAACAGTGGAGGAGTAATAAATCAAAGTGCTAGCTGAAATTGGGAAGTTGAAAACATAAACATGAGTATCGGGAGGTTCAAATTTGTGCTTTGTTTAAGGGACTTGCTACCAACAAACTCATAGTAAAGATAATATTTCCTTCCTTCCTTCCTTGTTAAGTTTTAACAAGTCCAAGAAAGTAAACTCGGGACCTTCTTCATTTTTTAACAAGCTTGAATAAGAGATATAATATTTCTTGATAAAACATTGATTCGTGGATTTTACTAGCTCGAATTAGTATATGCTCGTTGGTATTTTTATAATTTGAGAGTTTGAAAACTCCAAAGAAGACTCTAGGGGGGTGATTTTTTTGTAAAGTTAGTTTCCTGAGTTCGAAAAAGTATAAAACAATCCAAAGGAGAACTCTCTTAGCTTCTAAAAAACTAAGGTATACATTTTCTGTACTTAGTCGGTAAGGTCCGAAAAAGGGGTAAACTATCACCGAATCGAAGCTCCTTCAAAAGCAAGCACATAGCCTTAGTTTAACAAGTGTGAAGGAAGGCAAGATCACTCGGGATGTTCCATTTATTTACGAGTATGGGGTAGCCAACAACAAGCTCAATGTTTTATGCTAAGTTTTAACGAGCATTATAATGACATAAAGAACGCTCGAAATATTTTTCATATTTTAAACAAAGCACGGAAAAATAAAAAGTAAGCTCAAACTGGTTCCTTTTTCATAAATTTAGTCTTCGAGGCCCAAAAAAGATATAAACCTATATCTGGATATACTCTTCTAGTCATGATGAACTAGAGTATTATTTTTTTTTAAGTAATCCACATGGTCTGGAAAAGGGTTAAACTTATACTGATGGGGATGATCCTTCATCTACTTTAACGAGTATGAAAGAAAAAGTAACTCAACGATCTATCCATGTTTAACGAGTCATACCAGGGCTTGAAGATAACTCGATATGATGGAAGCCTTATAACGAAAGATGGTTTGCAATAAATCAATTTTGAAGTTCATTTTCTTGCATGTAACATAACTATGGAGGCATCCAACACCTAGCAATAAGAAACATGGGTGTCGAAATGGGAAAAGATATTCTAAATAGGGAAACCCATGTTAGGTCGATTCTAATCCATGGAAGAACAACGATATTTTGAAGGGAAAAATGAGGTTATATATCGTAGTCCATGGATAAATGTGAATCCTATGGCTCAAAATAGGATCAGGTATGAATGCAATATGCAATAGGGCCAAATTCTACCTTGTATGACGGGAAATTATGTTCAACTTTTGTCCATGAGCTGAAAATCTAACAAAATCAATGCAATATTAGTAAAAAATAGTCATAAATAGCCAACAACTATAGAAAAGTGGGTCAAATATTTGAAATTTTTGTTACAAATAGTAAAATTGGTAAAAAAACAAGTCCTTTTGAATGTACCGTTCCATAGTACAAAATTACCCTTGAACTTCAAACGCTTCAAACGATGAAACCGCTGGACCGAATCAACTTCCACAAACTGCAAGTAATTGATCTTTCTCTCCTCTGTCATTTCATACTATTTTTGCAAGTTTTCTTGCCATTTTTAGGTGTTTTTTGAGTTTGGAATGGCACCACACAGAATACGCGGGTGGCCTGTTGCAAACTAGTGTATTTGAGAAATATATGTAAGTATGCAATAGGAAACCTATGTATGGTACGCTATTGTCTAGATACATAGTCGTGTATTGTGCGGGTTTTAATTTTATGGTGGAAGTAACCCTAGAAACTCCTCTTTGTAGGCAAGATGGTGCTTGAATAAAGGGAGAGCGAGCATGAGGAACTTGATAGAGAGGCATTTTCATATCCATTAACATTGGCCACTCTTCGGCGATATGGTTTATTGAAGTTTTTCTAAACAACAAATATGCGTGCACAGTTGAGATTATTGGAGTCCCCAGTGCGACTTTCGGATCCTGACCAATACATGTTTGATCTTCAAGGTGAAACATTGGATATCACTGCGGAAGATATCTATTTTATTATAGTTTTTCGCATAGAGGTATGCCGATAAGTGTGATTTGTTCCAGTCGTGGTGGGGGTACACTTAGTGTTCAGGACTATGTGAACACTTACTGCTTGCCCAAATCCCAGAAAAATGGCACATAGGTTCCTATTGGCTAGATAGCTATCTTTTCGCTCAAGGTGATAGTTAGAACCATTACATGGGTGGTAGGTGTATCATCATTGCACCTATATTCTCGTAATCATATGCACCTTGGAGTGGAATGTCTAAGTAACATAGTCTTTGACTGGTGTTCCGGATTGGTTATTAACATGAAAAGGAATTTGTCCGATGTAAGTTAGGGAAGAAGAAGAGCTTAGGATACCCCAACATCGTAGTGGATTTCTTCTTCTAGCGGGTACATGTACTGATCCCCTAGGTTGTGCTTCCTCATTCACATCCATGTGAGCCGAGGCTCATGAGGTGGGGAGATGTTTTTGTCCCGAAGGGCAGAGGTGGTTTCCAAGGAGCTTATGATGATGAGTTTTATGCATGGTGGATCAGACAAGTTCCTTCTCTTAAGTAGTTTCCTTATTTTGAATTGGACTTCCACGGTGACCCAAATCTCGTGCTTCCCCCAAAAGAGGCATGGGGAGAGAGAGGTATGTCTTTTAATTTTCAAATATTTGTTTTTATTTTTTTATTTTTTTTTGTAAATAAGTGTATATACATGCAAAAAAAATACGAATCTAAGCCATGTTTGTGTGATGCAGATGTTGGACCTGTTCGGCCAGGTGGCCATCCTAGGACATTTTTTCAACCCATTGAGAGAGGTGGTGGTGAGGCCATGCTTCAGGTTGTAGAGGGGAAATTGTCTCTCCTTACTCATGACATTCCGACTTTGAGGATATATAAGATTCCCCTTGATATGCAGGAGCGTGTAGTGGGGGTACCTCGTCCATGGTTACATATTCTTAGGAAGGTTTCTAGGACCGTCTTGTGCTATCGAGAGGATATCACAGAGGTCAATGTAGAGTCTCCATAGTTTTTTAGCATCTTTTGGAGGTTGTAATCCCATTTTTTGTATTCTGGTGTACTTATTACTGGATCTTTTTAGACCAGGACTTGATTGATATGGACCTATTTGACATATATATATATATATATATATATATAATGATGATGACAATGACTTATTCACATGTTTTTCTATGTTGTTATCTAAATATTTTTATAATGTATGTGACAAATGTCAATCTAATATATAATTTGTGTATGAGTTAGTTAATGTCTTTTGATTCCTTGGAATATGCTTATATGTGATGTGATTAAAATGTATTTCAAGTAATCTAACTCGTAGGAATTGACACAGTAGTGTAGGATGTCTCACCTAATACTCTCCATTGAGTTGAGACACTACCCACTAAGAGTCAAGTCTGGCCTCCAGACATGTGATGTCATGTAGAGCGACATTTATCAATAGCTCGAGAACTGCACTGTATTCAACCATATTATTAGTTGTAGGACCTAAGCAAGCACCTCCTGAGGTGACTAGTTGTCCTGTAGGTGCATAGATTACCCATGTGGCTGAAGCCAGGTTACAAGTGTGACGATTTGCACCATCAAAAAATGCTATAAATATCTCCATCGACATCTGAAACAATCACCATATTTACATAAGAAACAATAACAAGTGATAACTAATTATATATATATATATGTACGAGAAAAAGCACATTGCCTAGTCTTAATACTTTTTAAAGTAAATCCCATTTCGGAGCTCAGGAAACTTATTACCATCGTAGTCCACTAGTTCATAGGCACCCTTCTTCAAGACTTTAGACACAACATAAAAACCCAACCACATCGAATTAAACTTTCCTGCCCCCAAGGGTTCCTTATCCTAGTCATAAACCAAGACAAGTTCTCCTTCAGAGAAAACCCTAGGTTTTACAAATTTGCCATACTGGTTTTTGACCCATGCTTTGTGTGTTTCGTTTGTTATTAGCACATCTCTATGTTGTTCATCTAGATGTTCTAGATGCAGTATAGGTTATTCTATGTCAGAAGTGTCAGGTAGCACATGTACCACAATTTTAAACTATGGGATTTCACATTCAATAGGGGTAACTTCTTCCACCCCGTGGATGAGTTGGAAAGAGTAGAATCACGTGGAAGTCTTGACTATCGTCCAATATGCCCAAAGTGCATGATACAACATAATATTCCAATTTGACCTACTTGCATTAATAATCCTATTTAGAATGGTTTTTAACATTTTATCAATAGATTCTACCTCTCCATTTGCTTGTGGGTAAAAAGGAAGACAAGTGGTCTTGTTTAAACCCTAGCAAAGTAGTCAACTCAGTCATCATTTTGTTTTGAATGTGACTGCCATGGTCTATAACAATATGCTTTGGGATACCGAATCTAGAAATGATTTGATTATATACAAAAGATGCTACCATCTCACCATCGACTTTGAAGGTAGGCATTGCCTCTGACCACTTGGTAAAGTAGTCTACAACAACAATGATGTATTTATGTCCCCCAATAGATACTGGGTTGTAGGTCATGAAATGTACCCACCACTTGGTAAAGGGTCCTACCATGATGATGGGATGTAAAGGAGCGGGATGTGACCGCATCTTTCTGGTGCAAAAATGACAGGGATGAGAACGTTTTACAACTTCCATGCAATCTTTAAAGATGGTGGGCCATAAATAATCGACACGTAAAATTTTTTGGGTTGTTGCTAACCCAGATAAATGGCCCCCACATGCTCCGTTATGATAATCGTTTAGGAAAAACTTTGCCTCCTCATGAGTGAGACAACGACATAGAATAGAATATACCCCTCTTCTATACAACGTATCTGTGACAATGAGGTAGTTTTTGGCATTTAGTTGTAACTTTCGTCGCTCTTCTCCTGAGAAGGTTACTGGATATTACCAAGGGTCGTTGATTGAAATTAGGAAGATGTGTTCATCAAGAAACAATTCATCTTCCGTCGTTATAGTTTCATCACTAGGGAACTCAGAGATAAGTTCTGCGAATCCTAATGATTTATTTATTTATTTAGTAGATTGAAAATCCAAGTCAAACTTCTAGAGTATGACAATCCATTTGTTAAATTTTCCTCCAACAATTCGTCAAGATAGAATGTATTGAAATGGATTTACGTCCACTACCATGGTAGTTGTCCTAGGTAATATGTAGTGACACAACCTATGAACAACATAGATTATTTCCAAGGCCAACTTCTCGACGTGTAAATATCTTAGTTCAGGTCCAACCAAAGGCTGGCTGAGATAATAGACAACATGCTCTTGGAGTTTGTCATATTCTTGAACCAGCACTACACCAACCATAGAGTCTGATGCGGCCAAATACAATATAAAATCCTTGGTGTAATCTGGTGGATGCAATAGCGGGGATGATAATAACTCTTTCTTTAATGGCTCGAAATACTGTTGAGCGGATTCATCCCATATAAAAGGGGTGTCCTTCTTAAGCAGGCGCATGAAACCCTTCATTATCTAGGAATAATTCACTATGAACCATCTAAGAAAGTTATACTTACCATATAGACTTTGAAGTTGTTGAATAGTTCAAGGAGTAGGCATATTGATAATCGCCTCAAATTTTAATGGATCGACCCTAATACCTTTATTGGATACAATGAAACCTAACAGTTTCCCTAAATCGACACAAACGACACACTTAAGGGGGTTTAAGTGAATCTTATAGTGCCGACATATTTCAAATACCAAACATATATGGTCTAGATGATATTTTATTTTCTTAGAATGAGCCGAAAGGTCATCCACGTATGGTTCAACAATATGTTTTATATCATTAAAAGCAAAATTCATATCCCTTTAGAAAGTATGCTTGTCGTTCTTCAAGCCAGACGACATCTTTTTATACGCTAAAGTACCCTAGGGGTAGATGAAAGCAGTCTTATGTTGGTCCTTGGGTTTAATTTGAATTTGATTATATTCTGAGGAACCATCCATAAAAGAAAATACCTTGCTACCAGCACACACATCAATTATTTGATCTATAACACGTGTGGGGTAGTTATCTTTAGGACATTCTTTGTTTAGGTCTCTGAAATCCGTCAAGACACGTATAGTTACTTTCTTTTTATCCTCCGAGACTGGATTGGATACCCATTCTATTAAAGAGATGGGGTATATGAACCGAATTTTAATAGCTTTTCAACTTCATCCTTGACGACTATCGCATTATACGAGTTTACAAGGCGTAACTTTTGTCTAACATTTCTAACATTGGGGTATGTTTTGATTTGATGCTCCACTATAGATGATTTGATTCATGGCATCTCCTTGTAAGACGAGTAAAACACATCACGAAATTCCTTAAATAAGGATGTATAAGTGGCAATTTCTTCAGGTGAAGAACTTGCTCCAATGGAAATATTTTCCACGACACCGGGTTTGATCTATAACACGTGTGGGGTAGTTATCTTTAGGACATTCTTTGTTCAGGTCTCTGAAATCCATCAAGACACGTATAGTTACTTTCTTTTTATCCTCCGGGACTAGATTGGATACCCATTCTATTAAAGAGATGGGGTATATGAAACTGAATTTTAATAGCTTTTCAACTTCATCCTTGACGACTATCGCATTATACGAGTTTACAGGGCGTAACTTTTGTCTAACATTTCTAACATTGGGGTATGTTTTGATTTCATGCTCTACTATAGATGATTTGATTCATGGCATCTCCTTGTAAGACCAGTAAAACACATCACGGAATTCCTTAAATAAGGATGTATAAGTGGCAATTTCTTCAGGTGAAGAACTTGCTCCAATGGAAATATTTTCCACGACACCGGGTTTGGTGGAGATGTTGATGGGTATGGTTGTGAATATGTTGGCCATGTTACATTTAGCAAACACTCCTTCCTTAGGAAAATGTTTTACAAGTTGATCAACAAATTGACTTGGTCTCACATGGAACTCAGAAATTTCAATTTTGCTCAGCTCTTGTAGGAAATAAGACTTGTAATGTAAATATTCAAATATTTTATCAGGTCCTATCATCATCTCCAAAATGGATTCATCAAATGGTAAAACCATGTCTAAGCAATCACATGAATAGGTTGAGTTCACCTCCCATTCAATTACATAGGATTCCTCTAGCTCCACTGAGACCGAACGAGTCATAGGGGAATCAACAATAGCATCAATTGAAGCTTGGTAAGTTATTTATGCTACTGACAAGGGAACACCAAGATCATCTTGTGAAGGGAGAACCCATGGATCCATTCTATCTACAACTGTACAAACAATTTTCCCTACATTAGTCATTCCTAAAAATTTGATAGGAGTGGGTAAATCAAAAGTGCCCATTAGTGATGTATACATCCCAGCTCCTAGGATTTCATTTTCCAGGCATGATTGATCAATAAAGGGAACATTATAGTTTGATGTGTCCATATGAATTTTCTGTGTATAAGACAATTGATCAATAGTCATTGTCTTCTCTTCATGGGGAAAAACAAGGACACGGAAGACGGATGACAGAATAACACACATGGCATAGGTCCAACTCCTACCCAAGAGTAAATTGTAGTCCAAAGGGTCATCAACAACCTCTACTTTTACTGAAACCACTTTTCCTATCAATTCTATATCAAAAGAAGGTAGTAACCATGTGGTCAAAAAGACCTTCCATCGAAAGCAGTCAATAAGGTGTTTAATAGGACTAACTCAGGGGATCCCAAATCTTTCCAGCATGAAACAACCATTACACATGTAGATGCACCTTCATCTATGATAGTTTGTCCAATAATTTTACCTCCATGGACTGCCTCGATTTGGAAGGCTACATGATAGGGTAAGCAGGAAGACATACAAATTTGCAACACTTCTAAGGTGGACATAGCACAAGGATGTTGGGATTGGTATTCACAACCAAATAGTTGGGATAAACCCTCGCATTAGGGTTATGGTATGTCTTCTTGGAGACACCTTTCAGTATCTTCGGCATAAGTTCAGCCTATTTTTCAATCAAAAGTGGGGCTAATGCTTTGGAAGGTTGCTTATCTTTCTGCGAAGACTCGGATTCATAATTCTTTGCTTTGGTTTGTAACAATGTTTGGGATCAGACCATGTTGATGTAAAACTGATTGACAGGGGGAGTGTTCTAGGTGCCCCCTGAATTCTTCGTATTACTCAAAGTTGCATTTTGTCCTTACGAAAAAGGGTCCTTAAGGACAACAATTTGTTGCTTTACCAACTTCTGAGCTTGTTCCATTAAAAGGAATTGATAGGTCAACTGGTATTCCTGACAAAGTTTGCAGGGAAACTTCATCTTTTTCTTCTCTTTCTTTTCCTCAACATTATTCATGGGATTTTGTTTATTTTGGTTTCCCTCCACTTTCTTCCCTTTTTTCTTCCCGGTAGACTATTGAGTGCCCTTCGGGGTGGATTGTGCATTAAAAAAATTTGCATTCCGAGAGGAGGGGGTCACATCCTTAGCTGCTTCCACTGCAAAAAAATTTACTGATAGTTTGTGTACGTTCTTTTCCAGTGATTCCACAGTGGGTCACTGAACCGAACCAACAATTCCATCGGCTTGTGCTCTAGGATTTGGTTTCACAAATTTTGAGTTAGACCTTTGCACACCGGGTATGATATCATACAGAATCCCAGACCGAGCATAGATCAAGTCAAGCTATTGGGATTTGAGCCTACTTCCTCTTTGGTCGTCAATCCAGAAGTTGAAACATATTTTGAAATATATGGTAAAAGTGATTTCAAAAACAATTCCAACAAAACTATGGAGGAATATTAGCCTTAATGAGCCTCTTTCTTCTTTTACACTCCTGAATGTGATCGGAAATGTGGGTGGATTTATTATGCTGAAAATTTAACAAAATATTAGTACCGACATCATACCGGATCAAAAGTTGAAAGTGGCTGATAAAAATAATGTCTAAATAAAGAAAATTGTCATAAGCAATAGATGGGAGTTCGATGTACCATTTAGTTGCTACGCTCATCAGATTTCTTTGAAAAATACTCAACCGAATTGAATCATCATTCAATGAGTTTGAGGAGCACCACAGATGGAAAGTTGTGACATGGTCACTAGGTTCCTCTCTAGTTTTCTCTTCAAATTTTGGAATATCTAAAGGAAATTTGATAGGAATGGGTGTCCAAGTCAGATCGTGACGCACAGGGTTGTTCATTAGCTTCAAGAGGTCTAGCAAGTTTAATGTTTCCATAATAGGAAGTTGAGGCTGAGACGGAGTTTCGTATTGGGGAACTTGGTGTGAGGAAGTGCCCGTACCAATGCTCCTATAAGGTTGGTTGGGTTTTCCCCCAGCCATCAGCTATGAAGAAGTGACAATGTTTTGAAAAGGATTCCATCCAAAATATAAGGGGTTATTGACTTGAGTTGTGTTACATTGAGTTTGCTTGGTTTCGGCAAAAACAAGTGTCATCGATATGGGAGCTATTGATCTTCCACCAAGGTATTTTTTAAGGAATCTAATATTATACTTTAGTATTTTAGGCGATTGTTTTGGATTGAAAAAACATGTTTATAGATAGGTAGAAGAATATTAAATATGAAACATAAAATTAACATTGAAATGTGTAAATTTTGGTGAATATTATGATAAAAAAACACATTTTATGTAAATATAGGCGATATTAGACACTAAAAATGACCAAATAGTGAATTCATTTTTTGAAAAAAAACCCAAAAAATATCCAGTTGGTGAAATTTCGCCCCTAAAAATTACACTGTATTCCACCAAATAGTGAAAAAGTAGAGCTTCCAATAGGCGCAGTTGAGACATGACTTGAAGTTTGAAAATTGAATCTGAAGAAAGGATTTAGGATTCCAAAAGACACACCTGCTAAATTAAGTGTGGGACATACACATGGCAAGGATGAAGGAATGTGTCCTCCATACCAGGCATACCCTTGGACGAAAGGAGTGGAACCACTAGGATTGTTCTGAAAATTATGGAATAAGCTGGGAGAGGATATAAAAGGCATACTATGTACTCCAGTAACCACCATACTAGTCCGAATGGTAGTATAGTTCACAGGTATTGAAGGGCTGACCACTCTAGTACTCAGAGACAAAGGGATAGGTGAAGTAAAATTTAAATATACTACCGATGCATTGGGTATGTTTGACAGTGACACACTCACATGCAGAGGAGATAATCTGTCGGCTGACATGAATGAAGTAGGGGTATATATATTCCCATGTCCTTCTCCTATATTCGACATGACAAGAATTAATGGGACACCAAGACCAGGTTGATAGAAATGTCTAACTTGCACAAGTAATGGATCCCTCAAATCAGTAAGAGGTGAGTTATAATTTCTTGAAAATTCTTCGGCATGTAAGTCTTCAATCTCAAATGCTGGGTGATCAAGTTGATTATACCTTGGTTTAGGTTCCCCCGGACTTTCACTAATACCAGTCGATGAAAATGAACAGCTTGTGTTAATTCTCTGCCTTCTAGGTGGCGGTGGATGCTCCACATTTGTAAGTGGAATAAGTCTCTACAACCTTCGCAATCAACAAGGATGTTGATCCTCCACAGCTAAAGACTTTATTTACACACAACTAAGAGTTGGAATATATCACAGGAAAACCAAACAACATAGCACTAAATAAATTTCCTAAGTATCACAACCAGGCAGATAAAGATATGCCTTCCAAAGGAACGTTTGGGATGATGAGGGCCCAAAATAGACCAGTGAAGAGTTGAAAAGAGTTACCCAGCTTCCCGATATAATTTTTCTCGGTGCAAGCAGTTGAATCACCAACCACCCTCCCAAATTATTGCACGGGGTTTCCTCCCACATCTTCCCTAGGTACAGTGGAAATATTCTTCCACCGTCACCCTGTAAGAACCCTAGGTCAAGATACTATGGTTACCATATCTACAAGAAAGTGTCAGCGGAATAGTAGTCTGTATGAATAATGTGCAGGGGAAGGGTAACAATCCCAAAATTCTAACAACACCGGTACCACAAGGGACAAAAAGGTGGTACTGAATGACCCCAATATGTACAACAATCCTGGTTTATGTTCCACTGAGTATTGGAGGGGTATCTCTGCAACTCAAGCTTCACATGACCTCATGCTTGACTCCTATGTTAGAGGATATTTTTGGTTTACCTTCCTATAGAAGTGGGTTTCCTAAGCGATAGGCCACTTAATGTCTAAATTTTAAATTTTTTTGGATAGTTATAGATAGCCCTAATCCAAAACCATAGCCTAAGCTAGTTGGTGATGTGCCTTAAAAGAAAATTGTTACTAATCAATTTTAAATATTAACGTTCTTTTTAAGGATTGTTTTACTCAGGGTGAAGACCATGCAACTTATGATGTTCTTGGACTTGATTATAAAGAAAAAGTATGATGTGAAATGTTTAAAATTAACATTATCATTTTTAAATTCTTTGTCTTTTTTGAAGATAATGAACTTGTTTATGAACTTTGGAAATCGATTTTTCTTTCTTTCTTTTTGAAAACATGAAAACAAATGCAAAATATGTCTACTTGAGCTAGTATGCACCTAAATTCTTCGTTTTACTATTTTTTTTCACAAGGAAAATGAAAGAAAGTGCATTATACACAAACCTAAATGAGCAAAATGGATGCATGTATCAAGTAGACTCATCATTCAAATCTCATAAAAATAAACTTTGAAGGTCATACAAAGCTTGAAAAAACCCTACTTGGATCGAACTACACAAGTTTAGAAAACCAAGTTGTTCTAAGGCTTGGAAGAAGAAAGTTCAGGTTGTTTACCCAATCAACTAGACTGTAAGTGAACACTAGCATCAACAAGGGATGAAAACTCAAAGATCACCAAAAATCCTACTAAGTAAAAGCCAAGTGGAGAGACCTAAAGGTATTCAAACAAGAAAATCTATTCAACTCACTAAAAAGAGACTTATACCATAAAAAAACCATAACCTAAGAAATCAACCGTCTCAAACACTCTCACGAAAAAGTCTCAGAGAAATACAAGCTGCAAAAACAAACTTTTAGAAAAAACCCTAGCTTTCACATGGCCACCTAAATACGCGACTGTGTAGGAGACAATGCACGTACCATACATGACAGTGTATTGGAAAACATGCATATTTACAGAGTTTACATGACTGCAAGTATGGGATACCCACATATTCCTAAAAAAAATAAAAAATAAAGAAAAAGAAATGGATTTAAACACAGAATGATTGAATTGGACTAACTATATATTTATGCAAGCAAGTCATATACAGGACCAGTAACGAAAAATACTGGAAAGAATAATCAATCAAAGAGACCTCAAATAGTAGACTCCCCAGCAGAGTCACCGATTCTGTTGTGATGGAAATCTATCCTATGGTTGGGGTTCAGAAGGCCACCAACATACTATGAGGTTGCAGACAGGCATGCATGGATGCAATCATATATTAAAGAGAAAGAGACGAGGTATGTACCTTGTTCTAATGGCTGGTCCTATATTTTCCTCTTCTCTCCAATTCTCTTTTGCTTCCAATATTAAACACCTGCAAAAAAAGTACCCTTTCTCAAAGTATCTTCAATTGTTATAATATATGAGAAATTAACATAAACAAAGATTGCAATTCAAAACAGAAGACAATATAGATCATTACTCAACAACAAATGAAGCATTCATTACATAATGATGGAAGGAAATAACAATCTTTATTGACCAAGTTTTTGGAAACATTACAAATCCTCTGCTTGATAAGACTACTTTGCAAGACCTATCTCTGAGTCCTCTTGCTCTTCTCCTCAACGAAATTTCTTCAGCATTAATTTTACTCCAAAATTGGCCTCCCTTCCTCATACCCTTCCCATATTTTTTATAGTTGTTTGTGATGAAGGAATTCGAGGTTGGATGGTTAGGAAAGTTGGGGAAGTTTCCAAACCGAGCCCAAATTCCCTTTGATTAATCATATTTTTATTTTTTAACAATTCTTAATGAAATATGCAAACTGTAGTGGAGCAACTCACAGACAATACGCGGGTTCCTTTGAGGAAACTCGCCTATTCCACTCTTAAGATCCATACGCGGGTTGCTTAAGGGATACGTGTGTATGGTACGCTGGTTGCTAAAAGGGAAGTCACATATTCCAAGCAAGTTTATATGCAAAGGTTGATGATGCTGGAGTAAATAGCAAGTATCAAAGGTCCAATCCTCTTATAACGATAGGGATACTTCTATCCATGTTTTCATTTTGTGTAACGATGCATTTGGTGTCATTACTTAGATGGAGAAGTTCCATTTCGGGGTATAATAGTCAAGCATTCACTAGCAGTGCCTTATCCTTAAGATCCACGCTAGGATTTCATACATCACGTATACACAATATTTACATATAAAACCAATGCATTATAAGGTTCGAAATGGGGGTATTACATTCCCCTCCCCCTTAGAAAAACACCGTCCTTGGTGTTTTCAAAACTTGAACCAAAATGGGTATGCCTCTTTCATGGCTTCCTCCAACTCCCATGTAGACTCACCAAGACCAAGGTGCTTCCATTGCACCTTTACCTGTCTGATGGCTCGATTCCATATCAATGTTACCTTCTTGTTGATGATGATTAAAGGTTCCACTTGGGACTCTCCCTTGGGTTCCACCTCTATTACATTCTAATAAATTATATGATTAGGGTCATGTACATAATTCTTATGCAGAGGAACATGGAAAACATTACAATCTCTCACGTTAGTAGGAAATGTAATCCTATATGCAACTGGTCCTATCTTAACAAGGACTTTGAATAACCCACAATATCTTGGTTCCAACTTGGCACAACTTCCCAACTTTAGGGAACTTTTCCTTGCCTTTACTATTAAATCAACATGATCCCCAATTTTAAATTTCTTGTTCACTGTTTTCAAATCTGCATAACTCTTCTTCATGTCCTAGGATACCTTTAAATTCTTCCTGATCTTAACAATTTCTTGTTCCATTTCCTTGAGCATTTCTAGCCCAAGTACTATCCTATTCAACGGACTATCCCAATTCACTATAGTTCTGCATCCTTTTCCATACAATGCTTCAAATGGACTCATTCCCAATGATGCTTCATGCCCATTGTTGTATGAAAATTCTACCAAGTGTAGGTAATCCTCCCACTTGGATGGTTTATCCATCACATGCATTCTCAACATGTCTTCAAGAACTTGGTTAACCCTCTCGGTTTGACCATCTATTTGAGGATGATACATTGTACTAAAATTCAGTTGAGTTCCCAACTCCTTAAATATAACCCTTTCCAAAATTTAGATATGAATTTTGTATCTCAATCTGAAACTATTTCCTTTGGAAATCCATGCAATCTAAATATTTCCTTCATGGAAATATTCACTATGTTACTTAATTTATGAGTAGACTTGACTGGAATAAAATGAACTACCTTTGATAGCTTGTCCACCACAACCAAAATTGAATCATGCTTCTTCATTATCGTTGGAAAACCTGTTATAAAGTCCATAGAAATTATTTCCCACTTCCATTCTGGAATGGACAAAGGTTGCAATAGTCATGTTGGGTGTTGATGCTCTGCCTTGACTTGTTGACATTTTTTACGTCGAGAAATGTATTATGTTGTATCCTTCTTCGTTCCATGAAAAAAGTATTGCTTTCTTGTTGTCGTTATTGTCTTTTGATATATTGTATGTCTAGATAATGGCATTTGATGAATTTTATCCATTACTAACTTCTTCAAATCTGCAGAATTTAGAATGTACAATCTTCCTTTATAAAGGACAATATTATTTTCTCCGAGATGTTATCCTTCAAAATTTTCATTTAATGAACCCTACTGTAATTTCTTCTTTACTTGAAGGTAAGTTTCATCATTATTTTGTGCTTCAATAATTCTTGTACTCAAATCTGATTTGCATATACTTAATGTTTCTACATGAATTTTTTTTCTAAGGGTGTCTGGAACCTTATTCTATTTCCCTTTTACATGCTTAATTTCAATATCAAATTCACATAGGAATTCCATCCATCTAGCTTGTCTAGCATTCAAGCCTGGTTGATCAAACAAACACTTTAAGGTCATGTGGTCTGTACTAAGATCGAATCTTCTCCCCAACAAGTAATGTCTCCACATCTTGAGAGCATGTACTATGGCTTCTAATTCTAAATTATTTGCATATTTCTTTTCATTCTCTTTTAATTTTCTTGACTCATAGAAAATAAAAAAACCTTCTTGCATAAGAAATCCACCTAATTCTTCAATGCAAGCATTTGTGCACACTTCAAAATCCTTCTTTGGATCCACAATCGTCAAAACAAGAGCACAAGTAAGTAACTTTTCAACTGTTTAAATCTTCCTTCACATTTTCTAGACCATACAAACTTTGCATTCTTCCTTTGTGGTGATGTAATTGAATGAGGGATCTTGGAGAATCCTTCAATGAACCTTCTATAGTAGCCTGCAAGACCCATAAAAGAACTGACATTGGTAATATTCTTTGAAGTAGGACAATCCATTATGGTTTGAATATTTTATGGATCCACTACAATTCCTTCATTTGAGATAACATGACCCAAATAATGTACTCTTCTTTGGTAGAATTCACACTTGCTTAGCTTTGGATACAAGTGGTTCTCTCTAAAAACTTGTAATTCCATTCTTAAATGTTCCTTTTGCTCTTCTTCATTCTTTGAATAAACAAGAATTTCATCCAAGAACACCAACACAAATTGCTAAAAGCATTATTCATGAGGCGAATTAATGTAGCAGGTGCATTGGTAAGACCAAATGGCACCACCATGAACTCATAATGGCCATATCTTGTCAGGAAAATTGTTTTGTGAATTCCTTATTCTTTTATTCTCACTTGAAGATAATCAGACCTCAAGTCAATTTTTTAAAACACTTTGGCTTCCTTCATTAGATCGAACAAATCATCAATTCCAGGAAATGGGTATTTATTTTTGAATGTCACTTTATTTAGCTTTCTGTAATCAATACACAGCCTTAAAATCCCATCCTTCTTGACAAATAACACCGATGCTCCCTAAGGAGACACGCTTGGTATTATATACTTTTTTGTCCATTAATTCCTGTACATGCTGCATCTTTAACTCTACCAATTCTGGTGTGCTCATTTTGTAAGGAGACTTGGAAGATGGTGTTGTACTTGGAACAAGATCGATTGTAAAATAAATGTCTCTTTTTGGTGGAAGTATCAACACTTCGTCTAGAAAAACATCTTTGAACTCTTGCAACAATGGATAATATTCTATCTTTAGTCCTTTGTACTCTACAAAATCTGATATATGGGATGCATATAATTGGAAACCCTTCCTGTAGAAATTTCTTAACTATAACGCTAAAATATGCCTTATTGAAACTTGCTTTGGAATTCCTCTTACCAATCTTGGCCTTCCTTCTTCATAAATGCATTCAAAAAAAAATTCATAACATTCTACCTTGTCTCTATGATTTTCTAGCCAATCCATAACAATAAGAGCATCATAAGATCCTAGGGGTAGGACGTTTAAATTTACTTTTGTGAGCAGTCCAATCAACTTTATAGGGAAATTCATCACTACTTCACTCACCTTTCTTTTTGTTCATGTGGCTAATTGAACTAACCATGAATTATTATGTTTCACTTTTCAAAGAGAACAACTTGTATCCACTTTTGGAGAAACATAACTATGAGTAGATCCTGGATCAATCAAAACAAAAATGGATTTCTTAGCAATCTTACCTCCAACTTCCACTACTACTAATTGATGGTCTTCCTGATGATTATCCAACAACGCATATATTATGGGAGTTTCTCTTGCCATTTCTTCCACTGTAACTTCTTTTTCTAAGTTATGCAAGCCTCGAGGGTTCTCTCTCCAATGTGGACAATATTTAAGCATGTGTTTCTCTCCACATCCCCAACACTAAAGTGCTCCCTTTGGCCTTTTTTAATGCTACTACTATTGGCTTAGTTCCACTTTGTGCTTTTTGGCCTTGTTGGAAAGTCCTTGGCTAATTTTTAAATGATGGATTAAATCCACTTCTCCTTTGGTCAAACCTTCCTTTTACATTTCCTTTCCATGTTGTATGAACCTCTGATTTTCCTTTGCTCTGCTCATAGCAATGCATTTCTATTCTAATGGCTTGATCAAGAGTTTGTGGATTAACAAACTCAATCCTATCGTTGAAAATTTGAGGTAGACTTGCAATGAAGCATTGGATTTTCACCCTCTCATCTTTGATATAATCCACATACTTTAAAATTTTCAAAAACTTTTGGACATGTTCTTCCATAGATTTATGCCCCAATTTTAGTTCATTGAACGCCTTCCTCTTATTATCATAATACCTAGCAATAGGTATTTTTCCTTGAAATACTTCTTAAATCACTCCGAGATGGTCCTTATTTCCTTGATTCCTTTTTCATGAGGTGCTCCCATGAAATTGAAGCTCGACCATGTTAGAATAATCAACCCATAGTTAGTTACCTTAGACATTAATTAAACCATTTTTGTCTTATTTGCCTAGTTTCCATATTCCACCTTATGCAAGTTGTCCTCCACATGTCCAAAGTGGTCAAACTTGCCAAAATTGAGTCATGGAGTGCTTGGGAAACCACTTGGAATCAAATCTACTTTATTCCTGGCCTTCCTAGCGCATTTCTACTTTTTCTGCTTTATTGCCTGCTTTTGCTGAGTTTTAAGGCAATTGGGAAAGTTTGACTAGGTGAAGTTAACTTGTTTTTTGTCCTCATCATCCTCCACACATTTCTCCTAAGAAAAGCATGACTAGGTGAAGTTAACTTGTTTTTTGTCCTCATCATCCTCCACACATTTCTCCTAAGAAAAGCATGTATGAGTTTTCCTTCCATCATCTATTAGCTTGCCTAATTGATTTTTCCAATTCGTGAGCTCCTAGACAGATTTGGAAACTGCTTTATGCACCTATAGGGGATTTGCTTAGATTTAGTAATCCTTCTTTTGACCAAATTCAAATGGAATCCTTATGCATTCGAATATCTCATGTATTTATTTATTGTGGAAGCCTATGACTTCACAGGGTTGGCTATTGTACACTTATTCAATTCAGATTAGTGTTCTGCTCCATATTCAATCTCCTTTGTGTGTAATTTGCATGTGTAATTGGCAATTTTTGTGAGTGTAATTGTTATAACACCTGGGTTCAATTTCCACATGGTATCAGAGCCTTTGTAGATCGAATTCTCTCCTTCCATTTTGTTATTGCATATTCGACATCATTGACTGGGAGCATTCTGCTGACTGAAGGGACAATTTCTGAGCTATGGATCAATCTCAGAAGATCATCTTGACTCCATTTAACTTATTTGAATGGAAAGCAGAGATGGAGATACTGTTGAGAGAGAAAGGCCTCTACAAAGTGACTATGGCAATAGAAGCAAAGCCCAATGCAACTGCAGAGAAAATTAAATGGCACAACAGGAGGGATGAGGCCCATGGTCTCCTGTGTCTGAGCATATCCAGAGACCTCCTTTTCCATCTTGATGGATTAACATCACCAAATGAAGTATGGGAGAACCTTTTTGTGCTCTTTGGTAAGATAGATGAGATGAGGGGACATCAAATTGAAAATGAATTGATCTCCCTGAGTCCCAATAGCTTTGAATCCCTGCAACTCTACTTTTCCAAGTTCAAAGCCCTTGTTTTGCAGCTAAAACAGTGTGGGATCGAAAAGAAGGAGGAGAAAATGGTTTTGGCCATACTCTCGAAGCTTCACCCTGACTATTCAGTGTTTGTCTCGACCTTCCATGCCACAAAGTTGACAGCTCGAGCCTGAAAAATGCCTAGCCTTGTAGATTTCATGGAATCTCTCACACAAGAACAAGATAAATTGGTGATGATGGGCACCATCAAACCTTCCAAAGACCAAGCTCTGGATGCTGGAGATTTGAGGGTGGATTCAAAAGGCAAGAAGAAAGCTAAGAAGCCACCTGAGCAAAAGAGAGACAAGAACAAGTCTCCAGAGGAGCCCCAAAGCTCTAAGAAGAACCCCCAGAAGAAGAAGAACAAAGGAGAAATGAGCAAGTGCGCATACTACAGTAAGGGAAATCATCCTGAAAGCTCCTGCATGAAGAAGCAAATAGACATGCTAACCCAACTCTTGGAGAAGAATGGCATCTCCCTTCCTGACAGCTCAAAGAAGAGGGAAGGAGGATCAAATTCAGAAGACAGAGAGAGAGTTCATGCATTGGTTGCTGGCACATCAAGCTCACCTAGTTTCATCATTGATTCTGGAGCTTCAAGACATATGGTTTCGACCAAGGAGGCATTCACCTCACTTGACAAGTTGAAAGGTCCACCAATAGTACTGGGAGATGACTCTCTCACTGAAAGTTTGGGCAAAGGGAGGATAGATCTTGACCATGGTAAGTTCAGCAATGTATTGTATGTTCCAGGTCTTGCCTCTAACCTCTTATCAGTGTATCAGATGACCCACACAGGGTCTCTAAAGAAGGTCATATTCTCCCCTGATGAAGTGGAGATCATAGAGATCTCAAGTGGTAAAGTCATTGCAAAAGGAGTTGCAAATCACACTTCGAAGGTATACATGTTCTCACACTTCCTACCCTACTCAAACCCCTCTGCTCTTTTGATTCATGCTAATGAGGCAAGCAAGATTTGGCATGAAAGATTTGGCCACCTCAATTACAAGTATCTTTCTGATCTTAGTGAAAAAGAAACGGTCATAGGGTTACCAAAGATTAATTTTTCCAAAGGAGTATGTCAAGGTTGCATCTTAGGAAAACACCCAGAGCATAAATTTGAGAAAGTTATTCATGAGAGAACCTATGCACCTCTTGAGTTGATCCACAGTGATGTTGCTGGCCCATTTCCTCATATGTCAATGAGTCAGGCCAAATATGCATTGACATTCATATATGACTTTTCCAGGTACTGCTGGGTTTACTTCCTAAAACACAAGTCTGAAGTTTTTGGCCTCTTCAAAGTCTTTAAGGCTTTGGTTGAAAACCAGTCTGGGAGGAAACTCAAGGTCCTCAGATCTGACAATGGTGGTGAGTATGTCAAGTCTGAGTTCATTCAATGTTGTGCATATGAAGGTATTCAGATGCAGCATTCTATCCCTTACACACCACAGCAGAATGGTGTTGCTGAGAGGAAGAACATATCACCGAAAGAGATGGAAACATACATGATGGAGGCTAAGACTTTGCCACCAAAGTTTTGGGTTGAAGCTATAAAATGTGCAGACTATATTAAGAATAGGGTTCCTCATAAACAACTTGATGGTATGACTCCTTTCGAAGCATGGAGTGGGCACAAGCCAGATGTGACCCATTTAAAGATTTTTGGCTCAAGAGCTTGGGCTAGAATTCCAACAGAAAAGAGGAAGGCTTTGCAGCCCCAAAGCCAAGAGCGTCTATTTGTTGGGTACTCTGAAGATTCAAAAGGGTACAAGCTGATCAATTTAAGCACAAACAAAGCCTTCATTGAAAGGAGTGTTCAGTTCCAAGAAGAGCCTTTAGTAGCAGTGGAAGTTGGAGAATCCTCTTCACCACCAGAACCATTGAATGTAAATGAAGAGATAGTTGAAGTTACTGATTCTGATATGTCTAATAATGATGATTTAATTGCAGATCCTAACAGTCCTACTAGACCAAAATGGGCAGCAAAGACCATTCATGCAACTGGAGAACTAGATAGAAATCCTAATGATCCTAGGAGGACTAGATCTCAGTTTGAGAGTGCTCTGTGTGTGAAAGACCCCTTGTTTGCAGATAAATGCTATCTGATGGTTGAATCAGACCCACAAACATATGAATATGCAGCACATTATCCAAGATGGAAAACAACCATGGAAGAAGAGTTCAACTCACTCCAGAAGAACAACACTTGGGAGCTGGTTGATCTTCCCCAAGGGAGGAAGCTAGTTCAGTGTAAGTGGGTCTACAAAATCAAATTTTCTGCTGATGGTTCACCTTTGAAACATAAGGCAAGATTGGTAGCCAAGGGATACTCATAGGTACATGGCATAGACTACAATGAGACATTTGCACCAGTGGCAAAGATGGACTCCATCAGGCTAGCCTTAGCCATTGCAGCTTCGAAGCAGTGGGAGGTACATCACATGGATGTGAAGTGTGCTTTCTGAATGGAGATCTTACTGAAGAGATTTACATGCAGCAGCCTCAAGGATTTTCTACTAATCCATATCTTGTGTGCAGGCTAAAGAAATCATTGTATGGGCTTAAGCAAGCCCCCAGGGCTTGGTATGCCAAGATTGATGGATTTCTGCTATCATTGAATTTTGTTCGATGCAAGTCAGATACTAATGTCTATTTGAAGCTGATTCATGGTTCATTAATGATTATTTTCTTGTATGTTGATGACCTTCTCATTACAGGAAGCTCAAAGGATGAAATTTCCTCCTTGAAGGATGCAATGAACCATGCATTCTCTATGACTGATTTGGGGTTATTGAGCCAATTCTTGGGGCTCGAGATTGCTCAAACCAAACATGGAATCAAAGTACATCAGTCCAAGTATGCCTTGGATTTTTTGAACAAGTTCAACATGAAGGATTGCAATCCAAGCAAGACTCCTTTCCTTTCAGGAGTTAAGCTTGAAGAAGTTGATTCTTCACCTATGGTAAACAATACACTGTACATGCAACTGATTGGGTGTTTACTGTACCTTACACATACTCGACCTGATATTTATTATGCAGTAAGTGTGACTTCAATATACATGGATTAGCCTCATGAGATCCATCAGAGAGCAGCCAAAAGGATCCTTAACTTTGTTCAGGGAACAAGGACTCATGGGATCTTCTACAAAGCTAAATCTGATCTTGATTTGATTGGGTTTACTGACAGTGATTGGGTAGGTGACAACACTAATCAAAATTCAACATCAAGATATGTGTTCATGCTTGCTGAAGGACCAGTCAGATGGTCAAGCAAGAAACAGAGTGCCATTGCACTCTCATCTACAGAAGCAGAGTACAAAGGAGTTGTAAATGCAGCAACTCAATGTTTACGGTTGCAGGGGTTACTTGGTGAGTGTGGCTTCGAATCAGAATACTCAACTACTATCTATTGTGATAATCAGAGTACCATTCGAATCTACAATGATCCAGTTCAGAGACACATAACCAAACACATTGAGATCCATATGCACTAGATCAGACATCTTGTGCATGATGGCACCATTCACCTACTCTTCTGTTCATCTTCAGAACAAGTAGCAGATATCTTCACCAAAGTTTTTTGTGAGAAGACATTCAGCAATCTCAAATCACTGCTGGGGATTGCTGATCATGCTGTGAAGCATGAGTGATAACAAGATTTTCAAATTTTGTTTTACTTTCCTTGTTTAAGGGAGGATTTTTCCCACTGGGTTTTTGCCTCTTTCCTTGGTTAAATGGACATGTAGTATGTAAAGGGTGACTAATCCTTGTTGCTAGGCCCTATAATTTTCTGATATTTTACTCATAAGTCAGGCTTAAGGGGGGGTGTTATAATAATCAACCCATAGTTAGCTACCTTAGACATTAATTAATCCATTTTTGTCTTATTTGCCTAGTTTCCATATTCCACCTTATGCAAGTTGTCCTCCACATGTCCAAAGTGGTCAAACTTGCCAAAATTGAGTCATGGAGTTCTTGGGAAACCACTTGGAATCAAATCTACTTTATTCTTGGCCTTCCTAGCGTATGTCTACTTTTTCTGCTTTATTGCCTGCTTTTGCTGAGTTTTAAGGCAATTGGGAAAGTTTGACTAGGTGAAGTTAACTTGTTTTTTGTCCTCATCCTCCTCCACTCTTTTCTCCTAAGAAAAGAATGTATGAGTTGTCCTTCCATCATCTATTAGCTTTCCTAATTGATTTTTCCAATTCGTGAGCTCCTAGACAAATTTGGAAACTGCTTTATGCACCTATGGGGGATTTGCTTAGATTTAGTAAGCCTGCTTTTGACCAAATTCGAATGGAATCCTTATGCATTTGAATATCTCATGTAATTATTTATTGTGGTAGCCTATGACTTCACAGGGTTGGATATTGTACACTTATTCAATTCAGATTAGTGTTTTGCTCCATATTCAGTCTCCTTTGTGTGTAATTTGCATGTGTAATTGGCAATTTTTGTGAGTGTAATTGTTCTAACACTTGGTTCAATTTCCACAGACCATTTATATTGTAAATGGAAATTATGTCCTTTTCATTTCCTGAGTAATCTTGAATTTTAAAATATTTCTTCATCTCAATAAGCCATGATTATTCCTCTGACCCTGCCTTACTTTTTCCATCAAATGAGAGAGGCCTTGCCTTTCTAAATTCTCCTTGTGGAATATTTTTAAAATGACTTCTTTCAAATATGTTGGAAGTATGATTTGAAATACCTTGAGAACCTCTAAAACCACATGACCTTCTAGAAGAATATATTGACAAATATAGCTTACGTTCCCTTCTCTAGGAACCGTCTCGTGGAGTCAACATCCTCTTCCTAGAGTGACCTCTGGAGAGACTCTCTACATTTTCTCCTTCTTGGCCCACATTTCTTGGAGTGAGCCCAAGATTTATCCTCTGATGCATATCACTGAGCCTTTGGAAAATAGAAGCATTGATTTGGTTATGTTCGTCCTAAGCCTTGATCAATATCTCATTGAAACTTAACATGGTTTCAACCAAATTCTGAGGAGTGGTTTTCTCTCTTCTCCCATTGAATTATGTATTTTTGTTTTCCTCTTGAATATTTTATCCTAAGACATAATCATCATGTTCATAGGGGTCTTGAGCATCATTCATGGTTACCATTTTCCTTTGGATACTTTTTCCCTTTGCTTGTTTCCCTCTACTACAACTATTCAAATCTTATCAACTGCAAACATTGTGCATCATAGAGGTATTTATTAGACATATGAGGAATGCATGTAAAAACATAAAGCATTATGATTTAATAGAATTAAACTCATGGAATAATTCACAGGGTTCTAATTCCTTATTTTCTTCCCCCCCCCCATTTATGCATTTATAGAAACCACCTTTAATCATATAATTTTTGTTGTTGTAAAAACAAGGTCACATGCACTTTTATGCTCTAATATCTAGTACATATGAATCCCTCATTCATATTTTTATTGTGCACCACTGTTCCCCTTTGGATAATATTTCCAATGCCTATTTGCATGCTCCATTCCAATTTTGGATATGGAATTTATATTCTTTCAAAAATGTCAATTTTGCCCAATTTGGCACTTTTTCCACAGGCGCAATTACCCTTGGAGGCCAACTTCGACTGCTTGTAGAAGTATATATAAAGATCTATAGGAAAAATTTTCTACTAGAAAAAGTTAGTTCATATAAAATAACCATTCAACAACTTTCATATCTCTAATCCGATCTATCAGACAATGACTATAAAATTTGGGGTTTGACTACTTTTGACATTTTCACTTTTTTCCCAAATTTCAAAATTTCACCAAAATTGGCTATCTCCCAAACCAAGCATTTCTGGAAAACCTTCATCTAATGAAAAATGTTTGTTTTAATGAGTAGGTAAAAATTTGAGTTCAATTTTTATTTTATTTTTTGGTTTCAAAATCTAAGGTCACTTTTACCTCCTTCAATCTTTTCAAAATCCCCAAAAAATGCCACGGAATAGTGCTTTTTGACCTTCTCTCACACCCTGGTTTCACACCCTTTGGAATTTGGCTCCAATATTCTATATTTAATTTCATTCTTCGTTTATGACCGCACCATAAAAAATTCGTCCCAAACAAAGCTTATGTTGGGTCCTCGGACACAGATCTTTGAAAGTGACTAATTTGAAGTTTATACCAAATCGGGAAAAAAATGGGCTTGGGCCTCTCACTGTTGTATTTTTGCAATTTCTCAATGGAGTTTGAACTCAATGAATCTTTTCCAGTTCCAAGATAAATTGATCATGTTATGGACAAAAGAAATATAGCACCGATGCTTTTGAATACTTACAATGCATTGATGTTATAAGGGTAGGAAAACACACTGGTGAAGTTGACTGGGACATTGACATTAGTTACATTGTTTACATCCAGTGGTGCAATTACAATATATTGGAGCACTAGTGCACTTTTATAGAAAGCACCAAGGCTTACATAATAAAAATGCACCGGAGCATACAACGAGTAGTTTGTCATTCAATGCACATTTGTTTTAAACGCATTGATGCCGCATTTACTTAAACACATCATTGCGNATATATATATATATATATATATATATATATTCCATTATTATGTTCATCAAAAATTGAAATATTTTTTATAATAATATTTATATAATTTTAATTTTAATTATTGCATTTGGATATGATGTTTGACCTTTAATTTGTTATATCCTCATTTTTCACATCTATTTATCGATATATTTAATCAACGATATAACATTTCACAACGATAATGGACAATGAAATATAATAATAAACTTTATTTTATTATATATGAATAATAGGTCCTTTGTCATACAAAATGGGACAACATAAAGATCCACAATAATCAAAATGTCAATATGTAATTGTTACACTTATTGCTAACCCGTTGTCTTTCAATTGGGACATTATCTCCATTACATTATAGAACAACTTGCATTAACATCCAAATATATTGATCATCATTCTTTGCTAGAATTGTTTTCAGTGATCGAGCTACTTGGATGACTTGATTTATTGGGATTAAACTTTTGTTGATTGCATCAATTGTGTTCCTCATCTTCAGCTTCCATCTACAAACATAAAATGAAGTGTAGTGCATGTATCTACGTTGGTGGGAATAATGAAAATTAAAATAGATAATATACATGAATGTAAATTGAAAAGGATACTATAGAAAGAATTGAGTTCTGAATGATACACGTTCTTTCAAAACCAAATCTCATGCCTTGTCTCAACAACACTTTTGTTGGATCCACTTCATACTTTGTTTAATGTAAATTTTATACCTAAATTGCCTGAAAAGAAAAACCCTAATTGTGAAATTATAGAGGGAGTTAAACCCTAATGTAAAATTTTGAAGCCACATAAAACAAAAGGAAGAAAAAGGAAAGCAAGGGTTCCAGCGTTTAAGGTAATTATGAAATTTTTTTTTTAAATTTATTTTAAATCTTAATAGGAACATAAATAAATCACGCATTGAGATCAATAATATGGATTTGCATATTTAAAATTTCTACTATGTAGGGGTTTGACGTGTGATTCATCATACCTTACAAATTTCGATCTTAGAATAATCCGGTTTTCCAAACTCCTCCTTAGTAAGTCTCTCTTGTAAAACTCTCCCCTTGAAATTTAGGCAAAACAATGAAATAATGGTTGTTTTTAAACACTTTATGAAATTAGTGTTTTGGAAAAGAAAATTTCACTCATTTTTATCTCATTGGAAAAAAATTGTGCGTATTTTTATTTTTTATTTTCCTCACCTCAATGGACTTATATATATAGGTGCACTGGTGTGACGTAACTTAGACAACGTGCCATTCCCATATACTTTTGTTTAACTTTTTTATAAAATTGTTGCAACATTAAGATATGAGTGCACTGGTGCACTATATTTCTTATAACGCACTGTATTGGCAAATAATAGAGAAATTAAAAAAATTAAAAAATTCACTAATGTGTATGAAAAATATTATTGCACCAGTGTGCTTATATATACTAAGCCCATCGATGTCAATAATATTTAAACATTCATAGTTAAATATCCGCTATCAAATATAGCAAGTATTTTCTTTTGCATATTTTTTTGTGAATATTTAAAGATAATGTATAACTGTTTTAGATGCACTAGTGTGTTTGGTTAATGATGACATACCGGTGCATTTATATTATTAAGGCCCATAGGAGTATTTAAAAATCCCAATGGATGTATGTTTGAACTTATTGGATTTCATCCCTTCGAACCAGGTTCAAACCTTCTTTTCTGTGCAACAAATGCCAAGATATCATCCTGACAGAGAAAGGCTCAGTCGAAAACGCCAGCAACGCAGATGCAGTCTCACCCGAGATATATCTTATGGTTAACTATGAAAACCAGGTTTCCACAGTTGGGTGGGGATTTCTCCTGTATTGGAACCTTATTGACTCGCTCGACCGAAGCCAGAGGGTGTGTTACTTATTCCCACTATGCATAAATAAGACACTACTTAAATTATCCGTCACAGAGATTTTAATAGCACTATAATATTTGACACACAAGTTATCTATCAACAGTGTGACTCATGCATAAGATAGCTCATTCATAAGAAAATACATAAACACTTATTCACAATATACATCCCTACGACTTAAGCACATTCATCATATGCATTCATGCAACATAAAAAAATTTATCATCTACACATTGACACAGTCATTAACATGGAAACCCATCTGGGAAAAACCACAAAGGCGCTTTTTATTTGGAATGAGAAATATATGGCACCTTTTATCTACGCACTCAGCTACAAACTCCATTCTAGATCTTCTTTTATTTTCTTTATAGAATACACTCTCCTCTCATGCTCTCTATTCTTATGTTGTTCAATCTTTTCCTACTCTACGACCAATCCGCACACAACTTGGATCACCTTACTCTTCTCTATGACTCTACTATTGATCTGCACAAAACCTGGATTGACTACTCTTACAGATGAAAACTAAGCAGTAGTAATAGGAACACAGGAAGATAGGAAGTACTAAGGAAGTCACAAAGAAGTAGCTTGCATACATCATGGGTTCTTCCTTTATAGACTCTTTACATGTCGCATTCAACTGAATTCAATATGTTAGCCAATATGATGTCATTCCTATTCTAGTTACATTTTTCAGTAGGTACTATCGACCCAAAATACAAATATTTTTTCATTCCTTACAACATGTGTGACTCTATAAAGCTTCGTACCCATGATTTCTCTGAGTCGTCCTTTTAAAACATTGCGCCTCTACACACCTTCACTATCGTGGTTTCTTCCATCGTGACTGATCTCGTCGCATCCTTTCCTTCTATTGCAACTTCTCTTCTGTTGCGAACTCTTCTACTGTCATGAACTCTTCTCCTATCACGTCTTCCTCTGCGAATACTGACTCCATCTTAGCTCTTTCATCCTTATCTTCTTTTGTCTTCCTCTATCGCAACTTCCTCTGTAGCTTCGTCTTCTACCTTATTCTTCCTTCCAAAACTGCTTATGTCGCAGCTTCTCCTTCATATTCATCTACTTTTGTCACAGCTTCTACTCCCTGCGAACAAAATATTTACCTTCTTGGGAAGAATTCTAACTGATTTCTGCCTATCTTTCCCTAGTCCCAATAGGACCCTAGTGCTCACCTGTAGCTCATCCCGAGCCACGAAATGCTATTCCACAAATTCTGTATTTTTGACAACTTTGTTTTGAAAATATTGAAATATTTTCACCATATCCTCCGTATGACGTAGTATGTCCTCTTCTACCTTGTACATTTGTTCAACAAGGTTGGAACTAATGTGTTCCGATGTTACAAGTCATGCGACCTCTGCTGCTTGTCACACCTTTTGGTGTACATGCTAAATGATTCATGTGACTCTTTCTTCTTCAACCTGCAACTCTGTGAATTTTTAGTCCTTTGATGTTGTTGAGTGTGGAGAACTGCAAATTCCTGTTGGAGTTTCTTCATTTCCATGGCCTTAGTCATTTTCTATGCTAAGGGTAACTTATTCATCTCATTCTTTAGTTGAGTTGATCCTGTCTCAACTATGCACATACCCTCTACGGATTTCTCTAATTCGGCGTGGTAGATCAATGCTTCCCAAGCTTGAGAAACTTGGTCGACGACTTTGGCACACAATGCCTCTACTTCTTCTTTCTTCTTTGCAGCCTCTGTCACTGCTTTTCTTCTTTATTCTAACACTTTTGGGGGTGTATTGGGTGTCGCTTGTGATTATAAATATGTGACCTTTTTGCGAAGTCTGTATGCAATCTCACCAAGTCAAACGACTGTTGCTTCTCAAAACATCTCTTCTGTTATGCCTGCATCTTCAAAATTGGTGCAAGCAAGTGCTACAACATCGTCTAGTATGTGCCTGTTTTCTTCCCAAGTCTTAGATTTTTTCTCTACTTCCTTAACTATTGTCTTCATATTAATAACAAAATTATTTGTTTCTTTCATATGCTTAACCAATGCTCCTTCTCTTACTTTCATTTCCGTGACTACTGCATTCTGCATTGCATATACTTCGTATAGCGGCATATATGAGAAATTAATGGTTACATGCCCCACGTTCTTGGATACAATATTCAATTCTACCTTTCCCAAGTTGAGTGCTTCATCGACCACTTGAGTCCTTATTGGTGTACTTGGAATTGGAACATCATTTGGTCGCTATTCTGACGTGTCGGGGAAGTCCTGTGACTCTATCACTTGTGGTGTATAATCAACTGCGACTCGTATTTCTTTGACAGTGTTACATAGAACTATCAGTAGATCTGTGATACTTTTTGTGAGCTCTATTTGTCGCTCATCTATTTTCTAGAAGCTCTGTTGTGCAAATTCTGCCATTACTTCGGTCAAAAGGCTAAAATATTCACCATCAAGACTGACAGTATTTGTTGTTTTGTCAGCCTTTATTTTCTTACTCCTTATCTCATTCTGCTATGTGTCTATATGTTTTCTTTTCCCTCATACCTATGAAAATTTAGGGGTTTAAATTTAAATCATTCTAGAGATATTTTCTATCTGGCGGTGGGTCGTCCTATGGAGGTTATTCATCTGCATATAACTGGTCATCAATGATAGGAACTTGCCATTATTCTGGCCAATCTTGGGTAAAGGCCTCAAATTCTTCTTCAGATAACAAAAATTAGGTCTCCAACCATTGGCGATGCGGATCTTGTCACGTTTGAAACAAGATATGATGGGGCCCAACAACAAATTTAATGATGTTTAGAAACTATCAAACGGTTTCATCCATAAGTCTTTCTTGTTTCTTCACTTGGTAGTGCAGGGCTTCTCCGTGTAGAAAAAAATGAACATTATTGTATGTATGTCGTTCTTTGTTATTGACTTTGTACCAGATATTCTAGTATCGAGATCCTCGACACCACACTGGTATTTCTAATACTTGTTAGTTTGATGGCTCCTCCCATTCGAAAAATGAAATCAAAATGAGTAGCCAGGAATAATGGAAAGTTGTACCTTTTTTCCTGTGACTCTTGTGCATCTACAAATAATTCGTTTAGTAGTTAGTACGGCCAATTTATTTGGGATCCTTCCATGCATATTTCATCTACTGCGACTGCACCTGCAGTACATTGGACTTGTCACATCTTCCTCAATAATTATGTAACTATCACCTTTGCTACAAATCAAATGGTATGGTCATTGATGTATTTTATCAAGAAACCTCTGCTATATCTGGTAAAATCATATTTTTCCTTCATCATGTTTGACAATGTAGCTTCTTGGTATTTTCTGAAAAACGACAATGGATATATACTTGCAAGTGGTAGTCTTGTAATTGATGCTATTAGTTAGAAATGAACATATATTTTCTTGTTGAGACATAGGTAACCACCGTGCAATGATACCAATAACTGCTTGAAACACACATTTACTTGTAAAATTATACCGAAATGTGACATAAAAAGTAATGACAGTAAACCTACCTGGTCCAACACTCTTTCCTATTCCATTAGTTCGAATCGCTTTGGTGCATCTGGGGTTTTTTGTACAAGAACCATGCAATTTTTCAGGTCCAAATCACATTGATCCTGCATGTCGTGATACACGAAGGTCAACTTCTGAAGGTTTGGAAGAATTTTCAGTGACACTGGAAATTCTTTTGGCACAGTTGGTGTTTGCAGTGGGTAGAGTGAATGCTTTGGAAATTTAATCTTTGGTGCATCAAACCGTCTTGGTGGGATGTATGCCAACATAGTCACATGTCCTAGTTCTTCCTCCTCCTCCACCTCCTCGGTCATGGTGGTTCTTTTCCTTTTTGTTTTTGGTTTGTAGAACATTTCCCCCTTGTTGCAATAGACATACCCGATCGATCTAGATGCGACTTTCCTGTCGAGACAAATGGAGGTTGTGGAGATTCTTTAGTGGGTGTAGGTTGCGATGGGATGTATCCAGTAATGTATTCCATAATGAGCATGGGTAATATAGTTTCAACGAAAGAGTATACAAGTTCACTAGCATTGTGAATTGAAAAAGCCATACTTTGAAAAGATAAACTTACTTCGACCCTTGGAGTTGCAAAGAGAAATTCTTTTTTCGAACGCAATAGACTGAAATGAAGGTGGAGGATGAATGGTAATAACATATACCTATTCAAATAGTCATATATTCACACACGTGGACAATGAGTGGAATGATGACAACATGATCTATCACATGGGTCGATTGTCTGAATCATCATATGAAAACCATTATGAAACCCAAAAATTTTCCTTGTGACAACGTTGTCATTATTATGTAATCATGACGGAAGTGACTAGAAAGTACGTCACCAAATTTTTCGGTCTTTTCAAATTAATGGTGGCAAACTGTCTTTTCTGCGACCCAGATTTATCTTGCGATGAGATCACTCTACTTCAATTGATATCCTTCCTGTGACATATGTCCCCAAATGCGAAAAAATAACTGTCTTCGCCATAATTTTTCACTTGCGACAGACACAGATTCTGTGACAATTTTATACTCTCTTCAACATATTATCAGTCTACAACAACCGTTGCTTTTGCGACAACTAGTTTACTATGTTTAATTTTTGTTTTCACTCGACTGAGTCGTGGCTATGCTAATAAGTATTTAGATGACTTGCATTTACCAATCCTTTGACATGTGTTCCATCTAACTTCTGTAATTTCATTGCACCTCCATTAGTGACCTCTTCGACGATATACGGTCCCAACCAATGCATTTCAACTTACCTAGATGCTTGAAAAATTTACTATCATACTGAAGAACAAGTCCTCCGACATGAAATTACTTCTTATTCATGCGGTGATCATACCATACTTTATGTCATTCCTTCTCAACGTTTTGATGATATCCTATGGCAAAACGTTCTTCTTCCAACTCTAGTAGTTACGACAATCTTTCTTTGAAAACACCAACAACTTTTATCTCCGTGATCACAACAATATTTAAACTAGGTACAATGTATTCCATTGGCATGACAAATTATTTCCCATATACCAAATGAAATTGAGTTCGACCTGTCATTCTCTTACATGTCATACGATATGTCCATCGGACTGCGAAATTTTTTAGATCCTAGTCATCTCGTTAGAAATTGGAAATATTTGTCAACACATTTTCCAGAATTTTGTTAAATGATTTGACAAAACCATTCACTTTAGGGTGATATGGCGTTGTCTTTTTATGTTGTATAGGGAATTCCTCCATCAATTCTTCAATCAACTAGTTAACAAAGTGTGTACCTTGGTCGCTTATCAAAAATTTTGGGCAACTGAATCTCATCATGACATTTTCAAACAAAAATTTCATAGCAGTCATAGCCATACAATCCTTTACTGGCACTGCTTCATCCCATCTAGTTAGGTAGTCAAGCACAATAATTATATACCTTTCCCCTGTGCGCTTCCCTATCGGACTAATAGGACACACAAAATCAATGGCCCATTTATCAAATGCTTGCAGAGTTACTTGTGGTATTAATGGCATCTCATCTCATCACAATGACTTTCCTATTCTATGACAGACATCACAGTGACAATATTCTTGTGCATCTTTATGCATGGCAGCACACCACAATCTTGCTTGCAATATCTTTTGCATTGTAGCTCTTCCAACGTAATGGACTACTGCAACACCAACATGTGTTTCCAGTATCATCGATTGCTCGTGTTTCGATACATAATGGCAAAGAATCTAATCATGTCCCATCTTATATAATTTTCCAGGGATCAGTTGGAAGTTTGCATCTCGGACAACTCGGTGTTTCTTCTACAGAGTGGTAAAATCAACTAGCGCATAACTCGTACTCAAAAATTGGATGATGTCTCAATATTGATCATCAAACATTGTTATTGAAAATATTTTCTCATTAGGGAGACTATCATCAAGGTTACTAGTTCTTCTCCACTTTCGAACCCTAATAGATTTTCTGGTCCTTAATTCAGTCGATCGGGTTTAACAATGACCTCAAAGTCAAATTCCTGAAAAAAGGAGAATACACCTACAAATATTCCCCTCCAACACCGTCTTATTGACCAGGTACTTCAATGTTAAATGATATGTATACATCTTGAAGTGTCCACCTAATAAATCATTTCTGAACTTCTGTAGAGCGTATACCATCGCTAAACCTTATCTTTCCGTCATGGTATAGTTATTCTTTGTTGTGGATACTTTTATGTTGGTGAATGCGATAGGATGGTCGATCAACCCTTCGCCAGGTTGTGTTAGTACCACGCCGAGTGCAGCAGGAGACGCATCGACATGTACATGGAAATTTTTATTCCAATATATAAATAAAAGTATGGGTGTTGTAACCATCTTGTTCTTCAATGTGTCCAAACTCTCTTTGCAACTTTCTGTCCACTGGAACTTAACATATTTCTTCATAAACTTTTCCATCGGAGCAGTCGCCTTTGCATATCCTTTGATAAATTTTCTGTAGTATCTGGTATGTCCAAAAGTTGTGCGCAATTTCTTAACTATGGTCAATGGTGGTAGGTCAAGAATGATCAAAATTTTAGCAGGATCGACCAACATTCCATCGTGACAGACCACATGCCCCAACAAAATTCCAAATGGGGCACATAATATACATTTCTATAAAATTAATGAAATTTGATACTAGCAACAACGTTCCAACATCATCCTAAGGCTCTCAATATGGTCCTTAATGAGCCCAAATATTGTTCAATATTCAAAGTAGACTTCAAGAAATTTGTGAATAAATTCTTTAAAGGCAGCAACTACTATTATGGAAAAAATAGCATGATCATTCTTGAGTCCAAAGGGCATTACCATGTACTAGAAATAACCCCACTCTGTCACAAATTTTGTCTTGTGTCGATCTTCCTTTGCAATTTGAATCTGATGGTAACCAGAGAAACCATCAGTTAATGAATAAATGTCTTGACCCCCAACACTTTCTAGTACCTCATTTGTAAATGGAGTCGAAAATGGGTCATGTAAACAATCATCGTTCAGTTTTCTCAGGTTGACGTAAATTCTTACTTCACCCATATCCTTTTTGTCTTGTACTACTATTGGGATGATCCATTTTTATTCTTCGACAAGTTATATAATACCTTCGTCAAGCATTCGTTCCAAATCTGTCTTTACTTTTTACTTATATTTTGGATTCAATCGGTATGGTCGTTTCTTTAACATCTTTGCGTCGAGCCTCAAAGGTATTTTCCTTTCACCCAGGTCTCCAACGATTCCTTTCATCTTCGAAAATTTTGTAGGAAATAGATCCTGGATCTCATGAAATAAGTCTGTGATCTTTCCTACAGTCTCATCATCCCAATAATCCCCAATATTGGAAAATTTTGGATTCTCTTGGGAGCCAATATTAACTTTCTTAACTTTAGTGGACTCAAGAATTGGTCTCTAGAAATAACAAGTCCTTCCACTCCGCGCATACCTTCAGACTCTGGAATGTTTACGTCAAGTGGGTCATCGGCATTAGGTTCTCCCTTCACGTTGTAGCATTCCATCCAGTGGTGGATTGCCACGCTGCATTGATTGAAGTTTTTCATTGTGACAGGGATATCTCCAAATATCATCGTTTTGATCACTTGTAATGCAACATCAATCGAAGGATGGTCATTTGCGAACTCAAGTGTATGTGTAAATCTAGTAGCTAACTCTTCCCATTCAATAGTTCCTCTTCGCAGCTCAACTGCTATATACTAATTCCTTGGTATCATGTCCAGTGTATGTATGAAGTGATAAACCCATTCTTGTCATGGATATGCCTGCCATGCAGTGCGACAATACTCAATATGTTCAACAAGATCTGTCAATATTGTATACTTGCAACCAATATAAATGATCTCTTCTCCAAATCTTATCCTCGTCAATTTTCTATGTTGTAACCATTTAGAGATAGATTCTTTATGTGTACCCCACCATCTAGCGAGTGTAGATTTGAACACAAAATCTAGGGTGAACAAGCACCAAGACTCTGCAACTTTTTCTTAAAAATATGTCATAAAAGAAGCAAGGTTAGGTAAACCTTTATATGTAGGTATCTCGCTTGCCTCAACTCCTACCCGTCGCACAGATCGTGTAATTCTTGCGCATCTTCTCATGGATACTTCATGCATTCGATTCTACAAATTTTCTAACGCTTCACCTAAATCAAATGTATATGAGCTAACACTCTGCTAACTCATCTTTCCATCAGCTGTTGGATTTATATAGTCATCTCTTGAAAATGTGATATTATAGATATGGTCTAGATAGCCACCTTGTCCTTCATTGTGCACTGGTTCGACATACCTTTTTCCTTCTAGCAGATCAATTGGCACAACCACCCTTATCTATGAATATTCAAATGATAATATTCTTATCTTAACATTTATGATGGTCCCATTGTCTATCGCCTAGTCGATCCCCAAAAGTGTAGGATATGGGTTTGTATCATGTACAATGTCGATCACTTCAAAATCCACATACGTTCTTAGGTCTTCTACTTTGACAAGAAACTGAGTAAGTTCACCAATAAGTAGGGCCTTTGATTGATTTGCTAGCCTGAGTTGAATCGGATACCAATCTAGTCATGATTTTCCCATGCTTTCCCATGTTTGTCTTGTCAAAATATTGACTTCTAGGCCCAGGTCTAAAATGATATATTCCATATCATAATCTCATATTTGTGCATTCATTCTTAACTCATGCCCAGTATTTAAAATTTTATCGACATGTTTAACTCTTCTTTCGATTCGCAGTTATTCCTGAGTTTCTTCTATTAGAGATGTCAGTTTTGGGACAACATCTTTATCCTGGATTAGTGATAAGCAATTTTTGAAAAATTATTTAAGTTTACTAACCTTTTCCATCGGTTGCTTTCGAGATAGATGATCAAACATTCATGCATCTCAAGTTACTTTCCCTCTTGGTAGTGTAAGAGCAGATGTCAACAATTGATTCACGTCGACGAATTATGGTCATGTGTCCAAGAATATATCCTTTTATCTTTGGACATCAAATGGTACTTTATTTTTTGTTTTCAGTTGTACATGTGGTTGGTCATGTTGTGCATTTTGGTCTGCTCCAGTTGCAACAAATCCTCTTGTTATGACAATAATGTTTGTGTCTCTCAGCTCAATAGAAATCATCTGGATGTTTTGGTTAGGATTTAGAATGGGATTTTGTAGGGGAATTGGATTTCCCAAATTCTTGGCATGCCACTTAGCAATCAGTTGAGGAAATTCCTTAACAACGTGGTCGACATATTTGCAATATGAACATGATTTCGTAGGGATCACACAGTCCTGGTTGTCCATAGTTATAGCATATGATTTGGCCTCTTCCATGACCAAATTTTCCTCCTCCTTGCTGTTGTCCTCGACCCTGAAAATTTCCACCCTCCCTAGGCTGAGGGTAGTTTTGCTGCGGTGAATAGCAGTTCAGTTGATATTGGGGTTGAGGATACAGATTTTGTTGATATTGGGTCGATGGATATTGACTAGGTTGGTATTGTGTTTGCGCTCGCTCAGCTTGTATCTGCTCGTAATTCTTCATTAAGTAGGTGTCCACTATTTTCTCCTACAACAGTTGGAATTCTCTTTAATCTTTCTCATCATGGCCTACAACTTTACAAAATTTATAGTATAAACTAGATGGTGTACTTATAATATTCTTCAAGTAAAATCACTCTTCTAACAAATGGCCTCAGGTATGACATATTCTACACTAAGGAATCCCTTGGGTTTTTATCAGGTTTGACGCTCCTGCTGCAATATAGTTCATGAGCGCTAGGAAATTATCTTTACGGTGTCCCTTAGTTCTACATCTGGTACACTAGAGTTTTTCTTGGATCTTTTTCCCTTTATTAATTCCTTGGAGTTGTAGCGTAAGGTTGGATAGTTGCAAATTAATCTGCATCATTCTCGCACCAGTCTCTCCAATCGGTGAGGATTCTAGATTCATTGTTATCTCCAGAGCTTCAGTCCGCGGCACAATATATTGTTGCATCAATGGGATTTAGATGTGCAGTAATAGTGCTGAAATGAACCATTCCTTGTGTTGCATGTCTGACATCCTAAAGCTTACTTTAGCCATCAATGTCTTAAACCTCTAGTCAAATTCCCACATAGACTCTATAGGTAATTGCTTAATTTCTTTAATTTATGTGATTCACTACGACTCAGATTTCGACTTTTTGAACTCATATATTAATACCACTCGAATTTGGTCGAGTGTTTTATGTGTGACTCCCACTAGAAATATAGAGAATTTCCTATACCAGTCTAGCGCACGACCTTGTAGAGTCGTGTTCCTTTGTGCTTTATTTATCGCTTCATCTTGGACCTTTCGCACGGTCCATAGGGATTCACACAGAAACCAATGTTTCTTTAGGTCTTCTAACCCATTTCCATTAAATATTGACAACTTAATATCATTTCCAACCATTATATTGACTCCTGGTACACTTGGACACAAATTTTGACTAGGCGGACTCCCTTGTCCTCTATTCGCAGCATTAGTATGACTTGTATTTACAAATATATTAGGAGACAAGTTTATAGATCTTACCTTAAACGATGTGTGAGGGGTTGTAGGTGTATTGTACGCGTACTCTAGTTCTGGAGATTCTTCTTCTTCTTCTTCTCATTTGGATATCGACTGATGTTCCTCTTCTTCGTCGCAAGAACCTTTTTCAAAATGAAACGCTAATTTGTAGTCTTATCCTCTAGTCGTACTGGAAATTCCTCTTCTTGACACAGTTTTTCTTCTATTTCCCGACCGAAATCGTCTTCTACTCCTTAATCAACCACCTTCTAGTTCAGTTCTGATATTAGCAGGGAACATTTTAGCTTATTTTTCTCCATTTTTCACGGACTTCTTCTGCGGCATATCCTAAATTTATGTGCACTGTCCTTCTATCTATTGGAATCCATTCTCAGGATTATTTTTTTCACATATAAGCATCTTTATCCAAATTTTCAAAGATGTCAAGTATCTTTCTCGTGGTCCAATTCTTTCTGCCTCACTATATGAGGTTATTACATATTGACAACAAATTTAGTAACGTATCACTCTAGAATACTGTCTACCAAAAAATTAATAGCCCTCGACATAGGGTTGCTAGTACTCTTTAGTTGCTGGATAACCTGAGGATTCCACTCTGTTGGTTCTCCTCCTTGGAGATTCTTTCATTGGGTTGCTAACTTCGAAAACCATTCATATAATACAATAGGAAACTAGGAAAAGAAAATTTCATGAATATCTGTATAAAGGTATCGCTCCAACCACCCTGTCATATTCAACCGCGATCCTTTACTTTCCTCTTGTGCAAACTCTAATGCTTTAAAATCCACCTAGTCTTGGATTTATGTCTTCATCGGATGCCAAAACATATCCCTCACCAAAATGATTCAGCGTCTCGACAACAGAACCATTTGTTGGTGTTTGTCCTTTCGACCTAGGTTCAGACCTTCTTTTTCAAGCAACAAATCCCAAGATATCGGACTGATAGAGCAAAGCTCAGTTGTCAGCACCTACGACGTAGATGCAGTCTCACCCAAGATATATTTTATGAGTAACTGCCATAACTAGGTTTCCACAGTTGGGTGGGGATTTCTACTCTCTTGGCACCTTACCGACTCGCTCGACTGAAGCTGGTGGGTGTATTACTTATTCCTACTGTGCATAGATAAGACACTACTTAAGTTATATGTCACATAGATTATAATAGCAATATAAGCTCCGAAACACATGTTATATATCAACAGTGTGACTCATACATAAGATATCTCATTCATAAGAAAATACATAAACACTTATTCACAATATACATCCCTACGACTTACACACATTCATCATATACATTCATGCAACATAAACACATTCATCATCTACACATTGACACAGTATTTAACATGGAAACCCATATGGGAAAAATCACAAATGCGCTCTTCATATGGCATGAGAAATATATGGCACCTTTTGTGTGTGCACTCAGCTGCAGAATCTTTTCTAGATATTATTCTCTTTTATATACAGACTTCACTCTTCTCTCATGATATCTATTCTTTCGTCATTCAATCTTCTCCTACATTATTCTATGACCGATCTGCACATAACCTGGATTGCCTTACTCTTCTCTATGACTCTATTATCTATCTGCACACATCTTGGATCAACTACTCCTCTTACAGACAACAACTAAGCAATAGTAATAGGAACACATGAAGATAGGAAGTACTAAGGAAGTCACAAGGAAGTAACCCACATACATCTTGGGTTCTTCCTTTTATAGAATATTTACATGTCACATTCAACCGACTTCATTCTGTTAGCCAGCAGGTTGTCATTCCTATTCTAGTTACGCTTGTCAGTAGGCACTATTGATCCAAAATACAAAGATTATTTTATTCATTATAGAACATGTGAATCTAGCCAACTTTGTACCCACTATTTCTTCGAGCTATCCTTTTCAGTCGTTGCGCCACTACACGCCTGCTCTATCATGGTTTCTTTTGTTGCGTCTGGTCTCGTTGCATACTTTCCTTCTGTCATGGCTTCTCTTCTATTGAGAACTCTTATATTATCATGAAATCTTCTCATGTCATAGCTTCCTTTGAGAATATTGACTTTGTCTTATCTCTTTCGTCCTTATTTGATTTTATCTTCCTCCGTCATAGCTTCCTCTATAGCTGCTTCTTCTACCTTATTCTTCCTTCCACAGTTGCTTCGGTCGCAGCTTCTCCTCCGTCATCATATACTTCTATCGCATATTTTTCTCCCTACGACCAGACTCTTTACCTTCTTGGGCAGAATTCTAACTTAATTCTGCCTATCTTTCCCTAGGCCCAACAGAACTTAAAATGGTGTATGCATCTCAAATTTTCTTTTACTATTCAACCACATCAATTACAATACTTAATTGTAAACGTAGCTACTTAAACTGACCTTATTCTTAGAAAATGGTTTCAAAACTATATTGGAAGTTATATCGTCATATGGTTCTCAAAATTTACTTTAGGACTGTAGACACGTATTGATTGTTGATTTGGCTCAAATACAGGGAGAAAAATGTATATAATATCAAACGAAAAATTCTTCAAATTGCAGCTCATTCCATATTGGTCAAAGTTCATCAAGTGAGTTCATATTTTGTTTATATTTTGATCATGTGATTGAATTTATGTTATTTATCCATGAGAATGTGAATAATAATGTATTCAATTTTGCAGGATCTTGATTTAGGATCGAGTTCGAATGCACAAAATATTCCACTAGTTGAAAAACCTCACAAGTTCTTATTAGGAGAAAGATATCACAAGCAATTGGTATATGAAAATGTGCCTTAACTTTACCCTACCAATTGTAACATGCCACCTTCTAGCCAAAATCATGGGTCATCGATGGTAAGTCACCATGAGTTGGATATCTTTTACGAAACCCTAGTAGTATGTGGTTGTTGAAAATGTCAAAGTTTGAAGGGGAATGCTCATCATGTAACATTCACCCATTATAATAATGATCAAACTACCCAATGTTGATGGTCTAATACCTCCCACTGTAGTAAAAAAGCCAATAGGTGATATAGAAAAGACACTTAGTAACACTTCCTTATGCTTAGTTTTTTAAAAGATGGAAGCCATCTTTTTTTCATCCTAAATCAACTAACCCTCGCTATTGAATTGAAGTCTCTGATTCCATTCTTGTTTGACAATTTTTTGTGTCATATGGACATGGTCATTCCACTGAAAGGGGACGTCCTTCCAATGTAAGCGCAAAAATATGTGGGCCCATGTAGCATAATTAAGGATGAAGCAAAGAAGGAAATTGGATTTTCCTTGGATACTTTGTAGCTTGTGTTGCGTTCATGGGGGTTGTAAGTCCATGATGGCTTGAATTTTAGAGGGTTCGACGATGATACCTAGTTTTGAAACAATGAACCCTAATAGGTTTTCTTGCAGTAACACATAAGACACACTTGAGAGGGTTCAAACGAATATTACATTTGTGACATAATGAAATGGTGGTATGTTGATCCAAATGAATATTAGTGGCCACCCACCTATTCCACTGTCTCAAAACAATTGTCCATTGTGGCAATTTCCTAGTTATTTTTCTACGGTTTTTCGGGTCCCAAACCTCCCACGTCGTTTTGAGGCCCTAAACGATGTTTTTTGGCGATTCGGGGGGGAGGGGTAATGGTTTCCCTCAACATGCATTTGGCCCCACTTTAAATATGTAAATATAGGATATAAATTTCCAATGCCTTGTCGAGCGCCCAAATTGAAGATCGTATGCAAAAGTTATGACCCCAGGAAGTTGACTGTTCAACTAACCACCTTGGGGCCGCAAATTTTATGACGGTTCATATTCTAGGGTTATGTTTTGGACTTTTTGGGTTCTCACCCTCATGCTTATTATAAATAAGCCATTTGGGCCTCATTTTGTATTCATCTTGGCATGGATGAGAGTAGCAGCCACATCTCTTCTTGGAGATAGCTACCACCATTTTAGTTGTTGTATTTACAGTCTGTTATATTTCCGCCATTTAATAGAATATGTGTTTATTGTATCTCTTATTTCTTTACAATATGCATGTGTTTATTATTCTATATATATTCTTTCATTTTTCTCACACATAAATCTGGACCATACGTAGATATTGGAGGTGTTCTATGCTCATTTTTTTACTTGGATGTGAGTTCATCTAAGAAGGCTAAAATGATCTCTGTGAGGTCGTTAAACACATATGGTGTTTCTCTCTGGAAGGTAACATTGAAGTTTTTTAGGCCAAAAGGCATGACTTTGTAGGCTAAGGATTCCTTGGGGTGGTGAATGCATTTTTGTATTGATCCTAGGGGTGGATCCATATTTGGTTATAACCAGAAAATTCATCTATAAAGGAGAGGATCTCGCTTCCGGCTCAAGAGTCAATAAGTTGGTCGAAAAATGGTATTGGGAAATTGTATTTGGGTTATATGTTTAAGGTGGGAATTATCACCCCCGGATGCGAGTGCCGAGTGTCCCATAGGCGGTGATGGCCTCGAGAGTTGGAATTCCAAGGCATCAAGAACATCACCATGCACTCAATACTTGCCCCACCCACTAGCGCAGTAATTTACACGCTGTGTCCGGAGATGACCCTACAGTCATGTCAAAGGATAGCAGACATGGGGTTAAGCTGCGTTGGGACCTGGAAGGGGAACTTCCTTCTTAATTTACCATTAATGGCTTCGGGGTATTATTTTGTTATCACCTGGGTCATGGTACTAGTGCATTTAGTCTTGTGGTTTCTTCCTTTGGTAAGGGGTCTGACTCTGGATTGCATTCCTTCCTCATGGTTTGGATCATATATGTCCAGTTTGTCTTTCCCATAGTCTTGCTACATCTCTTATTTAATTGAGTGCGTTGTCTTTCCTAGCACTATTTGTCTTGTCTCTACGATTGAACGTCGCTACTATTTCCCTTAGTGTCTCGTCGGCGTGGAACTCCCCATAGAGCTAGCAATGACCAAGGTTTCACTCAATGGGGTGCGCACCTTATACAGGAATATGGGTATGCCAGTGGGGTTTCTACGCCAGTACACAATTTGATCGATGAATGGGAAGCTAGGTTGATTAATGAAAACCTGGCTAAAGGAATTGGAGGGGCATGCCTAAATCATTACTGTATCATCAAGAATATGATGGTCTCCCTCATGGAGGATATGTGGGTACCTGGAACTATACTAGAATTTCAGTCTTACAGGCCAAAACCAAGCTTCTTGAATTAGACACTCTGCTCAATAGAAGGGATGCAATGGCAGAATGGAAGAGACTATCTCTAGGACTCAGTACGCTGGGAGAAGAGGGAAGCGGTAATGTCTCAGTAGCACCCACGGTTTCAATGGACATGGTTTCGGTTCCAACCACTCCTCATTCTTCGTCTGCTCCATTTTCGACGCCGTCTACAATCACCCAGCTTCATCATAAATGGGTATGTGATATTTAGGTTTCAGTTCATAAAACTGATCCTCTTCCTGTCAAGCCGATTGAACCTTCAACTGAGGAAGAATTCTATGGAGCATGCCCAATCATTAAAGAAAAACAGTTTATTCCGAACCCTGCAAATACAACATGATGAAGTTATGAAATCGTTCAAGCTCATTTCAGTCTTTTGCTTATGCTGATAGTTTTGTTTACCTCTAGTTTATTTCATGTTATCGTTCTATGTCTAATCCTATGAACTCTTATGCTCTGTAAATTTTGTATCAAGCCCCCATCATCTGAATGGGTAATTGTGCCTTTTCTTGCTCAAAACTGATGTGCTTTCTGTTTTTGACGGGATGGGGTGGTATGTTTAAACCAACACATTCACTTGTCCAGGATGCTTCATTCTGTAATTTTTTTGTTTCGACTAGTTAATACAATACAGACTTACAAAAAAAAGGTGGGAGCTAGCACAAAGGACCAACAAGTAAGGGTCAACACAAGACAAATCCTAAACACCATAAATCAAGGATGGATAAACACCTATCAAACCACAATATCAAGGATGTAATAACAGGGTTGGGATACAATCCATTTTATCTCTCTCTCAAATGTACACATGTTAAATACACTAACTGAAAGTCATGTCATCACCATATAAGGAAGGTCCAAATTGAATGATGGGATCCACTAGTGTAATATTGATAGTATGAAGTGTCACGATGAATATATGGTAGATTTTTTTGTGAACAACATATAAATGGAATTGCATTGGTAAAAAAATGATCAACTGACCTATTTGCTAAGTTTTGAAACTTCTTTAAATGAAAAAAAACTATGCAAACACTACAAGTTTTTCAACGCAAAAAACTTACTGAGCTAAATAAATAATTTAGAAGACATGATTATAAAATTTATACAAGGACTTGAGACAAATCATTTATATCCATGAACCATCATACACATTTCATTAATGCAAAGGAAAAGAAACAATCGAAGATAGAAAGAGAAGTCAACACACATTTTTATACAAGCACATGAGAGAAACAATTTATAGCTATGAACCATTATACACATTTCATTATTGCAAAGGGAAAGAAATAACCGAAGATGGAAAGATAACTGAGCATTCATTTTTTTGGAAAAATGTAGGCATACTTGAATTTCATCCAACAACAACATTCATAACAAATCATGTTGTAGATAGGTAAAAAAGGAAAAGAGAAAATGGGTCTCGAAAAAAAAATTTGGAAAACAAATGATATCAAGGTTGGGAGGGATGGTTATTTGACACAGATATTTGTTGTATATGATTTTCTTCTCTTTTGTTTTGGTTTTTTATATTTCTACCTTTAATCTAGATGTCATTCATATTATAACTTTTAAGACTTATAGAGTACTTTTATAGTCATAGAACAAGACCAAAATATTGACAATTGAATATGACATGAGTTCCAATGCTAGTATATCATGAGTTGAATATGTTCCAATGCTATGAATTGAGATTATGATGAAAAACATGAAGTCAATAGTTGTTTATATTGTGACTTGTTGACAATTTTATTTGGTAAATAAACTACATAAAAACCTCTAACTGTAAAAGTAAAGACAATAAATACATATCGATATATATTATAAATATGAAGATATACAATGATAGGTGAATTTCAATGCCACAACTAGAAAGGAAAGTAGATACATACCAAGAAATCACCATAGATATTACATTCAAATTTATTCTTGCATAGTGATTTACAATTAGTTCAACAAAAAATTTAAGTTAATATTCCTTGCAAAAACCAAAATTTCATACCGACCGTTGCATCAAAGTTATAGTGATCAGGAAAGTTAAGACTTTCTTTCAAAAACTTGCCTTTCTGGTTCTGGCATTGAAATCAAGATACCATTGTATATTTTTATATCTATAATATATTTGTAGAATGTTCACCATGTCTTCGAATGGCCAAACATTGACAATAAATTATAGTATATGAAAAAACTATTGCATTATAATATTATATGGAATCATCCTAGTAAAGTACATCAATGGAAAGAAAGGAAACACAATAAAGACATGTCTATATATATTATAGATATGAAGATATACAATGGTTACATATATGAAGATATACAATGGTTGTTGGATTTCAATTCCACAACCAAAAAGGAAAATTTATACATAGCAGGAAAGAACTACATATCACACATGCAAATATATTCTTGCATTGTGATGTACAATGTAGTTCAAGAAAATGTGTAATTTATTATGCCTTGAAAAAAGTGTATTTTTGCAAACTGGCCCTTGCATCAAAGTTATGGTCAAGAAAGTTAAGAATTTATTTCATAAACTTTCTTTTTTGGTTGTGGCATTGAAACCCATTGATCTTTATATATCTTCATATCTATAATATATAGACATACTAACCCATTCCATCAAAGTTATGGCCAGGAAAGATAAGGCTTACTTTCATAATTTATATAGCTTCTATATGCAAGAATTTAAGAGTGTTGAGTTTTCTTCGGAAGAGTTTAATGATTTTTATATTTTCAAACATGACCATTTGCATTTCATGGTAAAGGAAAGGGGAGGTGTAGCAACTCTAGTGTTTTCCCAACTTATTATTGTTGATGTGAATTGTGACATAGACCCATATAGAGATTAGTGTGGATTATGCTTAAATGTGATGGTTATATCTTGGGGCTAGGAAAGACTACATTTTCAAACCACCAACCTATACATTGCTCCAACTCATGGAGAATAGAAAAAATGCTTATATTTAAGGTGTGCTATATAAGTAATGTTTCTCACCTAAATAATTGTCACTGCTATATTGCATTATAAAAATATGGAACCTATTCCAAAGTCAGGAGGAGAATATGCTTAAGATTGAATGGTGGGACAGTTCCATTAACTAAACCACCCTATTCCTGAGGGATTATGTTAAGCATCTTCTTATATCTAAGTAAAACAACATAAGGAAATGATAAGACGGGCTTGAATGGGTAATCCAACAACTTTAATTCAGCCCCTTGAATGAAGAGATTCATGGAAAGGAAACGAAACTTTGGCACCATCTAAAAGTAGTTGAAATCCAAAGTATCAAGGGGCTTCAATTGCAAATCAAACATTACATGTTAACAAGGAAAAGTCTCGTTTTTTAATTCAACAAAAAAATAATAAATAATATGAAATTGAGTGTGTGCAAGGTGTAGAGACATCCTCAACTAGACTACCAACAAAGAGTTAGAAAGTATTGTGCCAAAGATATATTTTTCTTGGAGTAGAAACACTTGTTTCTTTCTCGCAATAGCCTTAGAAAATGGTACCAAGTCTTTTGCTTGGACATAAAAGAAAAAAAAATGACAATTTTATATAGGGAACTAAAGGGACATATGAACTAAAGGATACAAATGCTACTATGGATGGAAATTGGAATTACATAGAAAATGGTAGGATGTTGTCACTTATCTATGCCAAGGAATCTAACAGTTTTCTTTAGGCCTCAAGCTTGTTCTTTAGGCTAGAGTGGTCAACCCTCAATTTTTTTTAAAGAGATGAGTACTAACTATCACATCATTAAAAAAAAAATACCTCAAGAAAAGTAAATTATAGGTTTAAGTAATGAGGAGAAGTTTTAAAAATTGAAGGAAAGTTGAAGCAAACAATACTATAACAACAATATCAAAATCTCACAATACTACAATAACCTAGAACTATAGGTAAAACATTGTAGTGTAATGGTCAAGTATGTGCAACATTATGTTCATCTAATCATTGAATTATGTGGTTCAGGAATCCACATATTAAAAAAAACACAAACTGAACTATAATACTCTGCCACATGGGCCCAACTATATAGGGATCCCCTTTAGCTTTAATTGATTATTCAACTTCTTAGGAACCACACATATGGAAAAACATCATTAAATTATAACCCATTTTGAAGCATTATCAAATTTGTCAAAGGATTTAAAAATTGATGAGTGTTACAGACAACATTAGAGGAAATTTTAACTCAAAATGGGCCTCCTAAGGAAAATAATAAAATAATAGTTAAAATAATAAAATAATATTTATTAATTTTGGAGGAAGAAAAGAAAAAAACTACTTTTTTGTTTGTATTTTTGACATATCTCCCTGTGTTTTTACTCAAATTTCGATCGAGAGAGCTGGTTGGATGCGGAATTAAATTCCGCATCCAACGAGTACCCACTCGACATACTTTTGACAGACCCCGCTACCCAAAAAACAAGAAATACCTGAAAAATTGTGATGATGACATAATAGTTTTTTTATGATATCTATCCCCAAATTTATATTAAAAAATTGTTTAAGACCTATAAGGTATTTCAAATTTAAATACATTTCATTGCCTAACACATGATGACATGGAATTTGAATTAGGGTTGAAAGGCCCATTTTGAGTTGAAATTTCCTCTAATGCTGATTGGAAATACCATTTAGAATTTGGACAAGCTTCATGATAGAATGTGTGCAAGGTGTAGAGTCATCCTAACCTAGATTACTAACAAAAAGTTAGAAAATAGTGTGCGAAATATATGATTTTATCGGAGTAGAAACAATTGTTTCTCTCTCACAATAGACTTGCAAAATGGTATTAAGTATTTTGCTTGGACATATTATAAAAATGATAATATTATATAGGGCACTGAGTGGAAAAAAGGACACAAATGATACTAAGGAGGGAAATTGAGATTACTTAGAAATGGTAGGATGTTGTCATTAAGATATGCTAAGGAATCCAACAATCTACTTTAGGCCTCAAGGTTGTTTTTGTGGGAAGAGTGGTTAACCCTCAACAATATTTAAAGAGTTAATTACTGACTATTACAATATCAATAACAAAATACAAGAAAATTGAATTCCAGATTTAAGTAGTGAGGATATGTTCAAATAATTGAAGGAAAGATGTAGCAAATAATACTATAACAATAGTATGAAACCCTCACATTACTATGATAACCTGGGACTATAGGTAAACCATCATAGTGTAATGGTCAAGGATGTGCCACATTATGTTCATCTTCTCTTTGAATTATTTAGTTCAAGGATCCACATATGAAAAAAACACACAAGCTGAAACATAATACTCTGCCCCATGGAACCAACTTTTTAGGGATCCCATTCAACTCTCAGTTGTTTATTCAACACTTGGGGTAATTTTCTCTCTTGTAAACAAAATATTTATTTCAATTAATATTTATTTGATTTTACTCACAAGTATTTTGAATTGAATCCATCAGCGAAAGATGAAGCACAGGTCGTTGGGACAAAATTCTACAAGTAAATTCCATTTTTTTGTTTGCTACTTTCTAGTGAGGATGGATAAGATATAATAGTTACATTTACAAATATGAATGTTTATTTTGCTTATTTCATAGAGTTACCATGCAAAATTTTGGTTCGAGATCAACAAATCAAAGGTCATTTTTGAATGTGTTTATTACACAAATTGGGTTTCTCGGGTCTTTCTTATTCATTTTCACCCAAGTCTAGGAAGTATTTTTTTCTAAAGGTGATCCACATAAAATGGTAAACATATTTTGGAAAGATCAATTTATAACCTTAATGTTTGTAGGGAAGAACAATTAGGAATAAGAAGAATAGATGGGTGAGTGTGTTGACTTTAAAGGCCCAAGGGATAGGCTTGGAAGAGAATTGGCAGAAGGCCAAACACATGAATAAAGAATTAAATTATAACCCCATTTTGAAGCCATATCAAATTTGTCAAAGGCCAAACAACACAATTATGCTTGTAAATCTATGAAGTTTACCAGAATGTGGGGAAACTTGGAATTATATATATATGGAATCTCATATATATAGATATATATGGAATTATTTTCATTGTCAATGAATTCAAATGCTAACATGAATGAGAACCATGTGACTAAGGTCATCACAAAGTGACACTCCAACAACGTTGCATTTATTGTGACAATAGTATGAATTGTTTTGTGTGAATTGAATGTTTTTCCACTTACTTAAATGATTCATGACATAGAGAACTGTGAGAAAGCACACCCTCATTTGTGCATTGCATTTTTTATTGAATAGTAGGCATATTCCAATAACTGCAATGTTGTGAAGGCCATAAATATTACCTGGTCTGGATTTAAGTTCTTAAGTAGCACTAAACTCCATGCATCAATCTCCATGTAGAACACTGGATTGACAGTTATCTCCAAATATTAGGTTGATGTTATCCTTAAAATAGAGGAATGAAGGAGCATGTTTATCATAAAGGGTCATAATGTATACCTTGCAAAAAAAATCAGCAATTGAGGGAATAAAGGATCATGTTAACCACTTGCAAAGTGTTCAAATAAGACTTATAGAAAAACATATTCATCCATGCAATCACGAGAGTGCAGGGGATCCTAGCGTGACAAGAAGAATATAAGGACTGCTTGACAAGATGGAAGCACCAAATTAGGATAACCACCAAAAGTGGCTTGGATCTACCATCAAAGTTTACAGAGAGTTGTTGTTATCCTTAAAATCAAGGAATAAAGGATCATGTCTATCATAAAGGACCATAATGTCTATCATGCAACCAAAATTAGCAATTGAGGGAATAAAGGATAATGTTAACCACCTGGAAAGTGCTCAATTCATACTTATAAAAAAACATATTCATCCACGCAATCACGAGAATGCAGGGGCCCATGGCATGATTGGAAGAATCTAAGTATTTCCTGATAGGCTAGAAGCACCAGATGACGAACACCCCTAGGAGTGGCTTGGCTCTACCATCAAAGTTTACAGAGTATTCCATCCATTCCTAGAGTGGATGGCATGAGAAGGGGAATGGTTTCTTCCATTACCCAAGTGCAAATAAATAAGGAAAAAATTGAAATGGGTTCACCAACCCCTCAGACCAGTTTCCATGCAAAAAAAAACATTGCATTATTCATCCCACGCTATAAGTTTCCTACCAATTTCTCAATATTTGGGACTATGATCTATGTTTGTCACCGAGTTCAAGTAACCTTGTGCTTCAAGTGAATCTTGGAAAGTTCCTTGTTGAATCGTCATTTGTTGATAAGGTTTTCTTTGCAAACTCTAGTACCAAAGCAAATCGTTATCTGAATTCCAAATTTCTCTTTAACTCCAACAATTTTCTATGAAATGTTCAACATAATATGGGGAGTTGTTAGAGTATATAAATATCATTTCTAATTACTTTTTTGGTTACATGGTTTATAAAATCATCCTTTTTTGAAACCTAAATCATTATTTCTCCAAATTCTCTTTAAAAAGGACTACAATTTGGTTGTAATTATTAAAATCAACGCATTTCAAGAGGATTTTGGTTGTAATTCAAAATCAGAAAGTAACTCACATCACCCATAGCAATATTCATATTATCTTAAAGTTATTTTTTGAGATTCATTTCCCCCAAAATCTTAGGAATTGACCTAAGAGAGCTTGCATGAAGTCTTAATTCAACATTTAGGGGTTTCTCCAGGTGATTCTCAATTTCCTTTGATGTTCTCTTAGTGTAAAAATTCAATTGGAGAGCAAGGAGCTTCAATCAAATTGAAATTCCTTTAGAAACCCATGAACATGAGTTAAAGCGTTCATGTAAAACAATTTGTAATAAATCCATAGAGGAAAAATAAAAATTGAGAATTGTTCCACATGAATCCATGCAGAGGGATGTGTGTATTTGTTTGCAATGTTAATGAGTTGTTCCACTTTTAATTGCTAGAGAAAACTCTGTTGGAAACAACAATTATGAACAACTTACACAATGAAACTCTCAAAATGACAATAAGCATATAGCAATTCAAACCAACAATAAATCCACTGTCAAATATTTCCAAGATAATCCATTTTTGTTTTAAGATCATTAAAGGGATTGTATAAATTATATCCATGGAACATAAATTAACGACTAAAATTAAAAATTCCAAGGATTAAATTTCCCATTGTGGAAATTTTATGAATTCAAAGGCACTAAAATCATAATTGAATGTTTTACTAGCAGAACTATTGTCTAAAACAATACAACAATGTGAAAAAATAAATGTGATTTTGATAAGGTGGCCAAAATTTTGGTCGGAAATCTGCAGCGTAAATGAATACCAGTAAAATCAAGATGGTAAAATGAAAGGCAAAGTATCGAAGAAATATTATCTGACAACCAATATTTCCTATGTCTCAGTTTCCCCATAACTAAGACCGTCCCTCCTTGTTGAGGTTCATGTTGCAGATGTAGCTTCAGCAACAACATCTACCATGTTATGGAGAGAAACTTCCTATGGCTTGGGGTGTACCACAACATACAGATAGATCGCAGAAATCAATCCCTTCCCAATATGCAAGAGAAACCAAACATCTAACACTAAAGGATCTCGAATCATACCTTATTTCGAACGGTTGAAGTAGATCCCTGTTGAGCTTTTTCCAATCCCACTTGCACTAGCAATGTGCTCTCAACAACAGCAAACAAGACAAGCATGCTATATATAATGGTGTTATATCTACTCTACCATATATAATCAACAATGTATAAGCAATTAAGCATATCCATGGATTCAATATTCATTCAAATGCACATTATTGGATAGTAAAAGATATTTCTATTAATCAAATTAGAGATTACACAAGTGACAACCTCTGTCGGCACGTTTGCAAACCGGAGAAACTGAGTCCTCCACTTGGGCCTCCACCACCTCAATCCTCCATCCCTCGATAGCAAGCTCACAAGAAAAGGAAAGCTTGGGAAGAACACAAAGTGCTCCAAAGGGACAAAGGGATGCAGACTCAAGTATAAGCAAGCTACAACAACAATGGACTATAGTTTCCTTGCTCTTCAATTCCTCCCCTTCAATGTATCCAAGAGGTTCCTTATATATCACTCCAAAGGGGTAATGGAGGGTCAAATCCGACCGATCTCGAGGCATATGGAAGGCCAAGATTCAAGTGGTTCGGACACACATCAAGGAAAACTCCAAAAATATTTGGACTTATGCACACATCCCGATGTATGTGGGTTTGAGGTCAATATCCGCGTATACACATGAGTATGGGATTAAAAGTCATGTACAACAATAAACAGGTGTTTTAAGGGATGAACTTGGAAACATCAAAGTATAATATTGGTCCATGGGGTCCAAAGAGTCTATAGAGAGATAGGGAAGGCCATGAATATGTGATCAACCATGTGTGGTAAAATTAGTTGTAATATACCCAACCCTGATCTTTACAACAAATGCAAAGGAAATTAATCGACTTCCTCGTTCTCAAAATTCTCTTTGCAATAGGATCATTTATGAAAGATGGTAACATACCACTATGGAGTTGGTACCCATATCCCCACAAGGGCTCCACTTTCAATGCATGCCCAACCACAAAAAAACTCAGAAAATATATCATTCAACTCCCCTTCCAGAACCCAACTCTTCACCATCTCAAAAACAAGAGAACAAGCCCTTGTTAGTAACCTTCGCATGAAATCCCAAACCAACGGATTGCCATGTTGGGCATGCATGTGCATTGCGCCAACCATGGAACCTCCTCTCAAATTATTGTAGTCATCAACCAAAACATCCATCAGTCTTACCCTCATAGTTGGATCTGCAAGCCATACCATCAACCTCTGCAGCAAAAGATAATTCCTCAGTCCCTTCCGGTCAGCCATGGTCAATATCGGATTATGCACTTGTCCCTCCAACAATACCTACAACTTATAGTAATCTGAGAGCTCTTCCTGTAATGTTGCATATAAATCCTTCCCCACATTACCAATCGTCTCAATAAGCCCTTTCTCCACACTCTCATAAACATACTCCTTCACCTTCTTATAAATCCAACCCAATTCACACAATGTTTGAACCAGACACCTTGTTATCCTTAGCACCCTGTATGAATCTGACACTACATCATCCAGGTCCTTATAAAACTTAACAAATCGACCCTCAATACCATGGAAGGCATACAAAACGTACTTAACCAACACACTCTTGGTGACCTAGGACACCTCCTGGGAAACATTGACATATTCACGTAGAGACGTTTCCTTGGCATTTACCGAGTCCTTTGACAGAATAAACACCCCACCTGTGAGTTCCCTGTCTTGGTCTAGGGTTTTAAGAACTTGAATATGCATGTTCCTTACCCTAATGTTTTCCACATGAATGTCTCGAGGAAAAACCAGAATCCCCCCCCATGGAAGTTGAGCATGAGATTATATAGGTTAAGTGCTCGATGTCCCCCTGAGTTTCATCCTTCTCTTTTCTCTAGTCCTCGAAAAATACCCTCGACAAATAAAGAACGACCATTTGTTAGCAATGCAATCAAGCCCTGTGAGAGCTGGAAAAAATATGTATAAATGAGCAAAAGTTAGGGCATCGAAGGATCTACCTTCGTTCACGAGATAGTGCTTAACGGCCTCTGCCATGGTCACCTCGTCATTGGCAAGGGACGACGTTATCTAGCTTCCCATGATACACATTGAGTATTTGAAAGCTTGCTCTTAATCCCACCTCGTAAATCTACAGGAGACATGCCACATCACAAGAGACGTGTCCTAATCCCATTCACCAGAAAGATGAGGAATCAAAGATACACCAACAAGACTACATCTCTATTGTTGAATGCCTTCGGCGTAATTATATATACAACAAATATTTACTCATATCATAGGAGATGCCAAAGAATGTGAACAAGAGTGACTCTGATTTAAAAGAAAACACAAATATGAGATGAGATGCATATATTGTTGGGATATTCGACTTTTTGAAGTTATTTATATGGAAGGTGTTTTTGGAATAGATGGTTGTCACTATTGAAGTCGGGGGTGTATCAACTTAATTAATTTTTTTAAATATATATATTATAGAAGGATAATAATATAAGAAATATATATTATATTTTAATAATTATATATGTATTAGTTATGGTTTAGAGAGAGTATACAAAATATATATTAAAGATTATGGTATAGATAGATAATTATAAAAAATACAAATTTTATTAATAAAAAATGGATTAAAATTATAATAATGGTGAATATATTGGTACATGGATTTTGAGATACATAAATCTTGACGTTAAATGAAAATTTGACAAATTATGTTAAGTATTTTTGTTTAGGATGGAACATCGCTCGGGAAACCCTCAGGTACTTACCCATTTTTTTTGGATGGTACCCAAGGTAAACCGTCAACCCTGATTATAGGGCCTAACCCGGAGGGGACATCAAATGAGGCCCCTCCAAATCCACCTGGGGATTTGACCCCAAAACCTTTTGCGTACGTAAATAGATCTCAACCATTCTAGATAACCCATCAGGCTAAAATTTATGCTAAGTTTATATCATTGTCTTAGGATTATGATATAATGCAAAAGCTTAGACTAGAAAGAGAATTGAAAATCAAAAAAGGGTATGGATGCTTCTTACTTTGATTTTCTAGAAATAGAAAAGTTATAAAGCTTATAGAATTTTTTATTTGATGGGAAATTAAATGAAATTGAATAGAGTACTCAGTAAGTACATGTAAACAACAATGCTCAAAGGTGCTATATGATGAATGAGTGTTAGGTAAACTTAATTCGCTTAAAGAATCAAATGCATGTTTATAGTTCATGGTTTTTGGGCCCATGGTACTGCTTGTGAAAAAGTCTATTTAATGTCGTGAACAAATCCATTGTAAGGTGCCTAAGGAGGCTGATGTTGGTTTGTGTGGCCAATGATGGCCACATTGGTTATGCCCTCACCAAATTGGTTAGGAAGAATACATCCATATTGGTTAGGAAGAATAAATCTATTATTATGATTGGTTTTCTCATTTGATTTTCAAGGTAATCCTTTGTTATCAATATATACTTGTTGTTTTAATGATCATGCTTATTATGTGCTTCTAATTATAACATTAAGTCCAGCCACTTAAGACCCCACATTTATTTTTATTTTTTTTTAATTTAATTGACAAGTATATGTTACTAACTATATGTTAAAGAAATAAAAGCAATCCACAAAATGATATTTTTTTTATGGTGAGAATGAACCTGGTTGACCTACTTGTAGTTACAAAACAATACATATGAATTAGTACTTGCATAAAGAAACTACCTAGAAATATGGTGATCACGCAAAAGCAACAAAAGCCTCATTGAGCATGTTTATATATATATATATTTATTTATTCAAACATTTTGTTTATAAAATTAATCCTATTGCCTAGCCAATAGCCATAAATTAAGATATCAAACACTATGGATCATGAAAATTAACATAATATAACTAACGCCATTTAATTCATGTGAAAGATATACATTGTTGGCACAATTCAATCTTGAATGCCCTCAAAATGTGCTTACGCTTATCTCGCTCTGGTTTATGAACGGATTGTTGCTCATCACTTGCACATCTGGAACTTTGTGAAATAATCATACAAATTAAAAACTAATTATTAATTTTTATTTTGTCGATAAACTTTCACGGTAAGCACGAATAAATAATATTCTCCAATGAATATGGTTAACAAAAGAGTTACCCGGTCATACAAGGGCAAGCGGCTATCAGCACAGAGGTAAGGACTTTCTTTGAACATTTGTATAATGATGAGGAGAAAGTCTCTCAACGCCTCATGGAATAAATGGTCTCTGACATTCCCTCCCTTATCAGCCCTGAAGAAAGACTCAGGCTTGAATCCCCCATCTCAAAAGAAGAAGTCAAAAAAGCTATCTAGAGCCTTCACTCGGACAAGGCTCCAGGACCGGATGGATTCCCTATTTGTTTCTATAGAACCTTCTGGCCCCTTATTAAGAGAGATATGATGCACCTTATCTCTTGGATGGAAAAAGGTAATATGGGGGGAGCTACCAACTCCACCTTCCTGGCCAAGATCCCTAAAGAGTCTAATCCCACTTCCATTAAAAAATTCCGACCCATCTCTTTATGTAACGCGTCCTATAAAATATTCTTGAAAGTGTTGTCTTTGAGACTCAAGCAAATAATTCCATCCCTTATCTCTCCAAATCAAGGCAGATTCATATCAGGCAGGCAAATCAGTGATAACATTCTTTTGGTACAGGAAGCAATCCATTCCATCACCAAAAGGGGTGATCCTGGGATGGCCATTAAACTGGATCTAGCCAATGCTTTTGACAGACTGAGACACTCCTTTATCATTATGGTTCTGGAAAGATTTGGGTTTCCCTCTATTTTCATCAACCAAATTAAATCCTGCATAACTTCTCCTTGGATAGCACCCCTCATTAATGGCAGACCCTCAGAATTTTTCAAAGCCTCCCGCGGGGTAAGGCAAGGATGCCCGCTATCCCCTTTTCTTTATATTCTGGTCGCTGAATCCCTTAGCAGAAGACTGCTTAGACTTCAATCTGAAGGATCTCTACCGGGCCTTTCCTTCAGGAATGGAGTATCTCCCATCAATCATGCTTTGTTCGTGGATGATATTATCTTTCTTGGAATAGCTTCCACTCAAATTGCCAGGAACTTCCTCAGCCCCCTCGAACTTTTTCTCCAATCCTCAGGAAGTTCAACAAACTTGAACAAATGCCAAATATATGGTTGGAACTGCCCTATAACAACTCTCCGTAGCATATCACAAATCCTCCAAATCAAAGCCAATCCTAATTGGACTCATTTCACCTATTTGGGCATCCCCGTGGTTAAAAAATCTTTGACTTCTTCAATGTGGAACCCGGTCATACAAAAAATTAAAGCCAAGACTCAATCCTTGGGATCAAAATGGCTAAATATAGCAGGGAAGATAGTGCTAATTCAGTCCATCCTCTCCTCCTATCCCATTTATACTAGTTCAATGGTTCTTGCTCCCAAGAATGTCATTAACAACATTTGTAAGGAAATTAGAAAATTCTTATGGTAGGGAGGGAAAGTTCAGGCTAAGAAGTTCCATTTGGTAAAGTGGGACACGATCAAACATGCCAAAAGCCATGGCGGCCTAGGAATTAGATATCCGGAGCACATGAGCAAAGCTATGGGAGCCAAAATGATATGGAGACTAGTTACGGGAAGAAAGGAATGGTGGAAGGAAGTCATCAGGAAAAAGTATATCAGAAGGCCCAGGTCAAGACTATTGGACAGCGCATGGACAGGTAAAGGAACTACTCTCTGGTAGCTATGCAAAGCATCCCTTAACACAATCATTGAAGACTACTAATGGATTCCAGGGAATGGGAAAAGAATTAATGTCTGGAAAAGCAACATTTTAGGACAGCCCCCACGCTCCTTGCTTCCAGAATTGGCCCCTCTATCTGAATGGGCGAGTGAGTAGGAGATTAACACTCTTTATGACCTCTCTCGATGGGGATCGAAGGGACAATGGATAGGATGGAAGGAGCTATCTCCTCCAGCTCACCTGGCCAATGCTGCTGTCTCCTTCCTCTCATCTCTTCATGGCCTGTCCCCAACGTGAGTCACAGCTAAGGATCGCTTTGGATGGGGAAAATCAGGGCAGTACAGTGTTAAAGAGGGATACAAGAAAATAACCATGGAATCGAATATGGCAGAAAGACTATGGAAGAAGGTGTGGCATCCTGATAGTATCCCTAAAGTTAATAGTTTCACCTGGATTCTCTTGCATAACAAGCTCTTAACAGCTGGAAACTTAAGGAAAAGAGGCATTCTTGGCCCCTCTCGAAGTGCCCTGTGCAACTCAGCTGAAGAGACTTCCAGCCATATTTTTCTTCAATGCAAATTCTCCCTCTTAGTTTGGAGGATCGTTCTTCCCCCGGACTTTGGTCAAGATCTCTCAGGTACTGTAGTTTAGCTCTTAAAAGACCAGTCTAATCATTTTCCTGGATCCTTAAGCAAGAAACCAATCCTGAGCCGTCTCTGGGCCTCTATCCCAAAGAGCCTTTGTTGGCAACTTTGGCTAGCTAGGAATCGGGCCATCTTCAGGGAACAAAAAGTTGTCCCGGCCTGTATAGCTGCTAAAACTATAGGAATGATATTGAAAAGTTTTTCTCGAATAACATTAGCTTCCCCTCGCAAGAGTCCATCCCTGAACCTTATTCTTCTTGGTGCAAAAACTTCCTAAAAGAGAGGAGCTCCCTTCAGTTCAAAAGCATCACTTGCAGAGCAGGCCAACCTTGCCGGACCCTTCCATGGGAGATACGTCTACCCAGTAATGAATTTAAGTCCTGGCTCAGGGAGAAAAACACATTTGCTTTCTTCTTTGATGGTGCTTCGAAAGGTAACCCAGGGGTGGCAAGCACGGGGGGGATACTTTTGGATCCCGAAGGATATGTAGAACAAACCTTCACGTGGGGGCTAGGTAACAGAACTAACAATGAAGCTGAGTGGCTGGCTCTTCTCCAGAGCCTTCACCTTCTAAACATTAAGAAGCTTCGAAAGGTTTTGATATTCAGAGATTCCAGGCATGTCATCTACAAATTGATCAATGGATACCCTTCTGGAGTAGTCAAATGTCACCGCCTGTTTGAAAAAGCTAAGCTTCTCATGTCTAAATCCTATGAGGATCTCCACATCCTTCGGCACAATAATAATGCAGCGGACAGTCTGGCTAATGTGGGCGCCACTCTCCCAAAAGGTCATTACAGTCAGGATGGTAATCATCCTATGCTCAAATTCATTCCTTAAATGTGGTGTTGGAAACCCCCTCTCCGACCTCTCTTTATGTGGATTACCGCAATGAAGTTCTTAACCCTCCTTCATTCTTTTAGAAGCCATAATGGCCCCCTTCCTTCTCCTACTTTTCTCTTCTTCTCTCCCCCTTCCTTAACATTTTTCCCTTATCCCTCCTTCCTCCTAAGACCCCTTCTCTTTTCCGTTCCCCCACCCCTTACCCTTATCCCTCCCTTCTCCTATCTCCCTCTCTCCACACATCACTTCCACCCAGCTGGCCTCCACACCTCCCAGCCTCTCTACGGCTTCAAGCATTTACTAAGTTGTCCCGCCAGCTCTCCTCCCTCTATCGCGTGGATTTTTTTCTGCCTTCTCTATCTCTCGATCCCTGCAGACATTAAGACCATCCTACCCTTGGTTAATTTCTATCCTTCTTCTCACGTTTGTTATCACCTCGTCCATTTCTCTATGCCGCCCCCTTGCAGTGACATGCTTATTTACTCTGCTCCGGACCTTGGCTCTGGTTCTCCTGAAGTTGTGTGAATTCTCCTTAATGTAGTAGCAGGTGTTGAAGAAGGGAGGCTGCTGGGCATCCCGTGGTAAGTTTTCCCTCTCACTCGTTCCTTTGTAAAGGAGAGGCTAGCTCTTGCAACCTTCTCCAATTGCCAATGTAGTTTTCCCTCTGCGTCTTGGTCTTCAGGCCTTGGCTCTTGTACAAATCTTACGCATTCTGGCAGTTTGAGACGAATTTCGCTCTTGGGTTGTCTATGCACTGGGTGGCAGGAAGGTGCGGTGGGTACTTTGGTATGTACAGAAAAGCACGAGGGTTCTGTGTTGCAGCAGGAGCTCACAGTGCTCAGTCATTTTCTTAGTGTTCTCTCGGTTGAGAATCAAGACTGTGCCCTCGCTGCTCGCTCCTTGAACAGTCAGTTTGCTTGCATTGAGATCTCTGCTGAAGCTGGAAGAATGTCTCAGGCTGGTGAAAGCATGGGAATAATGGATATCAAGAAGAACCTACGGTGTTTGTATGAAATGACAGCAATTGGAGTCATGGACAACAAAGAAATAGCGCGGGAAATCAAAAGCATGGGAGAAACGATGAGCTACACCTCTTTGCAGATCAGTAACCATGACGCTCAGATTGATGATAATGAAAGTAACCTTCGAGAGATGATGGGAAAAGTTGACAAAATTCAGGAATATCTTGAGCGTCTGATTTCCATGAACCAGGGAAGCAGGGTGAATGGAGCAATTGCAGAAGCTGAGCACCCAATGGAGGAAGAGTCTGTAGCGCAGCCCAGGAATTTTAGAGGCAACCCTTAATCTGTTTTCTTTCCTTATGGTTAAATGTTCTACTATCTTTTGTTATGTAATCAGTTTATAAGGGTATATACTACCCGAGACATTAGCTATTTTGGAAAAACTCTATGTGTAGTTTTTTGGAAAACTCCCAGGATAAGCCTTCTGTGCAGCAATTTTGATCTGTAGGAATACTTTGTCTTGCCACTACTGTAATGAATGGCTGTGCACAACTTGTTTTATAAAACCCTTTTTTAGTTTTTGTTAAAAAAAACAAAAGAGTTACCCGAATAAAGAATATTCTCCAATGAATACGGTTAGCAACGAAATAGGGAAATTACAGTATGAAATTGCAAATAGATATCAGTCTGATGGCGGTGATTATTTCAAACTAATTCATTATTTTCAAAGGCTCCAATAAGCATTTTTCATCGAAGGGTTTTATAAGGAACAAATTTACAATTCAACCCGCCACTATTAGTGACTTTGCAAAGTTGAAAGTTTAACAATCGAATACAAAACTCTTTTTTTCATCATTAATGCTTGCTCGATGTTTGAATTTTAAGTGTCATTGAGTTTTCAAAGACTCCACTAAGTGTTTTCGAAAGTCAATTTTTGCAATTATCCCGATATATATTATTGAGGTATTTGGAAGTTCAAGATTTGAAATTTATCTAAATACTTGTGGTGGGATTTTTGAGATTTCAAGTTTTAAGGATCTCAATATGAATTTGGATCGAGGGTTCCATTGATTGATTTTGGCATGCTCCAAATTCATTAACAATATTGCATTGTAATATGCAATAAATATATAGGGATTCTCTATGAATTACAATGAGATTTTATAGGCGTGTGGTATAATTTTTCTCCACTTGTAATTAAAGAAAAGTATTCAAAAATTTACAATAGGATTACAAGAAAAATATAGCATTTGCAAGAATGGTCAAATAGTGAGTCTATTGTGCTAGTAACATACCTACAAGCTATTGCAAGTGAGTTGTGTGATCAATTTTAAGAGTCTTTTTTTTATAAAAAAACTCAAGCAATCAATAAATGACAATATAAATAACAAATCAAGTGTACTTCCTTTTGCACTCTCTTGATAGGCTAAGCAACATGAATTCAAGGTTTTTCTTTCTTATTTCCTTCTGTTATCAATTGAAACAAAAATTTTGTTTGAAAATAAATTGTAAACTTTTGTTATTCTGTTTCATAATCTAAAAATGATATAAAGCAATACTTCTTCATAAATTCTTTTTCTTTACAAAAATAAAATTTATGCATGATTGGTAATTTTGAATCATTTTCAATAATCACACATAAACCATGAGATTCCATTAACCAAATTTGGTCATTTGATCATGAATACTATGTACATGCATGATATTTCTAAAGAAATCAAAACCCCTAGCAAAGAGAAATAAAGAAATTACAGAAAAAAGATGAAGAAGAAGCATTGTTGGAAGAGCACAAAGATCCAAATAGAACCAATTGTTTAGATACTTGTAGTTACATTGGAGTAAATTTCAATCCTAAGTGGGGATAAATCTATATGGTTTTCAAAGATGGGCATACCCATTATCTTTTTGGATTGTGAGATCAAGAAAACCTTGTTTTGTATGCATAGAACATAAGAAGATAACATTTGCATAATGTAAGCACAACACCCACCATTTTTCTTATGCAAAAATGGTCAAGTATTTGAACATATCAATTTAGACAACAAGACAATGGTGAATGATGTAGCGATTTGCGTAACGGGAAAATGGAAAATGGTGGATTTCAAATAGACAATTTAAATCTAGGGAAAATGGACTATATCCAACTCACCTCATGAGAAATCATTTTCGGTATTTGTAAATTGCATGGAGAAGAGGACGCAAAACATTTAAAGAACAATGAGTTCCATTGATGTATGAAGTGGTAAATGATGGAATGATTTTTAATTGGATTCAATCAATGTAGCATATTTAGTTTCCAAGGGCAGAGACTCCAAACCAATTTGTTTTAAGGATTTCACATGGATTTTTAACTTATACATATTTTGTGTGGATTCAATCTTTTTCTAGGACTTAGTGGAATTGGGTTCCATATAAAAGGTTTACTCATATAAATTAACAAGATTTGTGGGAGCATAAGTACAAATGGAAATTCCCTATGATATGCAATCACTTTTTTGATCCACTATATACACACATTAATATTCAAAAATCTATCTCCTAGACTATCAAAGGAAGTTATCTCAACAACTAGTGTTATGGGTGATTGGTATATAGCTAAAGAGCATACATACATAATAATTGATGGGGCCACAAAAGCTCAACACCTACTCCAAACATTTTCCCGTAACTTTAGCCATAAGAGAAATTGCATATCAAACAATCTTATACGGTTTCAACACTTCATTGAATAAGGATAAAACTACTAGTTTCCCTCCTTATCCAATAAATATTGGAATGAATAGATGCCCCAATTTTGTAAAAAAATTATATTATCATAGTTGATTTTATTTCAAGACAATATGTTAAATTTTATGCTAAGTTGTAATTGATGACTCAGCAGAGTCAAGGATGTGGAATGTAATTATGAATCTTTTTATAATAAATAAATAAAAAGTGGAGACAACAACTTGGGTGAGTTGTTAAAAGAGTGTTTACTAGTCAAGTTGGTGGAGGAGATTGGGTGGAGAGCAAATACACAAGTGACAGCATCCTCAAACACTTCCAATGATGCAAGTGGAAACCTCCCTACATTTGGGGTCATGATCCCCCAAGAAAGTGGGATTAGAGCAGGTGGCTCAATTAATGACAACCAACCCAAAAAGACCTAGGCAATCTTAATAAAAATGCCCATTGAAGAGAACTGAGGCTGCTCATTCCTAGAAGAGAATCATTCAGGTGAATGTGCTTCAAAGGATTTCATTGGGAAGGGAATTTCTATAAGGTGTTTGAGGGGTAAACTGCAGAGAATGATCTAGTATAGCTATTCAGCTGAAGGATCTTGCTACTGAGTGCAGAGTTAGTATTGAGTCATTGGACTAGTATTTTGTTGCTTGCTCCACCAGTTCTTAGCCAAGGAGACTAGGAACATGCTCAGGGGTCCTGAGAAGATGCTGCTTGAGTGCTCTCCAGGAGTTGGTAGGGAGGAACGGCCTCCCAACGCTGTTGTCATCCAGCTTTAAAACAAGTTCTACCATCTTTTATTTGCTATGTTAAAAGTTTATATCTCAGAATGAAAAAATAATGAATGATTTACATGTTTGTAGTGAACTGACGTTAGAGTTTATAATCTTTTAGTTATTTGAATGTTGAATCTGTAATTGGATGAGATAATCCTACCTGTGTTTTTCCTCGTCTGGCACGAACCAGACTGTACTCTAGCACAGGTAGTGTGTTTAAAATAGATGAAGATATGATAGAAATCTGGATTGAATAGAGTTATTTTGTATTTCAGAACAATGGAGTAAATTATTTCTGTATATAGATGCTTTCAGGAAATAATACTAATTTGTCTAATTAAGTTATTGTTTAAAAACCAGACTATTGTATTAAGAACACTAGCAAAGAAGTATTCATAATACTTTACAGACAACAGGTTTATTTTCTTTTAGCAAGTTGTTACAATAAATAGGTTATTTTTCTTATTCAAAACTATATTTGTAAAATGATATTATTAACCTGCAACATAGGTAAAAGAATTTACTTAGGTAAACACTCATTTATTTCTGTGAAGAAAGAACCAAGTTATTTTACATAGTTTATTTTATTTTTCATACTGCTTAACTACATCTACAAATATTCACATTTCAAGTAGGGTAATACTGGTATAGTTATTTTTACAAATAAACTAACTACAACAACTAAAATATTGTAACAAGGAAATAATAACGAAACCTATCTATGTACTTATAAAATCGACTGAATGCAATGGTAAATAATAGTTAATAAATATTATTTATAAATGAACTAATTCATTTAAATAAACTAAACAAAGATTAATTATAAAAGAAAGTATAGGGTCGAAACCATTATAGTATTAAACATTATAATTTCATAGTATTAACATTGTAAATCATAGTAATAACATTGTAATTAATAATCAGATAAGCAATAATCCAAAGATTTGAATTATTAGGTATTATGAAACTTAAAACTATAAAATGTCATTACAGTCCTATAAGGACAGAGAAAGACATCAATGAGAGTATAACAACTATATAACTGTAACAAATAATTAATTTAACCTTTAATATTGAACTAAAAACCTAAAGAATAATTAAAGAAATTATTTTATACACAGGTCACTAACAGGATTAACCTTGCTCGAATATCCGAGCTTATAAACAATTATTATAACAAGAAGAAATAACAGAATAGGATTTAGTAATACAATTTAATTCAAGATAAATTTACATTAAGAGCACAGAAATAAGAACCCGAGTATACAAAATTACATTAAGAGCACAGAAATAACTGAGTTCAAGCTCAAAAGAGCCAATCTCTATGCTTAAAGTTTAAACAGAGAATGGCTTGACAGGCCGTGAGTTATTTTACATAACTGTACATAAAAGAAAACAAGTAAAACAAAATTTACAAGTCACGGCATAAGCCAGAGAACCCTGCTAACAGCAAGGGTTAGCAAAAAAACTAAACAAGCAAACCGAGAAATAAGTAACCCATGAAGAGTCACTTGCAGGCCACGACTTCCAACTGAAAAACTGTTCTATAACGAACTGACAAGCTTGGATTGTCATGGGTTGACCAGGGCTTACCGTAACCAGGAAGTCAACGCTACTCATTTGTATCAGCTGCAAAGAGGGTTGTAAACCATCACCTGTAAAGATAAGAACCCACAACATTAAAATCATGCTTCATATCATAACTGAATTAAGAGCAAGTTAAGAACTGTTTAATAAGAAATTTTCTTACCTAGAAGCAAAGGTATTGTAGCCATCGAGAAACAAGAGCACCGCCACCAGCGAGACAAAGAGCCAACCCTTCATTTCTCCTGTGACAGAGATGGTTCAAGCGATTGCACAAACCACTGCTAGCAGCAGCAAGAAGAAGGTGGAGCAACGACCAAGCAAGAAGCGAACGATGAAGCTCGAACTGTCACCAAAATGCGAAGCATGAGAACCACGCTCTCAAAAACCCTATGACAAAGACAGAGCCGTAGAAAAAGCAAATGACCCCTTTAAAAAATCCCAATAGGCAGGCCGTGGAGGAACGAACCAAAAACTACACACAGACCAGGTCGTAAGCTGTAATTCATGGCCCTCACAACTCTTGCCAGGGTAAACTCACAGTGCAAGCAAGAGTTAAATAACAAATAAGACAAACTGAACTTTGTAAACCAGGATGGGAGCTCGTTAAGTTCACAGTAGGGTAAGCATGGCGGCCATGGACACAGTTGCAGAGCGGCCCGAAGGCCCGAAATCGACGGAGGAGAATGAAAAAGCATAGGGTTACACAAAACCTTATACTTCCAACACTTGGCCGAGAAGAAAACACGTGGGCTCATAAATTATTCAACCATGCAGTGGGTCAATCATATAGTTTCCTGCATACCAATGATTCACAATAATTTAAAAACATAATTGTATGCACAATCATATAAACACTTTAATCATTCAAAGGTTCTACGTGATCACGGATGCCAACCTACGGTTGCATGGCATAAACCATGAACCCTTGAATCATTGCCAAGTTTATATTATAGTCATCATATAGTTTAGGACGAAGGCGATTTCAATGTCTTTTATATACACAACCTTACACATAATCCCATCGATGGAGTGGTATAACGCCACATCCTTTTTCTAGTGCAAGTTATAATATGAACTCTATAATAAAATGTTTATTCATATTAATCCTTTTGTTGATCATGAAATCAATGCAGCATCATAATAGATATTCTTGCCAAAGTATTTTATGCATAGAAGCTTTAGTTCTTCACTAACGATTTATCCATGTATTCATAACATCAATAGTATAGTTACAAATGTTGATAAGCCTTGAGCTATCGAAACTAAGTTTATGAAGTAAATCTTATGATACTTGGGAGATACTAATTAAAAGGCTATCTCATCACCTAGCCAAACTATGATTTTAATAAAGTAATCCTAATAGACTTTGAATAGCTAATCTTGTTGCCACCAACGTTTAAGTTATGACTTGATAATTTTATAGAACATAGTTTTAAATAGGATCATGAACTTTATAAATCTTATTTGTTTATAACCAGAATTACTGGTAAACATGGATGCATTATAATCAAGATAGTTTATGTGTGTATTGGTGAGTATCAAAGAAAAATATAGTTTTCAATGGTGGCAAATACTAGAATGTTGGCTATGAATCCTTTACATAGCTTAGATCAACGAAGTTTACTAGCTTTTGGTTATTTACTCAACCATATCAAGTACTATAGTTTCACCATGTTTATGATTAGTAACATAAATGTTAGATCTATTTAGTGCTTGCTTGAAGTAATAAATCAATCTCCCATAAAGACTTTGACCTAGGTTAACTGTTGTGGTCAGAAGCTTAATTCAAGAGAAGTATTATAAATAAATAATAAGAAACTATAGTGGAACAATCTCACTAGATTCTAAGTGCTTAGGACTTTATATTTCACTGTAATGTTTAGAACCTTATAGGCAGCAATCTTCATTACAGAAGATGAATAACAAGTAGTTGGTTATACTATTATTATAAGTTGATAATGTATATTACTGTTAGAACAATCATTATAGCATTACAGGTTATACACTCTAGGTGAAATTAACTTACGACAAAGATCACAAGTTGTGAACCAGGGAAAGTAATTACTGTTGCTATTTACATTTAAGAAAGAAACTCTTCTACATGTATATCGTTGGCAAAAGTAATTGAAGGAAACAAAACTACTTGTTTTACCTCATAGAAGTAGATTGATATGTAATAGCTTATTTACCAAGCTTTTTATTTTGCAAATAGAAATATAGCTAGATGCTTTATGGAATTAAAAGGCGTTACTAAATCATTCATACCTGTAAAACCTATAAGAACAAGTAAGCTTTCTGCATTAGCTTAATCGCTAAGTAAGCCCCGGAATCCAAAGATAGTTCCACCTACTTGTTGCAAATTAAAACTCATCAGCAAACTAAAAGTTGAAGTATTGCACAAGATAAACCTAACCTTGTATCAAAAAGTAGAATGCTAAGTTACTTAATTTAGATTATGAATTAACTAATCTAGTAAGTGATTCTTTTATAGATAAATGTTAGCTGTTAGCAAACTGCAATCTCAGCATTTTATGTATTTTCAAAATTTTAAATTTTTATGAAAATTTGGGGTTTTGACATGTGGTATCAGAGCACAAGGTTCAAACACTAGGCCTTGATGAAGCCCAACTAGCTTTTTAGGAAACAGTAAATTGAATTATTATGCTGATGTATTTTTCTTTTAAATGGTATTCAACAGAGAATTGTTTTCTGAAGTTTAACAGATAGGTATGGAAAGGCTAGAAGAGTATGCAGAGGAGGAATCTCCAGTTACTGAAACATGAAATCTACCAAGAGATCCTATACCAGAGGATTTAACTACCAATTCCTCAGAATTGTTACAAACTGTAAAAGACTTAAAAACTAAAATGGAATCTATAAAATTAGAAAATGAAAGGATTCTGAGGGCTCAAGAAGAGCTGAGTCAGATCCTAACTGAAAAGTTTCAAACTGAGGGTAGGGGTAGAAGAATAGAATCAGATCCTAACTGAAAAGTTTCAAACTGAGGGTAGGGGTAGAAGAACAGAATCAGAAGATACCAATCACCAACATAAATCTAAAAAGATGAAACATACTAAAATTGAAAGCAGTTCATCTTCTGAAGTGTTTGGTGAACAACGAAATTACCATTCTACTAGTGATAGTAGTGGTGATAATCAGTACATTAAAAAGAGGAAATACAAACCTTATGAGGAGATTTCTGGGGAATTCAAAAAGATAAAACCACCAACCTTTAATGGAGAGACTGAGAAGGGGGAGAAAGTTGAATCCTGGTTATCTGGGATGAAGAAGTACTTCCAAATATATAACTAGTCTAACCAATTAAAGGCTAGAATGGCTATTTATAACCTCTCATGAAAGGCCGACATTTGGTGGCAGGACTTGAAAAGAGTTAAGGGAATAAAAGAGAAAAATGTAAACTGGAGTACCTTTAAGAGGTATTTCAAAAAGAAATTTCTGTCTGAGCAATATTATGAGGAGAGATCCAAAGAGTTTTATGAATTGAAGTTAGGATCAATGACAATGAAGGATCTGAACAACAAGTTTTTAAGTCTACTTAGGTATGTACCATACCTTGTAGATGAGAAACCAAAGGTACATCGATTTCTTAGTTGTCTCCCTTATCATATTAAAGATAGAATTGACTATGATAACCCAACACGGGGTCTTCACTTAGTGAAACCATGCCATAGCATGTTCGTTCGTGGCATATGAAACAATACCCCTATTTTCAAAAAATATTGGAAAATACCTCCCAAAATCGTTTTTTTAACTCCCTCCCAATATGCCTTCCCAATTTAAAAAAACCCCTATTTTCACTATGTATTGCATGTATCCTTTTTTTCATTTACATTTTTTATACCCCTTTATATTTCTACCTAGTTTATTGACATGATACCCCACATGCATTCTACAAAGAAGTCAATTATAACCTGAAAGACAACGCCAAAAGACCCTGTTCCAACCACATGTTCCGTAATGTAACTGATGGTTTGTCAAGTCAATAAAAGAATAAATAAACAATTGGGAAAATTTCCATAAAGAAACTATTCACTTAGATTCTTGGTTGTGACCTAATGAATTCTCACTGTGAACACAATATAGGCAAACCTATTTAGGCTGGCCATTTCTGCCACCTATGGTTGTAGCTATGATGTGTCCTAACTCTACACCCATACCATCAACAATAGATGGCTCAATATCCTGCAATTGATTTATATTGACATGTCATGGAAGAACCATGTATAAAAATTCCTTCCATGAAAATAGGAAACAAGCATACAATAAATGCCTCCTTTCATTTCTTGCTTCAAATGCAAATATTTCTCTTAAAACAAAAAAAAAAATATTATCTTACTTTATTATCATCAACATCCAATTTGTTGTTCTTATCCTCATCTCAAGCATCTCTCTACCAAACCAATCAACATTGTTCACTGGCCTTTTCAACCTGTTGATTGTCCTTGAGCTACCCACACCTCCACTGTGCCCTAAGCTCATTGATGCCATAAATGGCCTAAGTTTCAACAATCTAGAAATTACTGTATTATTCCCCTTTGGATTCTATTCCCCACTCTCATCTCTTTTGAATTTGATAATATATTAAGTTCTAACAGTATTGAAACTGAAGGTGATTTGCCACATGGGAAGATGTCTTCACTTTTTATGGAAAGGCCTATATGTTTGCCACACCAAAGGCTGATAAATATTGTTTGTAAAGTAGCCTACCGAGTAATGAAGTTTCCCCGCCTCCCTCTAAACAATGTCATCGGGATTAGGAAGCTATGTCTACATGTGTTGTAGAGGCTGCAACTACTTTAGTGGAGCCAGTGCCAACTGGTGTGACTAGATAGGATGATGCATAAAAGATTTCTACAGATGAAAAATCTTATACTAAATGCTTTGATAATGACAAGAAGTCAGTTAAGGGAAATGAGGAATGTGTCAAAGTAGACACATTGATCCAAACAGAAGAAATTGAAACTAGAGTTAGTAAGAAACATGTGGTGTCTTCAGATCCATATCAATCCTTTATAAGGATTTCTAAATTAAGGTGCCTGCACGGTATGCTTCGCAAACAGTTTCCACATTTGGCTACATAAATGTCTCTCTGTAATTGTATATTGGAACATACAGGCATTGTGAATTAACACTTGGTCCTACTGGATACAACCCTCCAAGAATCTCTCTTATAAATATCGAATCTCTCACCAAATCAAACAAAAGGCAGGGAAACTATCTTTTCCTACAGTAAATCCTGAACTCTCAGTTGAAGGGTCATTAGTTCATAATCCATGGAACATGTTACTAAATCCAAGTTATTGTTTTAACGGTTGTTCAGATCCTCAGTAGAAGGGTAACAATCTCATAATCCACGGACCATATAACTAAATCCAATATGGCTAACATCAGCAAGCCTGGAGCATTAAGTTTGCAAGATTCACTAAGTAAAGAAACCTCAACATTTGAAATCTCAAAAGAAACTGATTCATATATTAAAAAGATAAACTACAAACTGGGTGCACTGAGTATTTTTCACAATCAAATCTCCCGTTTCCATACATTCACTTTTATTGCAATTACTTGGAAGGTAAAAATCAATATGATCTAGAAAACATCTTAATAAAATACTGGTAGTGATAGAGATTTTGGAAATTACAAATATATATTATTCACAACATGCTCTCAATGGACATCAAGCAAATAACAACACCTTCTCTAAGGATGCAAGCCAATCAACAGTAAAAGCATCTTCTTGCACAACTCCACAATCAAGCAAAACCTGCAACTCACTGCATCTTCAATTAGTAGGGTGCCTATGCCTAAGAAAAATATGAAAAGCAGAAAGTAATAATTTAACCAACTTGTAAAAATGGTCAAAATTTTGCCTAGGATATGGTCCAAATGGTGGTATTCTTACAAATTGTCCAGCTATCTTAAATTCTGTGGACCTGCACTCAACAGTTATAATAAGCTGCCTTAAATTTATAGAAGTTGTGAAACAAGCTCACACAACGACTATTAGATTAATCTTGTGTGTTACTATCATAATTTGCACGAACATTCATAAGCATGGATCTTGAGGATGGGAAATGAATAGTAATATCTAATGTACAACCTTATTACCATAAGAATGTTTTTGGCATTTTCCAGTGGCATTCCGACATCTATGGAATACATTTTGACTTTGATGACTTAATGAGAAATATGGTTCTGAATCCTGAGTATTGACAACTTGTCCTATGACTATCATCAATATCATGAGTTATCTATGTGTCTTATAATCTCATTGCGATTACTGATTTGTAAATGTGTAATTACTAATGTTAAATGTGCATTGATTCTAATTTCTATTGAATAATTGTAAAAATTTGGATCTAAATGTCTATATTTTTAATATATATAACTTTTAATATATATATAACTTGTCCTGTCGAATAGTTGCTTCTTGCTCATGTTCAGTGGAAGCATTTTGACCAAAGAAAAAGATAAGGTGGAGTGAAGCCTCTCTCAAGAGAGCAATGCTAGCTGTAAAAATAGACTGATGACAAATTTGCCTTGAAGCAACACTAGCTTTAGGATGAATTCGATCTCTCCAAGGGCTGAAAATGGATGCCGAAAACATTGCTATTGTTGGTGTAAAAATAGATTGATTTTTGGTCCCCATAAAGCTAGCATTGTTCTCTCCAAAGAGCATTGCTAACTTTAGAAATAGGCTGATTACAGATTTGTCTTGAAGCAACAGTGGTTTTAGAGTGAATTTGATCTCTCCTAGTGCTGAAAATGGATGCAAAAAAAATCCTATTGTTGGTGTAAAACTAGATTGGTTTTTTCTCTCCATAATAATGCTGGTGTTTTTTGGTTTCATGATAATTTTATGCTATCTTTATCCTCTACTTTCTCCTCAAAAGTAGTGCTTTGATTCCTGATTTGAAAGTGCTTTTATCTGTTTTTAAAACTCTGCTTTTTTCTTAGTCTCAACAATGAATTTAGCATTTAATCTATGCCAAGTTTATCTGATTTATAGGCCCCAATTTTCTCCTAATCAGCATCACTGCTTTTGTTGAATTTAGTCTACTGATAGGCTACATACTCTTTCAAGAAAAGCGTTGTAGTTCTGCTTATGGAAACAATGACTTGGCTGCTACATGCAACATTATTCTTGATGGAAGAAAAGTTGATCAGGGCCTCCACAAAGAAATTTTGCTGCTATATTGATCCTTCATAAATCTGTTGATTAGTCTCCCCATGAGAGCACAACTCTTGAAGATGCTTTTGTGCTTTGTGCTGTGTATATATACAACCAAAATCGATCAAATCACAACCAAAAAGTTCAATATACTACCAAAATGGATCCAAATTGTATAATAGTTAGAAAATTCCCTCTTCAATTGATAAAAAAATCCACAGATGAAAGATGTGATTTTTCATTTTTGCTTCTGTTAGTTGTTTATCGAACGAATTGCACAAAGTATCTCAAGTGGAGACATGCATGACAGAAAAGGCCAAAATTTCTCTGTATTTCATACCAAAGGAATTTGTCATAGTGAAGCCAGAGTTCAAAATCAATTACAGATGGAAATAGAAGCATATTCCGGTATTTGTCAAAATCAAACTTCTTGCTCAAAATTTCTTTGTTTTCCAATCATAAGAACCAAATTTTGGACAATTTTGTACTTACCGACGATATACAAATCCTAGAAAGTTAAAAAATTCTTCCAGTATGTCAAACATCTTTGTCATTTGTGAGAAGAGTAGCACACGATGTCCACCTTGTTTCAATCGTGGAAGCAGCTGCATCCACAACATGCTAAAATGATGAGATATAGAGAGCAAATACAAGACTTGAGGGTTTGAAATATGTAGGCCTTGTAGATTCCTAAAATTCATAATAATGAAATGAATATATGCACTTCATTTAAAAAAGCGATCTAACCATCTGCTCTCAAGATTAAGAAATTTAGGAAAAGTAGTATATTATCATAGGCCAATGTGAGGAATACAACAGTATATTGGCCCATGGGTTAAAGCAATTTGTAATGAGTAAATTAGATGAAAAGTTGTAAATGGAAGATCACAAATTCAAATCCTCCATAAGTGCTTACTTACCAAAAAAAATACACCATTATACTGACTAATAAATGTAACCATGAATAAACTTTTTGCCATACTCTCTGATACACATAATTCATCATCTAAAAAAAATGGACAGCAAATTTAGCATTCGACCTGGGAATTAACATAAACAAACATGCATTGTATGACCTTTCTTTTTCTGCAAATTTTACAGGCAAGGATTGATGGGTATCTTTATATCAATGAAAATCAAGACTGGTGTATGTTCCTGCGGGAAAGCTCTTTAAGCAAGCAAAATTTACCTGACATCCCTATCCATGGAAGAAATTAAATTAGTGTCACGAACAGAATTCCAAAGATAACAGTAATATGAGCACATCTGTTGGAAAAATTATTTACAGTAACAAATATACTCATATACAAAAAAAATTGGATAGATCATAATGATTGGGGAGTGTTCCGAAAGCTTTTCACTATCTTCACTATGCTCATTAAGCATCATAACTATAGGTTCAAATGTTTGTACAACTAGATATTTTGCGGAAGTGTCATAATTGAGTATCAGCAATCTATCTTTCAACCTAAAAATACTTATAGTGGCCTAAGACTGGTTTTTTCAGCATCATATTCCCCACAACCACCAACATCACTCACAACAAAAGGGACCACCATCTTAGCCCTTGAAAGGAAGCACTTCTAAAGGCCAAGATGGACTTTATATGCCTCTGATGGAGGAAAATCATAAAATATAACAATACCGACTACATTTATCACTAAAATTAAAATACAAGGCCATGATGAATACAGAACTGCCCATTTGGTTCACTGGTTCCACTCATTTCACTACTAAACATGGGAAATGATCTGTTGTAGAAATTCAAAGGCGCAGATACAAGCACAAATCTAGTATATAAGTGGAAAGGCATGGATATAATCATAACTTTGTAGCACATAATTTCCCTTTCTCTGTCTTCACGATATATTATGAAAAATTTATTGAATCCTCTTTACCCTTTTCAAACATGGAATATAAACATAACATAAAGATGCATCCACAAAGTTACTTGGATGTGAAAAAAATTAAATTGATAAATGTCATTTTAAAAAAATTATGTTTAATTTGATGACAGAGACAAGAAGAAAATATTGAAAACAGAGAAAAATGCAACCAACAGGTAGAGCAATTAAGCAGAAAATGGCATACCTGGTGTCTTTCTAATGTTCTAAATAGGGACAATTGAAGCAATCATCCATTTTTTAATACATTGGATTTGGTATCATTATAATTTGCACCAAATGCACCATGTTTCACGGACTCAACAACCTTTGCCCAAGAATGCGGCTCTCAAAATCTCTTGCAACTAAGGAAACCCAATGACTTTCATAACACACCAAACACATAAAACACTAAAAAAGATCACTTACGGAACAAGTCTAGAAATCTAAAAGACACTGAGTAAGCATGCTCAACAACATTGGACAAACGATCATGCAATTTGTCTTCTCTTGTCTGACATCGTTCTACTGGGTATATCTCTATTCTATCATAGGCTACAAATAGTTATTTGCATAGGCTACAACTAGTTGTTTGTCGAGCCAACCAACAGACCTGTGGTTTTTATAACAAAAATGCTCGATTGGGTCAAATCTCAAATAGTTCTCACTGCCTCAATATTGTAGTAGAGCACATGTTTGAATCTAGGTCAGAGTTCAAGTTTAACCAAGTGGGTATCGAGATTAAGGCCTCAAAGGGATCTGTAGGGCTCTGCAATTTTGCGTTTTTATAACAACAATGCTCGATTGGGACGAATCTCAAATAGTTCTCACGGCCTCAATATTATAGCAGAGCATAGGTTTGAATCTAGGTTGGAGTTCAAGTTTAATCAAATGGGTATCGAGATTAAGGCCTCAAAGGGATCTGCAGGTTTGGGAAAGCTCAGGATTTTGGACTTCGCACATGGATTTGCCATGAAGATCACAACTTCGGTGATTATGTTTCTTTTTTATTCGGCTTCTGCTGGAAAAATATGGGTCATGGCAGCCAATCTCAAGCACTAGCATGGAACTTCCAAATTGAAGGGTGAGGGGAATGGGGTTCGACCCCTCAAGCTTATTGTTAAGGGAAAGCAAAATAAAATATCCATCTGCAATAGGTGAAAAATTTAGCTTTCAAATAATGGAGGAAGAGTTGGGGATTCGAAACAGATAAATTAGGGGCTGAGTTCTTAGAATATTATGCCAATGAGCATCAACAGAGACACCAAAACCAGGAAAATGAAAGGAGAAATGAGCATCAATGGAGAGACCAAAACCAAAAAGGGAAATGGGAAATTGTTTCAGAATACCTGAATTTTACTCAGCAGCCCAAGCAGCCCAGCCTGTCAAATGCATCACCTGCTTTTCTTCAATTTACTTAAGCTTACATGACCCGAATTCTGTATCTTTGCTCCACATGCCCAAACCCTAGTCACATGCCCAAACCCTAGTTATCATTTCCCAGCATTTACATTTTCTCCCCTGCCCGCAATTACCTTTTCCCAGCATTAGTTATTACCTTTTCTGGGTATTAACTTTTAGTCGAAAATATTGATAAAAAAATAAAATAAAATGAAGAAACATAATTTAAGACGAAATTATAATTTGGTCTTAAACTAATGTCTCAAAATGCCCCACCATGTAGTAGTGATGATAGTGCTATAACCTCCTTTAATCATACAGTGAGCTCCTCCAAAACCTCCATAAGCATCATCCTGATTCCAGTAAGGGAGTGAAACCCGACTAAGTTTTGCTGCACAGCCATACTCCAAATTAGCAAAATTCCAATCCATTACCTATCGCTCAAGTCGACTGAGGCTACGTTGCTCCATGCTAGAATTGTCCAATAAATTTAGTTTATCAGGTTGAGATTCCATGTTAATCTCATTTTCCATACCTTAGACATCCCCCTTATATTTTTTATTACATTCTCACAGCAAACTTCCCATGGAAAAGCTAAAACTTCAAGACAGAAAATACTACTTCGATCTTCAAGACAGAAAATTCTGATCTGTCCTTCGAAAACCCTAAGTAATTACTTTTGTATTTGAACTTTGAACACAAAAATGAGTCCGTGTTTATTTCGGCAATTGTCTATCGTTGCATATATTATATATAATGTTTGTTTCCATCAATTGTCTACTGTTGCATATCTAATGTATAGAGCCCAGACATGTTGGTTTATGCTACCATTTGAAATTAGTTACCAGCATCATTGCTATTTGAAACTACACATAGAATATGTATCTTCAAGTGTCATAGTTAATGAGTGTAGTAATGAACAGG